>OU343222.1:307542016-307887959 GCA_910596185.1 Chrysanthemum makinoi | reverse complement strand
AGCTTCGTGTGAGGCAAACTTTGTAGAGCGTTTCGACATTTGAGCTACTAGCCGGTTCACCAATTCATCATCTAAGAAGATTGTGGATTCAACTGGATTGATGCTCAAATTCATTGGAGTTGATTTCATGGCTTGCTTGGCTAGATGTAAGAGATTCGGATAGAGTTTTCTGGTATATATCTCCTTTTTCAGTTTAGGAACTACCTCCATAAGGAACTTGTGAGAATATCCTTTGATCATCTCGTCCATGCTCCCTTGAAGATCATCTTTCATGAGCTTCTGGACATATTCCCTTTCAACTTGCATCTTGTCATTCTCATCATGAAGATCGTTATCGATCGTGAGGAAATTCAACTTTCTGTAGAGAATATCTTTCTTTCTGACTCGTTTGACAGCTTTAACGATTTGATTCTTAGATTGAGAGATCCAAGATGGAGTTGGCTTCTTCACTGATTTGGATGATGATTTGGTTGATCTTTTTTATGGTGGTGGTGAAGAGTGAGAAGATGAATCCGATGATGATGAGATGTGAGGAGACTCCGGGTCCTTTGGTGGCTCAAAAGTTTCTTCCTTTGATCGTGCAGGACTATCTAGAAGAAACTTATCATACTCAACATCTTCTTCATTTCCAGACTTAGCTTTTTCATCAGCTTTGGTTTTGGCTTCAGCTTCTTCATCAGCTTTTACCTTCTCTAACTTCTTAGATTCTGGTTCTTCAAAGTCATACTCAAGAGTGTCCTCCACTCGTGTTTGTTGTTGTACCAAAGTGGTGGCACCAGATCCCTTATCGGGTTGATTAACGCATCAGGACCTGGTGAAGGTTGAGCTCCACCACTCGACCCTTCGGGGCCACCCATTTGTTCTTTAGCAAATTGTTGTGTGACGTGTTGAAGTCTAACGAATTTGAACTTTTTCTTGTAATCGGTTTCGGTGGCTCTTCATCCGAGCTTTCTTCATAAGGCACAAGTACTGGAGTCTTCCCTTTTCCTTTGTCAGTTGGAGGACTAGGAGGTTTAGATACCGTTGTAGTGTCATCTTTGGCAGTTTCAGAGTAGAAAGTCTCTTCATCTGATGCACTATCCTCCGAGTCCTCGTCAGTTAGCTTTATCTGCGGTTCAGGCTTAGGTACGGGAATAGGAACAGCTTCCTTGGCGGGAACTGTCCTCTTTCTTGGAGGATTCCTCCTGGGGAACATCCTCTGACTCTCAGTGCTTGCAGCACTTCCTGCACTTCCTCTTCTGGTTTTCCTTAAAGGCGTACCAGAAAATTTTTCATCAAGAAATCCAACTTTGTTCTCTTCCACAGCAACCAAATATCTTTTATTAGAATAGAGTTGTTTAAGTTCATCTGTGAGAAGGTGATCTGGCAACACAGCACCTTGTTTCTTAGTCGTTGACTCCTTAAATCATTGTTAGAGTGGGTTCAGTCAACATGTCATGATTGTCGGGGTCATTGATTCTTTTTGGGGATGTCAGGGTTGTACCCAAGTGCTCTCTGGATCAACAGTTTAGTATATCTGATGTAGGGAATTTTTGAGCCAAGCTTTTTGAGGAATGTCATCATGTCATCCCAAATCAGAGCTTCAACTTCGATGTGCTTCATGTTGATTAGAGCCCAAAAGATTTGCAGTTCCACGAGTTTGGGATGCTCATAGCCGCTGTCACGACCAGAAATGGATTTTGTGATGATGATATAAAGGGTTCTCCAAGGTTGAGGGATGTTCTTGAGATCACGTGAGAATGCTTAATAATAACCCTGAAGCCGTAATACCCACTATTAATCAAGAATTGCGAACAGTTTCTTCAGCAGTGCAGCAGAGAATTGATTGGAATGATGTCGGGAATGAGGAGAACAGTCCGTAAGTCAGCAGGAGTGATGGTGAGTTGCTTGTGATTGGCGTCCTTGTCACGACATTTTGACCTTTGACCATCTGCATTGTATTCCAGAATTGCTGTATGTAGACCTCTGGAATAGTGGCAGAGTGTGAGAGCATGTTCTGGTATGGATGATTCTTTAGAACATCCACAGCAATGAGACATGAAGATTCCGAGCAGGTGAGAGTTTCAAAGTCGACTCTGAGATTGTTCTTTCCAATCTTCCTCGGATAGCCATTAGGGAAGATATCAGCAATGGTGAGAACCTCAGGTGCATCCACATTCAATTGAGCAGCCATGTCGTGATTTGAAATAACATTAGCCAAAAGAACCAACATATCGAAAGACATAATGTTAGTCAACAGAAGGTTTTATTGTCTAATTATTGAATGTGCAATGTCAATGATAGTTACGAGTCCAAAGTCACTTGTTTGTTCAATAGTCAAATGACGTCGCGATAAGTTTCGTGAGTTAGTTAACTTTAAGTTTTAAAGTTTATGTTATCACTTATTTAACACAACATATTGAACGTTTAAGCTTATTAGTTACATTATTGGTTTCGTGACGTTATGATTTATTTATTTACAAGTCTGCACGCGTAACAATTCATAATGAAGGTATATTCAAGGCTTATGCGTAGAAATGGTAGCTTATGCGTAAACAGGAAAAGTATATGTGTAGGCGCAAGCTTATGCGTAGGATCCTTACTTACGCGTAAGAAATATTACGCGTAGGAAAAGGGGACCTTATGCGTAAAGCTTACGCGTAGGCGTATATAAAACCTTACGCGTAAAGCTTACTCGTAAGAGTAGACCTTATGCGTAGTGGTCACTGTTTACGCATATCCTTCACAGGATACGCGTAGTCCCTTTGTAGAACCTTACGCGTAACAGTTACGCGTAAGATTTCTCTTACGCATAACTTTCTACGCGTAAGGTGATCCTTATGCGTAGAGATTCAATAACCTTGTTTCTGAGTTTTACGAGTAGCAAGCCTGAAATAAAATCATTATAACATCAATATTAACATTAACATTCATTCTACAACAGATCATGGCATGAAACTCATGTCAAACAGTTACGCGTAAGACTAAACCCTAATAGTTCAAGAATTACGCATATGATTTCTAGCCATAGGATTAGCACCAAAGTTTTTCTGGTAGTTCTAAGAAGTTATGTGAGTGATATTACCAAGTATTAACATCCAATTCATAGTGAATCAGCAGTACCCAATTCTCAAGAACATTAAACCCTAATATCTAATTCTCCAACAATTAGTGTTTCTGGGTTGATCTAAGGCCTAGATATCATCAATACATCATGATAACAACATCACACAACTATCTTTTTAACCAAAAACCTTCACATTTGAAATTACCCAAACCCACGCATAAACCTTAATTTTGAAAAACAATCAATTCGTGTTTCTGGGTGGAATTTGAGGATAAACAAAGTATCATTGATGTTATTTAAACGTTTTGGCACACTTGTTTTAACCACAAACACACACCAATGATTGTGTGTTCATACGCTTATGCGTAGAACACATAATCACGCATATCTAACGTTTTAGCCGTTGGATTTGCATAAAAATCAAAACCCTTGCTTGTAATTACGTTTAGATTACGAAAACACTTACAATTTGATGATCCAAAACACGGATTTGAAGATGAATTTCTAGGCGTAGGATTTGTTTGGTTTTAGTAATAAATGTGAAGTGGTTGAGTTAGGTGGAAGGTTTTATTTAAAATAACTTTAAGAATTTGGCAGTTTTAGTCCCTCCACCTTTTACATTTTCATCCAAAGCCTTTAACTTCCATTTTGGTTACCAAATGAAGGATATTAAGAAAGAAACTTGACGACACTTCCCCTCGACTTAAGAAATAATGAAAGTTTATAAATTTTAGTCCGAGGAGTGTCATTTGAACCAGAAAATTTACCACAATTGATGAAAGAAATAACCGGGATATGATAACATGCAAGTACACGGTTATTTTGAAACAGTTAAGAATTTATTTTCTCCCCCTCAACACTTGATCGTAAAAAATACTGAATTTTGAAAGATTTGAGTATTGACGGAAGAGATGTAGTTGCCATGTTGAAAGAAAAATATAGATAGAAGAATATTTTTGTTGTTTTATCGGATTTTATATTTTTGTATTTTGTTTTTGAAAAATATTTACAAAAGAAGTTTTGGTGTTTGACTGGTTTTTAAGAATGTTTTAAGAGTTCATCCAGTTCCTCTTGAGTCAAACACCTCATACCAATCAGGTGGACCAACTCATTGAACCTAGCAGGAGCTAAGGCTTTGGTGAGAAGATCTGTCAATTGGTATTCTGTACCCACGAAGTATAATTCAACAGTACCCTGTTCCACGTGGTCCTTGATGAAGTGATATCGAAGATCGATGTGCTTTGATTTCGAATTCTGAACTGAGTTGCATGAGATTGCAATAGCACTCCGATTGTCATGGTACATCGGTATTCTGTCAGATACGTAACCATAGTCTTTGAGTTGTGTTCTCATCCAAATGACTTGAGCACAACACGCCGACATGGCTACATATTTTGCTTCGGTTGAGGACAGCGATGTACAATCTTGCTTCTTCGATTGCCAAGATACCAATTTGTCACCAAGAAATTGTAGTGCTCCTGAAGTACTTTTCCGAGAGTCTAAGCATCCTGCGTGGTCAGCGTCTGAAAAAGCGATTAGTTCAAAACCAGAATCCTTCGGATACCAGGTCCCCAAATTAATGGTTCCCTTTATGTATCGGAGGATTATTTTAGCCTCTGAGAGGTGGGTTTCAGTTGGTCGCGACTGATAACGGGAGAAAAGATAAACGGCAAAGACAATATCAGGTCTGCTGGCTGTTAGATACATGAGAGACCCAATAATACTACGGTATTTGGTAGGGTCAACCAATTTCCCATGCAAATCAGCGTCCAGCTTCTTGGTATGTGCCATGGGTGTGGCATAAGTATCACAATTATTCATTCCGAATTTGTTCAGAATTTCAAGGGCATATTTGGACTGACTCAAGAAAATACCACGGGATGATTGATGAACTTGCAGTCCTAGAAAGAACGTAAGTTCACCCATCATGGACATTTCAAAATGTTTCTTCATTAGTTTTGCAAAAGCGATTGAGTACTTTTTATGAGTTGACCCAAATATGATGTCATCCACATAAATTTGAACAATTAAAATATGTTCCCCATGATATTGTATGAAAAGAGTTGGGTCGACCGAACCTTTGGTAAAATTATTGGCACCTTTGGTAAAATTATTGGCAATGAGGAAAGATGATAGCTTATCATACCATGCCCGAGGAGCTTGTTTGAGACCATACAGAGCTTTGTTCAGTTTGTTGACATGGTTCGGAAGCGCGGGATCAATGAATCCTTCTGGCTGGCTGACATAAACCGTTTCTTTCAGGTTGACCATTCGAAAGCAGGTTTTGACATCCATCTAAAAGACCGTTATGTTCATATGAGCTGCGAACGCCAGAAATATCCGAACAGCCTCAAATCGAGCAACCGGAGCAAATGATTCTTCAAAGTCAATACCCTCTTCCTGTCTATAACCCTTAGCCACCAGACGTGACTTGTTTCTGATAACGTTCCCTTCAGCATCCAATTTGTTTTTCCAAATCCATTTTAGACCAATGACGTAGACCCCTGTTGGTCTTTCAACCAGTTCCCATACTTCAAGACGTTTGAATTGGTTGAGTTCTTCTTGCATGGATTCAATCCAGTTATCTTTTGTCATGGCATCCTTAATGTTTTTAGGCTCAGATTGGCAGACAGTGAGTGCATAAATGCAATGTTCACCATCTGTGTGAAGACGTTGTCTCGTAACGACTGGTTGATTCGGGTTGCCAATAATATTTTCCAGAGGATGGTCTTTTGTCCATCTGTGTGTAGAGGGTTGATGTTGGTATACATTATGCAGATTATGAGGATTCAAATGGCTTGTAGATGATTCCGCGACATCAGGTGCAGCAGTTTCATTAACAAAAGGGTTAAAGAACGCATTTGGATCAAAATCTACAGGTGGGGGTACTTCATTCAGAATATCATCAGCCGGTTCATCATTGTTGGAAGCGGTTTGTTCAACTGTTGTAGTAGAGTCAACTGGTGGTGCATCTTCAACAGTAGTTGTTGTAGCAGGTGTATCAGGTATTAAAGTATTATCAGGTTGAGCAGCGGAAACAGCGGATACACCTGGAGCACGTTCATCAATATCGTCACTGAATAGAGGAGCAAATAGTCTTTCCATTTGTTGACGAGAAAGCTGAGGGCTTGTATCAGCTGATGATGGGGTTTGGGGAAAGTTTAAGCGGTTGTGACCGGGTTCCAAGCTGTTATACTCAGAAGCCATTTCAGTAAGTTCATCAAAATTAGCATGAATCGTTTCCATAACCTGTTTTGTACGACGATTCCATATCCGGTAACCTTTTGAATTCTCACAATATCCAATAAAGACTTCAATGTCAGCTTTAGCTTTGAGCTTTCCAAAGTCATCACGATCATTATTTGGATAGCAAAGAGATCCGAAGACATGAAAGTGTTTGAGGTTCGGTTTACGATTGTGGAGAAGCTCAAATGGTGTTTTGTTGTGGCATTTTGTAATCATTGAACGGTTTTGAGTGTAGCATGCAGTTGAGACAGCTTCAGCCCACAAGTAATCAGGAAGTTTAGCATTGATTAACATCGTTCTGGCAGCTTCCACTAACGTACGGTTGCGTCTTTTAACAACTCCGTTTTGTTCTGGTGTGCGGGCTATAGATGTTTGATGCTCAATTCCCACTTTCTCATAGTATTCCCGAAGAGTTTGATTCACAAATTCAGTTCCTTTGTCTGTTCGAATTTGTCTAACGGTGTTCCGGAGCTGAATTTGAATTTTCGTAAGAAAGGTGATGATCATCTGTGGAGCTTGATCTTTACTTCGAAGAAAATAAACCCAAGTCCATCTTGAGTAGTCATCAACAATTACCAAGATGTAGCGTTTGCCATTTATCGTCTGCACGCGCATCGGGCCACACAAATCCATGTGAAGAAGATGAAGCACATGCTGAGAGCTATGTTCTACCTTTGAAGGAAAATGAGCACGAGTGCTTTTCCCTTGTTCACAGGCTGAGCATAGGTGATCTTTAGAATACCGGAATCGCGGGAGACCTTCAACGAGTTTGTGTCGTGCAAGATTGGTGATGGTTTGAAAGTTTAGATGTGAGAGACGACAGTGCCATTGCCAAGATTTTGTAGATGTGGCCTTTGAGAGTAAACAAATAGGAGATGAAGCGATCATGTCTTGCATGGAGATAGTGTAAAGACTGGATGAGCATTGGCCAGACATAAGATCATTTCCTTGAAGATCACGAATGAAACAAGTTTTCTCCCTGAAAGCTACTTCCAAGTCTCCATCACAAAATTGACCAACTGAGAATAGATTGTGACCGAGGCCTTCCACATAATAAACCCTGCTAATTTCGATGTTGCCATTAATGTAATCTCCGTAGCCCATGATAGCTGGGAAGTGATCATTCCCGAATCTAACAGTGCCAATGAACTTTGAAACAAAGTTTGATAACAGTTTAAGGTTGCCTGTCATGTGTCGGGAACATCCGCTATCAACAATCCAGAGGATGATCTGTATCACCTGCATTAGACACAGACGACACAGATGGAATAGAAGTAGATGTGGAACCCGAAGTGTTAGAGGGTTCCTCAGCAATTATAGTTGAAATACACTGTTAGCCTTAATAGTTTTTATTAGAAGTGATGGTCATTCACATTTAATAACTTTGTAACGTGTGTTAGATATCGTGCTAGAATAGTCAAAGGGCTCGTGGATTGGGCTAAGCTAAATGGTTAGACGTTTAGTTAAGTTAGCCTTGTATAAGTTCATGTAACCCAATCCATGTCCAAGCCCATCTCACGGCCCATGGCCAAGCCTTAGGGCATCATCTCTCTTACTATAAATACCCCTCAAGTATGTCATTTGAGGGGTGTGCTTGAGTGTGTGTGTGTGTGCTTGAAAGTGTGTGTGTGTGTGTGTTTTCCTTTGGAGCAATATACAACTTATTGTTTTCATCTTTCTTCTCTCTATCTCTCTAACATACACGAATTCATATTCAAGTCACCAAGTTCTTATCTTCATCTTTTCCTTTCCTATTATTTACGCATAAAGTGTTGGTTTAACGAGGTATACTTGTGTTCGTTAAGTGGGTATTTGTGATAAGGTTGATATATAAGGTCATAACAATTGGTATCAATCGCCTAACAATGGTTTAGGAGTGTTTGTGTTTGTTTTGAAGTTTTGGTAAGATACGCGTTAAGCTCACGTTTTACATCTTTGATACGCATAAAGCTTTAATTTTTGCACTTAAAAATTCAAGATTCTTGTGGTTTAAGGTATATTTGGTGCTAAAGTTTCAGTTTTTGCAAAAAGTTTGAAGCTTTACGTGTTTTTCTTCATTTTTGAACACGTTTTGGTTCGTTGGTCATTTCTACTCGTAACTTTTATAAGCACTTTGGGTGAAAAAGGTCAAAAGATTTGTGTTATTGGAGTGTTTTTAAGGCTATCTGTGCAAGAGAAATCGTTTGAATCATTGGAAACTTTTTACGAGTAGGTCAAAACCCTAGTTCTACTCGTAAGAAAGTCAAACTACGCATAAGGTTCTACTCATAACTTTTTGGTGCAGATTCTTCGAGCTTCAACGGTTACTCAGTGCTTCCCTCACTTGGATAAGTGTGTGGAACACTTCGACTTGTGGATATCCCTTACGCTGTGACAGTGTAAAGGATTTTTGGTTTTTAACCTAAGTTTACGCATAAGCATAAACTCTTACGAGTATAACTCTACGCATAAGATCACACTTACGCGTAAGGTTTTACGACTAAGTTTTTTTGTCTACGCATAAGCCTAAGGTTACGCGTAAGATACTGTTTACGCATAAGGCTTCCTACGCCTAAGATCCTACGCATAAGATCTCTACGCCTAAGCACCATCTCTACTCGTAACTTCTGTTCTCTACGCCTAAGCTTCCAACGCATAAGATCCTACTCGTAACTTCTGTTTCTACGCCTAAGCTCTTTCTACGCATAAAGGTAAAAAAAAAAAAAAAAAAATCAAATTTTTGAGGAGACTAAACATTCAATTTTTACGCGAGATTCAAATTTTGGTTTAACTGTGAAAATTTTGGTCAAAAATTCAAATTTTTGGGCCTAAATTCAATTTTTTCGGGTCAAATTTGGCGTCAAAATTGTCATAACTCAAATTTTTCCTACGACCTTAGAATTGATTTTTATAGTGAATTTCAAATTTTGGGAGAAATTTTTTTACGCCTAAGAACCAAGGTTACGAGTACGACTTTCAGAAAAACCTCAACCGAGCCTAATCTTCCTCAAACACAACTCCTTTATCGTTGAATCGATCCTACATCAACTTTATCATACATACCTTCATCAATGGCAACTCTGGCAGATCGTCTCAAAACTACTTTCTTTGATTCATTCTTCAACATTAGTCCAACTACACCAAATCACAACAACCAATGGATTTCATCGTATCATCCGCAGTTTACTCAACCAAGTACGCATATGGGTCAAGGAGGACAAATGGTTGATGTTATTGGGAATCAGAATGGATTTGCTACGGGTATACAGATGGGAAATCAGATGCAATATGCAGGACAGTTTGTTGGACATCAGAGGGGTCAGATTGTGAATCAGAATATGGGAGATCAAAATGGGAATAACTGTTTTATGACTTCTGCTCAGAATGATACTTCCGAACCTCAAAGCCATGATTCAGGATATTCAGCATGCAGTGTCAAACCAAGGATATCGTCTGAAAAGCTCAAGTACATGTTGTTGTTAGCTGAGAAAGAAGAGTCAGGAATTGAGTTGACTGATGAGGAATACGAATTCATGAATCCAGGACGGACAGATAAAGCAAACGTACATGCAACCTCCAGTCATACATTCAATCAGCAGGACACAACATCAAGCGCTACTTTTGATACACCTCCAGTCTATGACACAGATCCACTCAATGAGGTACCAAATTATAGTAATGTTGCTAATTCGTTTACTCATGAGAAGCCACATTATGTGTCTCCTGCACCTTATTATGACACATATGTGGGGGAGCAAGTTAATAGCAATGTTAACTCTGAAACTCCATATATGGATCCTAATGGAGGTCAAGGTGAACAGAATGGTGCTAATGATGAGGAAACACGTGCTTATTTTGAATCATTAATCAATCAGTGTGGCATTGAAATTGAAAAAGTGAGTAAGGTCAATCGCGAAGTTAAGGCCGCGAATGTTAAATTGACCACTGAGCTTGAGAGTTACAAGGAGCACGCCAAAGCTTTTGAATTTCATACTAACAAAATGTCCGAATTAGAAATTGGTTATCGAGATTCTATTTTAAGAGAAAAACAATTGCAACTCAAGTATGACACACTTGATGTGAATTTGAACTTGAAAATAAAATCTTTAAACAAGGAAATTTCTGATCTAAATGACCAACTTTCTAAACAAAAATCACTGTTTTCTGATCTTGAAAAAGAGAAGAAACAGTTGATTGCTGATTTTTCAAAACGAGAAGATTCTCTTCTTGATGAAATTCTGGATAAAAATGAAACTATCAAAAAATTGGATAATTTGCTTCTTACAACGGGTCATTCCGCTAAAACAAACAAGATGCTTTCTAATCAAGCAAATCCGATTTTTCACACTGCACATAAAATGGCTCTTGGTAACAACCCTTCTTCGTTCCTCAAGAAAGCTCAGAAATCTCAGAATGTGTTGAACAATGGAAAACCTTTGCATGAACCCATAATTGTTCGTGATTCTCTTGAAACATTGGAACTATCGGAGGAGAGTAGATCAAAAATGAAACAAAAGAATCCAGATCTTAAACCGATTGATTATAACAAATGGAACAAAATTAATGGAATTACTTTTGTTAATAAAAAAGAACAATCAACGTTTTCCACCACACCAAGTGTTTCAAACAAAGTGTCAACACCAGTTTCAAAACCAGTTTCGAAACCAGTTGTAGTTTCCAATTCTCTTTCGAAAATCGAACAAATGTCTTCAAACAATCCTTTTAACACAAGTGATACTAGAAGCATTTTAGATGACGTTAAAACTAGAATTGGGTATCTTCAAGAGACTGTCAAGTCTAAAACCAATATTACAACTAACATCTGGTTTACTCGTCATGATGACGAAACAAAAGAGTTTTTTAAAACCCAAATTGAACCTCCGTTAACTGCCATCAGTGCGAGGGTAATTCATGTTGAACAAGCACTTTTGAAAGAAACGAGTGACTTTGTCAAGGACCATAAATCCCTGGTAAAGCAAGCTAATGAAAGTATTGAACACATCAAAGTTTTGGAAAAACTCAATGATTCTCTCTTCGAAGATGTTATGACTACCGATATCATGTCCATTATCTTACAAACATATTCTGTTGAAGATCATGAAAGACTCCAGTCTAAGACCTCCGCAATTGTTTCAAAATATGAAAATGCTCTTGCAAAACTTGAAAAAGAAAACGTGTCCTATTTTAAACAACTTGATCGAAAATCTGAGGAATGCAAGTATGACAAACTGTCGTATGAGCGTGCTTACAAGGACATGAAAGAGCAAAATGATCTTTTGAGTGCTCAACTGGGAAGTCTAAAAGGAAAGGCTGTGGATACTAAGTTTGCAAAACCATTGACTGAGGAGAAAATAAATGTTCCCAAACCGGTTTTCAAACCAAAAATGTCTATTTCTCAGTTTCCTCCAAAACTCAATGAGAAAAATGATTTGTCAAAAATAGTCACTCCACAGTCCCTGCCTATTAAAAAGAGAATTGTCAAAGGTTTTGAAAAGAAAAGCTTCTTTGCAAACACATTTTTGATAAAGAAAAAGTGATTACACATGACATTTCTAAGAATAGTACACGGAATGTGACCAAAAAACCAGTTAAAGAATCTGTCGGTTCTAACGACATGGTCAACAATCACTATCTAGAAGAAGCTAGGAAAAAGGCACAGACTAGAAAAGACGGAATTTTAGGTGCCACATCTAGGGTAATGAATTCTACAAGATTTCAAGGCACTACTAGTAGTAGTAACCCATTACCTAGGAACACTCTACAAAAGACTAGGGATTGGCTTGCATCTAAGAGTAGTTGCGCAAAAGAAAATGCTATGCCCTTAGAAAACAACACTAGGAATTCTAAGTCTTTTTCGAACAAGAATCAATGTCCACAAGACTGTAGTGACAAAGTTAAAGCTGCTGTTTTAAACAAGAATATTGAATTTGTCTGTACTACATGTAAAAAATGTGTCTTTTCAGCTAATCATGATGCATGTGTCTCACAATATCTCAAGAAAGATAATTCTCGTGCCAAGGCACAATCCACTAAGACTCCAAACCGAAACAAACCCGTTGACAAGATGAACATCAAAAGGAAACCTAATAGGTGGATCTCTTCAGGACGTAGTTTTTCAAAAAATGAGTCTTCCGCTGAATCTGATAAGAAAACAACTCCTAGATCTTACCTTAGGTGGATTCCCACGGGCAAAGTTTTCAACACAGTAGGTCTTAGATGGATTCCCACAGGAAAGATTTTTGATACTTGCACCAACACAGATAATAGTGAAACTCATCTAGTTAAGGAAGTAGAAACCACTACAACCGTTGATAGTGATCACCCTCACCGTGAGGAATCTTGTACTTCTAACACTGTTATTTGTGAAAACTCTTCTTCTTTGGTTGGAGGTGAATCAAATATCTCTGAACCCAGCTCATCAGAAGGTTCTAATTCTGTAAACTCTTCGTCTTCATTCTCTCTATCGTCTATCTTTGATTTTCCATTTCTTTTATAAAACCAACAAAAACAAAATACAAAAATAGAAAATTTTTTCAAAAAATACAAAAACAATATAAAATCAAAAAATCAAAAATATTCTTCTCACGACATGTCTCTCGTATAATCGATATTCTGTACGTTTCTAGAAATGTCATTCAACAATGATACGGGTATGTACAGATGCTTGAGCGAGAGTTATTTATTTGTTTTCTAAAACATGTCGTCTCTCAAAATTTCTTCAAATAATGGCTTTCGTATACTTCAGTACGAAACCCGGACTTCAATTTAATGGCTTCTGGACACATCAGTTCAGGACCCGCGCTTCAAAGAAAGGAGAGTGCTTAACCATATCAAAGGTTTTAATATTTTTTCAAGCACTATTCGTAAAATCATAATGGCTTGCAGTTACTTTAGACTGTAACCCGATCTTTAAAGAAAGGAAAGTGCTACGCAAAATCGATTTTCATAAATATCGAGCACTTATCCTAAAACAAATGAAGATAATTTTCTATAATATCTTCAAAAGATTTTCAAAATCTTCATCATCTTGCGTACCATTGATTCGAAATTTTTCAAAAAGATTTTTCAAAATCTCTCACATTTGGTACCAAGATAACTCCCTCTAAACCCTTAATTGATTCTAAAATTTCTGTATGAAAAATATGCTTTCTTTAAGGGGGAGTATAAAACCAAAATTGTTCCAAAATTCATGCTAAATCAGTTTCTCTCAAATGCTTTTAGAAAAACATATCTTTTAATCATTTTGTTTCAAAAACATCATAGATATGCTATTTTTGAGGGGAGAAACGTGATTAAAATGTGATCAAAATGTTTTATGATCGCTGTTTGAATCTCAAAAGAGCTCGACTCAGTTGAAACCAATGAATTGATGAGGAATCAAAGTCAGTATATGTACCATCTCGAGAAACTTGTGATAGATATGCACCTTCATGGGTCTAACCACCTTTTCAAGGAGTGTTTACAACTTCAAGTTAGTTATTAGAGCTAGTTGTCACCTAAAAACTGACAATGGAACTCTTTAACTAGGCAACGTAACCGTGTCTCGTGGGGAATTGTCTATCATGAGCCGATCAATTCAAAAGGCGAACTCTACCCTCTCTGTGCAGATTTTAGTTAAAACAATATAAGCATATGTGAAGGGGGAGTGTTTCTGAAAACAAAACTCTCAAGGTGTTAACAAAATGTTTTGATAATCATAAACACTTTGAGAGATTTTCAAGAAAAATGGTTTTATGGCAACAATAGGACAGTCATGGAGTTATAAGGTGACTAAGGATAGGAAATTCGTCCTATGATCCACCAGAGCCGGAGGGATCTACCCAAGGACATTACCCATAGTTAGTATTAGAAGTCCTCAGGTATGATTGAAAAAAGGAGTAATGTGAGAAAGGAGAAAGAAGGGGTTGAAGAATTAAAAAGAAATGTAATGAAAAAGGGTAAAAAGAAATAGCCCTCCATATTCAACATTAGGGCAGAAACCGGGTTCAATTCATCTGCTACTGGTTGTCACTAGATGACACTGGTATTGAAGACAAAGACGTCATGGACCCAGTGACGCACTGCACTAAACCTTCTAGCCACTCAATTCCTCTTAAAAGGATTTGTTTCATTCTCACTGGGAACCTTACATAATCTATCGACTTTCTCTTAGAGATCGTTGGTATTGAAGAAGGAGACCCTCTCCTTAGTATCCGCTCAGGAAAACCAAAATGCACTATTGAGTCTAGAGCCACGAGATTCATCAAAAGATCTCATAGGAACACATGGCATGACATCGCTTGTTGTTCATCAATATGGACACAAGTGATATATTCTAGAGTCCTACGCAGGTCTTAGCAATCTGCCAGAACATTTATGAGAAATTTCACATCTGTGATCTTCAGTGATTGAATGGAAACTCCTGCCAGGGTCAACATCAAGCAGCCCTGACAGCAGGTCACTTCGGTAATTCTTCGTGGATTACGCTTAGTGTGTCTCAAACGGTCTACAGTCGTGAGGTGATGCTTCGGTGTACCTCAGCGACTCATTTGAACTGTAGATGTACTTCGGTATATCGCGTTATCTCACTTGTGGGACTCCAGTTCGGGAACGGCCTTTGTGAGAATTAGAGATGTGTTTTCACACTATGCTGTTAACACCCTCGAAATTCAAACTTGTAAGTGCCGGAATCCGCTTATTACTAACCTGTTTTATGTTTTCTTCTTATGGAAGCTCTGGAGCGGATGGATCGTGCAGACTCGCCACATGCTCATACCAACAACACATGAAAGTTCTCATCAAAATCAAAGGCAACTCAAAGTTAAAGATGATTCTTCGTCAATGTCAAAGAATCTACAAAGTGTAAAGACTCGAGAACTTCATCATTGGAAACTCAAAGTCAAATAGAAGTGTGAGCATGGTGGAGAAAGACGTGGAGATACCTAACCAACGAAGTTGACAACGACAGACAACCACATTATCTGATCACAAAGCATGAAGGAACAAAGATTCAAGACTATTCTATATCTACACGCAAAGTTCAAGCTCGAGAAAAGTAAAGACCAAATCAAGTGGAGCATCATTTGAATGACCACCCCTTATGGGGAGATTGTTAGCCTTAATAGTTTTTATTAGAAGTGATGGTCATTCACATTTAAGAACTTTGTAACGTGTGTTAGATATCGTGCTAGAATAGTCAAAGGGCTCGTGGATTGGGCTAAGCTAAATGGTTAGACGTTTAGTTAAGTTAGCCTTGTATAAGTTCATGTAACCCAATCCATGTCCAAGCCCATCTCACGGCCCATGGCCAAGCCTTAGGGCATCATCTCTCTTACTATAAATACCCCTCAATTATGTCATTTGAGGGGTGTGCTTGAGTGTGTGTGTGTGCGCTTGAAAGTGTGTGTGTGTGTGTGTTTTCCTTTGGAGCAATATAACATATTATTGTCTTCATCTTCTCTTCCTTGTCTCTCTAAACATACGCATATAAACATCAAGTCACCATCTTTCTTTCTTTGTTTTCTTAATCTTTACGCATATATTGTATGTGTAACGTGTTCTTCTTCTAAGCTTGGTATTCGTGTGGTAAAGTTGTGTAAAAACGAGGAATAACATACACACATCAATGATTTTAGGCATCCATTTAAATCCTAGTGTATTATTTAACCATTTCTGCCATCTCCAACTAGTCTTAGCTTTAGTCTTAGTGAATGTGCTAGGTGGTACAATAATCCTTGGAGGTGATACTGGAACTACAGGGACATTAATGCATTTCTTAGAATCTAAAGAGGGCGGTTTACCAAGCACAGACTTAGAAAGATTAGTGGGCCTAAAGGTATTCCGAATCTTAGGATTTCGTAAACGAGAGATGATATCTTTAGCAACACATTTGTCATGACAATCAGAATTCATACTTTTATGACAAATAACACAAGGTGCATCAGACTGAATATCAAAAGTACTTAAAGGTTTAGCATTTGTTACATCACTATTCCTATTACATTTGCCAGACGTAATATTTATAGTGGAAGCAACATGAGTCTTATTCATAGTCCTAGGGTGTTCTTCTACTTCAGCATTCTTTATTGTTCTTTTCTTAGGTCGCAACTTCCTATTCTTCCTTGTATTGCTCCTAGGCTGTGAAGTGCGGACGTTTGGAGAAGGAAGCACGTAAGCAACTTGTGATTTGGCAGTAGGGATTCTAGGTTCACGATCACTAAGTGTTACTGGTGCTATTCTCTTAATCACAGTAGACGGAAGTTGTTCATACTTTCCTAACATTTCCCTTAACTTAGTGATAGTGTGCACCAAATCTTGATTTTCAGAACGAAGACTTCCAGCAAAATTCATGACTTCTTTAGTGTGTGCAAGATAATGATCAAGTTCGTTTGATGCTTCATCACGAGTCTGTTTGAGTAAATCAAATATGACACCATATTCCTTTTTAACTTTTACAAGTTCTTGTTCATATTTTGAGATTTGACACTTAAAAGACACGTTTTGATCATCCAGTTGCTCAATTTTAGGATCAGAAGATTTTGCACGCAACTGGGCGATTTTATGTTGAAAAGCAAGTTGTTGATCGTGAATATCTTTTTGACACCAATTAAGACGACGTATTGTATTTGAAAGCTCATTTGACAATCGTTTATTTTCAACTGTTAAAGACTCGATCTGATGCATCATATCAGTATTCACAACAGTATCAATAGAATCATAATCACCAAAGATATCATCAGATGCATATGGCAAAGAAGGTAATAACACAGCATTATGGATATCAACACTATTATCATCTTCCAAGAGTCGATCAACATCTTTTCTCAATAATTTCTTTTTACGTTTAGTATTTGAAATCGATGTTTTTGTTTTCTCGAAAACTATTTTCATGAGACCAAGTTCCTTGTGAAAATCCTTTTCCCAATATAGTGCACAATTTTTCAAATTTTTGACATGGGGTAAAATTCTTTTATGAAGAATATCTCTATGTTCTCGCGCCATGGGCGAGGTAAAATGTTGAACTTTTATTTCAGAATGAAATTCAATCTCACGTTCCAAAATTTTGAGGTCAGATAAAAAAGTGTCAAAGTATATGATAACGCGACAAATTTCGGCATTAGTTTTTACTTCACTAAGTGAAGGTAAAGGACCATTAATTTGTGCACCTTTTGTTTGAGGACTGACTTCAGAAACTGGTGTGATAACCAAAGGTGTGTTTGTAGTATCTTGTTGTGTGACAAAAGTTACGGCTTTCGAATAGTTAAATGGTTTGTTGTAAACGACATTTTCCATTTTTGACCGACTCTCGTCATCAGCATCTAATTCCTCCATCCGATTATATTCAACAACAGTCATAATTGAATCATCAATTCTATGTTCTGCACTGTAAACTTCAGGATTTGGTTTGAATGCTCTGTGTGAAAACTTAGGTTTATAATCAGCAAGGTTCTGTCCATATCCATTTGGATTAGGTTTGAAAGAAAACTTTTGAATCGTTGTGATTGATTCACCATGTTTATAAACAACAGTTTTAAACTCTTTGATTTTGGTTTGTAAGTCGGCAATTTCCTCAAGATAGTCATCTATTCGTTTCGTTGAATGCTTTTTGCACTCAGAGAACTGTTTTTGACAAGTTAACAACTCAGCCTTGGCTTTTTGAGTTTCCAAAGTAAGAGCGTTAAGTTGTTGTTTATGTTCATGTTTCATTTGTTCTATTTAAGACAACAAAGCATTCTTCAAAGCGGCTAGATCACAAATCTGTCGTTCCAAATATTTTTCATTTTGGTGTGATTTGGCAAAAGCGGCTTCAGAACCTTTTTCACGGTTTTCTTGAGTTTTGAAAAAATTGAGTTGTCGAATTAAGCATTCATTATCCCTGGTTAACAGTGCATTTTTCTCTTTTAATTTCGTGAAAATTTCCAAACGAGAATGTTGGTCTTTAATTAAGGTCAAGAGCTCAGTTTCTCTGTCAGACAAAAGCTCATTTTGTTCAACGTAAGTCTCAACATGATCATTATTTAGATCCTCAAATATAACCACGGAGTCAACTTGATTATCAATATTAACCATAAGGTCAATTTGATCATCAAATATAACTACGGGATCTATTTGATAATCATCGGAATGAGATGTGGAGGACTCATGTTGAACACTCTGATCCTTGTCAGATAGAGAAAGTGGCGGAGATATCATATCATTGATGATAATTGTTTGTTCAGTGCACGAGACAAGCCGTCAGTATCATACACTGGGCCTGTGTCACTCATGTGTAGAGCTTGCATTTGTGCCATCAACATCACTTCTGCATTAGCCTGCAAGTCCTCCATATCATCATCAGAATCGCATCGCCGCCATAAAGCTCTGTTCCTTGTTGGTGAGAGTTCCACCAACTTCATCCTTAAGAGCCAAGATCAAAGCCTCTTTGAAATAAGCACTGCCTCTTGTTCTCGGTTTAGGACATGCATTAGCCAGATGACCCTTCTCATTACAGTTATAGCAACGAAGACCATTAACCCCAGTCTGAGCATTTTCTTGTTCAACCACTTGAGCCCTTTGCTGCTGCGGAGCACCAATGTTATTCCTTCCCATAGCATTGAACCCTTGACCACCTCCCATCTGACGACCATAACCACGATTTTGAACTTCAACTCGTCCATTGTTCATAACAGCCTGATTTCTTGTATTAGATGAGGAACGAATACGATTGTTGGATTTGTTTGTATAACGGCCAAATGCTTTAGCAATCATAACAAATCCTTGTTGCAATTCATCGAAGGAATTGGAGTCCTCATCAGCTTCACTGTAAAGAGCTTGAGTAGTGTTGTTATTGTATGGAACCAATTGAGTTTGTTGAGTTTGTAGCTGTGATGGATCAGAAGTTTTGATAGTTGCAGTTGTTTGAGGAGCGGGTTGAGGAGCTTGTTGAGGAGGAATGTTTGTTTGAGCCCACAAAGCAAGTTGTTTATTGTCCGGAAGTGATGGTGGAACAGTTTGACCACGGAGAATCCTTTCCTTATCAACTTCTTTTTGGTGAGGCTTCAGATAGTCGTACAACAATCCGTAGGTAGCATGATGCATATCTTTAGCTTGACGGAGAAAAGAGACATACTTCTCCCATTCCAGACCAAGACTGCTTAGGAACTTTGTGTTGACAGCAATTCGTGGCATGATGATATTGTGTTTGTCCAAATCATTAATGATGTCTGAAAAGCGATGATGATAAGATTCTAATGACTCTCCTGGTTCAATCATGAAGTGTTCATAAGCCAAGTAGATTTTGGATTCCATGTCTTCCTGATTGAGTGTTGTGCCTTGTATTAGAAGATGAATATGTTCCCACATTGCTTTCGCAGTCTTTTGAGCATCAACACTTCGAAGGATTGGATTGGGTAATCCTAAAAGGATGTATTGCATTGCAAGTTCGGCGGCTTCAAAGTGTAGAAGTTGATCACCCGTGAGTTCTGCAACAGTTGCAATGTTGGTGACATCATCTCTTGGAGGAACAACATTAGGATCTCCGGGTGTAACGATAGTAGGCATCTGAAATGGACCTTCCATAATGACCTTCTTTAAAAACTTTCCATGTGGCTTCTTTAGATCACAAAACCTAAAAAACCGAATCACCCATTGATCATAATTACCGGGAGTGAGCATTGGAGGTCTATCAAGTGAGCCAGCTTCATGAATTGATTATTGGCTACTCAAGGCTTCACACATCTTGCCAAACCATGCTGGTTCCTTCATAGTATTCCTGGATGGATGTTAATTGTAGAAGTTTGTGTAAGGTTTTACTTGAAGACTAGGTGGTGGTTGAATCATTTGAGGTTGTGGAATTGCTGTAAGTAGTGGAGTATGTTGTTGATTAAATTGTTGTTGATAAATTGCTTGTTGTTGATTCCATTGTTGATGTTGGGGACTTAGTTGTTGTTGTTGTTGTTGATTATAAGTGTAAGGAAAATAGTTAGAGTATGGTGGTTGTGACATGTTGAAAACTTGTGTTGATAAAAATGGATCTTTGTAGTCGAATGAACCGTTGTTGATGAAGTATCCTTAGGCGTAGAAATCACAATAAACCAAGTAGGACTTATGCGTAAAAACACCAAAGTTACGCGTAACAGATAGAGTTACGCGTAGGTTTAGCTTACGCGTAAGTAAGGATAAAAATACTAAAGTTATGCGTAAAACGATAAGTTAGGCGTAGAAAACTTAGGCGTAGGATTACCTTATGCGTAAGACTAGGCTTGGGCGTAAGATGAATCTTATGCGTAGGATGATCTACGCGTAAGCTTATGCTTATGCGTAAGTTTAGGGTTTTATCCCAAATGATCTTTTACACTATCACAGTGCAAAAGATATCCAAAGTCGACGTGTTTTCAGGCTTATCCAAGCAAGAAACCACGGAGTAAACCACGAAACTGAAGATCAAACCAAGGATAAAATTACGCGTAAAGCTAGGGTTTTGTTACGCGTAGCTTTACTCGTAAAAATGATTTTGCCCAAAGATGTTTCTAAACCAGATTTTTGTGATGAGATAGCTTCAATATCACCAAAATAACACAAAAGTGTGAAACTTGATGAGCCAAAACTCCTAAAACGTTTACTCGTAGGATGAAACCCTCGAACAAAAACTAGCTTAAAAACGTAGATCCACGAATAAAGTTTGAAACTTTTTTCCAAAAACAGTTATTTTAACACCTTAAAAAATTGAAAGTACAAGAATCTTGGATTAAAAAGTGTAAAAAACGTGTTTTTAAGCAAACCAAAGTATCTCGTTAGCTTTACGCGTAGGACCAAAAACCCACTTCTAAAGCAATAACGATTCACCCAACTAGTAGGCGATTGATACCACTGATAGGTTCCCAAATATGCAACACAAGTAACAATAAAAGAAATATAGAGGAGATCAGATCGGTTGAACAACTACACACACACGCACGTATAAATGTAAACGGTTAGGCTTAGAGAGTGAGCGAAAGAGTAAATTGAACAACCAACCCTCAAGTGAGGGTTTACATGAGGTATTTATAGGAGGGAAGCTAGGGCAACACTCCTAGTTCCCATCCTTTTCCTTATTGGGCTAGGCCTAGGCTTATGGGCCTTCTACATAAGCCTAAGGCTAATTACTAACATAAAGGCCATATTAAGCTAACTATTACATATAAATTATTAACACTTGAATTAAGGTTTAGGAGTGATTCCAACAATCCCAAAACTACTCCATGATAATAATAATAACTAAAAACAAATCATAACAAAGTAACTCAAATAATTCAAGAGCATAGAAATCCATAACAAAGTTCATAGAATACCTAAACTTTTGTGATTACAAGAATTAGAATTCGTGGATTGTAGCAACCACGTGCCTCCAATCACCTAGATTCACCGTATAACTCCAAACTACCAAAACTATGGATGAGAATTGTTCCCTCCTTGCTTCTGGACGTTTTACAGCAGGTACTAGACTTTTAGGCTTGATAAAAATGATTGGTATTAGTTTTGAAGTAAACTAATAAACTTTTGGTTGTGTCACACCTAGTAAACTAGGACTAAGTGCATTATATAGCCTCAAATGCTTGCTCAACTGATAAAAAACATTCCCAACAAGTTATTATCAAGAAATGATCGGACTCCAATGATTATGGGGAGTTAAGGCAACAATAAATGCAACTTTGTGTAACTGCAGTGTATGAAATCGGATCGGTTACGATGACAACCGGATCGGTTACGTTTTGACCAAATGCCCAGCCGGATCCGGTTACGGGTTGTGACCGAACGGCTGGGTTATGCAATTTTGACTTTTGTTGACCTTCTTGCTTATACGCTTCTTTCTGTGCTTTCGCTGATGATTTCCAAGGAAAAACTTGATCTTCCCTTGTTGTATATACTTAGAAATCATTGTGCTTCCCAATCATTGAGTCCAAAAGCTTCCTTGCTCGACTTCCTTCTTCAGAATCTTCCAAATGTGCATAAAAACTTCATTTCTTCATCATTCGTGATACCTGGCTACATATACATACACAATACGCATCTTTTGCACTTTTGCAACAGTTATGAGTAAATATAGCCGATTATCATGCACAAAACCAACAATAACGCTACTAAAAACATGTTCAATTTAGGCATTATCAAATTCCCCCACACTTAAGCTCTACTCGCCCTCGAGTAGGTCTAACATTTTCAAAGATTGATTTCAATGGTCTTGACACCATGGTTCCAAAAATGTAACAATCATCCCAAATGAGATAATCATTGTTTTTGCTTTTAATATGTGAAAACTTTTAAAAATGAACCAAACACTTTAGATAACATAACTAGAACACCTCACGAATGATTATAAGAATTCACTCAACACTCATATATTGATGGGTATATGTAAATCACTCAATGCCTAGTCATGATCAATGCTTTTTACCATAAGCTTGTACAAGTATCAAAACAAAGAAAATAAATTCATCAAAGATGGCTTTTGTTCGGGTTATATCGATAAGGCTAAGGGTTCATAAAGGTATGGATAAGGCATGAGATGGTTTATGAAATTGGTGTTAAAAGAAAATAAAGTCAAGTCTAAACCTCCATGTTGCTAGCCATCATACAAACCACAATCCCGTAAATGATTATTTCACCTCTTCAAATATCGATCTCCGCAAATATGTATAACTCAATTTAGCTCATTGGCTAATCAATATCCTCACATAGCTCATTGGCTATAACCATTTTTTTTTCATAACAAAGTTCCCCCACACTTTGTGTAAGCATACACCACAAAAAAAATCGAGAAAGACGTCTCCTTCATCTAAGATGGATAATGGTACATACTACAAACAAAGTGTAGCTTCTTCATAATCATCAAAAACAATCCAACATTCCAAACAACTAGCAACAAACCATTAGACATGACAAGGGTTGGCTAAAGTTTAAAGTGTAAAATCTTTTTGTATTTTTCTGGATGTAACAAATGAAAAGGTTGGCTCAGAAGGTGTACTAAGGGTATCTAGTGCTAAAGATGAGCTCTAACAAATGGGTCCATATAAAGGTGGTTAACTAACCGATGTGGTTAGCTAATATATCATTAGATGTAAAATGGAAGGCCATTTGGGTTAAATCCTAAGATGCCTCTTATCATTTGAACATATTTATATCACTCGAAAGTGATTTTAACCGTAATGCATAACTAGTACAAGTTCTAGAATCGACATAATCACCGGCACACTCATAGCAAATATAAAACAAAAGATGTGTTTTATACAAAAAGAAACCTCACAATTAAGTGGAAAAAGGCTATTATGCATGCTAGAAAATGCTATCGAATCCAAAATGAATTACTTCCGTAATTTGGTTCAAATCCAAAAAATTTCAAAAACCTCATTTTACCATTGAAATTCGCAAGTTATTTTTTTAATATTTATCCATAATGCGCGAAAACAACTAGACCATCAAGGGCGAATTCCTTCTAATCACTTGTATCCAAAAGTTATCTAAAAAAAAATTAAAAATGCGTATCATTTTTCCTATTTTCTTCCCTCCCCCATACTTAAGTTTTGCATTGTCCTCAATGTAATAAAAAATGAACTTCAAAGTAAAGAAAATGGGAAAAAAAAATAGTTAAAAGATACCACGAGATAGAATATGAAATACGCATATTGGTCATAAGAAAGCATGTGAGTTATCCAACTCCAAATATTTGACCATCAATAAGCTTCCAACACATCCATCCTGCAAACAAAAAACTGCAAAACACAATACACAAACAAAACAAATGCTACTAAAAACAAAATAAAACCAAGCAAAATATAATAATAACATCCTAAATAAATAGCTTAAAAAGATAGAAATAACATTGTTTAACACATCATAACCATTGTCGTTGAAACCATAATTCACGAATGATCCACAATCACTCGTCGTCCTCGCTCATATCGTCTCCTGCTTCATCATCATCACTTTCAGTTATGTAGTTTTCGTTTATAATCTCCGAACGAACTCTCCTCTTCTTCTTCTTTCCTCTAACTCCTGATGACGATCCTCCAACATCGTAGCTTGCTCCACCAACCTCAGGTAATCGACCATATGGGGGCACTGGATCAGGAAATGGTGCGTACCCAGGATATGGATACGGATAGGGTCCAGGATAAGAAGTGTATGGGAAAGGATATGGTGGAACATTGGGTGGATTGTAGGGTGGTAACTCATAATCGGTGTCACGAGCCATGTGTTGAAAGATAGGCATTGAATAATCATTGATGTAGTTGTTTCTTAACATCATTGAGTCTCTCCACACATCCCTACATTGAATCTCATCTAAATGTTGGTTCCACTCTCCCCAACCTGAATCAAAACTACTGGACGTACCCGTTTGCATGTTCTCCATTGGTATACTTCCCTGTTGTTGTGGTGGTTGTTGTTGTTGTTGTTGTTGTTGTTGTTGTTGTTGTTGTTGTTGTTGTGGTTGTTGTTGTTGTAGCTCAATCCATAACCCCAAGGTTTTCAATCTCCTATTCAAAGCGTTCCCAAAACCTTGTGCAGTCCACGTATCACTATACTTTGGCTCTTCACACTTAGCCAATTCCTCATCAACATAATACCCAAGATTCTTTGCTAACTTCGTCACAAAATGTCCTCCACAAATGTTGCGATTGCTCTTGATTCCCGGGGCCCTCCTAGACAAATACTCGGCTATCTGCCAAACTGCATTACCGTCCTTAGTTTCTTCCAATAACATCATAATCCATAAGTCCGGTTTCTGACATTTGTCCCTACTTCCAAACCTATTAAACAGCCCGGTCACTATCAACTTGTGAAGTATCCTCATTAATGGATTCCTGATGGTCGAGGCATTCCTCCTAGCACAAGAAGGATCTCCCACTCGATTCCAATAGGCGGGAATACTAGGATAGTCTTTTTCAAACTTCCTAAGCCTCGAAAAATGAGCTTCAAACAACCGATGATTAACCTCATGTGGCTCATACAAACCAAGAGCCACGCCAAAAGCCGGCAAAGTGTAAGCATGATCCCTTCCACAAAGCCTAAACCAAACACAATCTTCTTTCATCAAGTTCCAAACATTCACCTTTCTTTCAAAATACATTGTTGAAAAGAACTTCATACACCATTCTCGATAGACCTCTTCATTGACGCTAAATGCTCTTTCCCATGACAAATCATTGAACGAATCACCATCCCCTGAATACACATAAGATGTCCGCATCATTCCTCTCAACTCATCTTCACAATCACATTCCACAAATAAATCCCAATCAATCACCCTCGGAACCAAACATGTCCTATGTTGCAATTTTGATAACCTTTCCCGGAAAGCATGTTTCTCCCCATTGGTGAGATCTTTGAAATTTAAGTTGGCATTTGCTTCCGTCTTCAAGCTATACTTGACTTTCTTCTTCTCGTTCCTTTGACAAAACTTCGTAACAAGCGGGTTCATTGGAATCGCCTCCTCGCTTGAGCTACCTACAACAATTCTCTGTAGAAATCATAAATATAAGACCATATCAGAGTGTTAGAACAAACAAGAAGGTTCATGGAACCCTCTAATATCCACTTCAAAATTTTAAAAATTTCCAACACAGAAACCGTAACCGGATTCGGTTGCAGAGAAACCAAATCGGTTACTCTTTTGCCCAAATCCAACCACTCGGTTGCACTGCGCAACCGGATCGGTTATGTAATCTGCATAAGGCTTTGCCTTTAAAACCCCTTATACACTCGAATTTCTAAGTCCAATCCACTCCTAGATCGCATTCTATCAACCTCAATGATTTCTACATCCTTGAATTACTCTAAATTCGCTTTCCAAACCTCAAGTCATCACACATTCATCAACTTAGAACTCAACTTGATAAAACCTATACCCTTCAATCATTAGCTCTAATCAATAATGTGGCATCTATTACTCACAAAAACACATCATCTACCATTAGGAATCACCAATTGCATCTTAACTTGATTCACTTGCACAACTTAATCAAATCCGAAAATTCAATCATCTAATACTCATTCCATGGTGAATCAATCACTATAATTCTTTTTGCAATGCATTCCTATATCAATTACACACTCAATCCAAAAATATTACAACTTAATTCGAATTATACCCCCCAAATTAGTGACCTAATATGCAATTCGAATCAAATGCTCTAATCAAACCTTAATTGAGTTAATTGAATGTAGATGCTTACTTGTTTGGGTGCCATGATGTCTTCCTACAACTTAAACAATCTTCAATTAGCTTCTCTTGGACGAATTTTGCAAAACCTAGCTAGGAATTAGTGTGTGTGTGTGTTTTTTCTGGAAAAGTGAATTTTTGGTATATATACTTGTATGCAACCGGTTCAGTCATGGACACAACCGTTTCGGTTTGCATTTTGCCAAATTTTGCATTTTTCTATGTTACTTCGGCATTTACCCTCCAAGCAACAAAATTTTTACTCAAAAATCATGTTAAAGATTCACACAACATTCATCCACAATTTTGAAATTTCAACAGTCATCCAATCTTAAAACTCAAATCATCATTTTCATGAACTAAACCAAAACTCAACTAAAACTCATAGTCATAATGCATTAACTAAAATAACCTCAATCATAGAAATAAAAAATGAAAGTAAAACTGAAATAAGAAATAAAAATCCTAAATGCATCAAATCAAAAAAAGAAATAAATAGTTCATGAAGTCCAAGCAAATAATTTCTTGTTTATTACGGTCCCTTGTCTTCTCCTTAGAATTCCTCAAAATACTCTTGTCTTATGATGTCCTCGCTTTGAAATTTTCTGGTTAACTCACGGTAGGTTTCAAAAGTTTTGAACTTCCTCATGAATCTTCTTCCGTCCGGACAAAGTATATCGAACTTAACATGCCAATCTCTATCTCCAGCTTGTCTCTTGTAAATACCCGACCCTTCGGGTCTCCATTCCAAATTCTTAAGTTGCACCGGTAAAGAACCTAAAAAGTCGATCAACTTCTTGTAGACTAGTATGTTTTTGAATGGGTTATAGAAAGTGTGGAAACGTAGAGGGGGTGAATACGTTACCGTTTAAAAACTTTAGATCTTTAGTATCAAATCGCTTATGAAGCTTGTTATAATATGAAAGTTCCAATTAATGTTTGTGACCAATGTAAAGCATAGTAAACCATGTTGTCACACAAGCATTAACATCAAACCACATCACAAGCAATAGTATAGTGCAACTATAAAAGTAAAGAGATAAAGAAAGGAAAGTGCAAACCGAACACGAGGATTTATAGTGGTTCGGTCACGGATCTCCTTTCCGCCCTACTCCACTCCCCGAGTACCCAACTCGAGAGTTACTTCACTAAATCAACAAGCTCCCTTCTCGGCGGAGAAAACCTTACAATCGTCGCTTACACTTTTTCGGTACAAAGCTAAATACCGGGTTCTAGTTCGAGGTAGAACCAACCTAACGTCGCCTATACAATATTTTCGACACTAAGCTAGATGTCGAGTTCTTTTACAAGGGTACAACCACTCCCACTATGTTTTATGGCCCAACATAACAAACCTTGTGTTTTATGGCACAAACACATAAACCATCTAATCTAGTTTGGTGAAAGTGTTGTGATGATGCAATGATGTTCTACACTAATGATCCATGACACAAATGTCTAATGGATATGAATAACTACTTCTAAATGATCTTCCATTGATAGGAAGTCTTCATGATGAAGATCACAAGTTCCCTAAACTTGTTGTGATAGATCTTCAACTTGTGGTGAGTGGGGATGGCTAGATCTCCAAACTTTCCTTGGTTGATCAAGATGTAGAGTATGCTTACAACAAGGATGAATGTTAGAAGCATTATGATCGTGTGATGGTGAGGGTGATTAATGTATGTTTCTACATTGTTATCTACAGATCTAAATGATGCAAGAAGGGTAGAGAGAAAGTGTGTTGAAGGGATGATTAAACAACTTGGTTTGGCTTGCTATTTATAGCCAAAATGGACAGGAGCGTCCACGGACCACGAAACCCTCAAAAGGGTTCCGCCCATGTACCATTTTGGTACCGTGGGGGTCGAAAAGATTACCAAAATCTCACCAAAGTCAACCAAATCCATCCAAGATTGTGTAAGCTATGTAGAGTCCAAATCTAAACAAAATATTCTATGAAATCTTCTAAAGATTACAAGGATGATGCATGCCATGATGTAATATGTATTTCCATTTTAGATTAAAAAGTTTATCAAAGTAAACTTGTAAAATGTATTATGTAACTAGTTAATAAAATGTCTAGTTACCTTTTGAAATACTTGTGAATGCAAAATGTAAAATGAGGTTTGAAATAGAATGGTTAACCTATTAAAATACTTAGTGACTCTAAACGTATTTTTAACATTCTAAATGATTTGTTAATGGGTTTGATCATAATGCCACATAACAAACATGTACTAACCTGTGTTGTAACATACGAGGACTTGAGACATCGAGAAGAGTTGAATGTATGTTGAGACAAAGTGTGATTACAAGTAACTTGTACATTTTACGTTATGTATTACAAGTTACATGTTTGTCATCAATCAAAACAAACGAGACTGTATAGATTAAATATCGTAATATTTGCACTAACAATCTCCCCCTTTTTGATGATGACAAATATATGTAAACGTAATACAAAGTAAAATGTAAAAGGTTACTTTTATCCTTACTACCTTTACATTACCTTCTTCGTTTACACTCTTCTCCCCCTTTTGTCGAAACAAAAAGGGCGTGTCCTTGGAGTTTAACTTCATTTCTCCCCAAAAAGGCGAGCTTGCATCATCCCTAGTGAAGTTAAATCGTCTACTTCAATCCGTCCCTTGTTTGGTAGCGGATCCATGGATCAAATAAAGAGGCTTAACCTAAATCTAGGTTAGTTTTATGCAACAAAAATTATGAGAGATATATGAAAAAGAAAAATGCTTTGCAATGTTAGCCTATTTTCTCCACTTTTTATCGAAGCACAAATGCTTGTTGAAAAGTGAGAATGATGATAAAAGCGTCCATGCTCCCCCTTGACGGTTGCTCCCCCTTGTTTGAGGCGTCAGGGTATGATTAAAACCTACAAAACAAATATTAGTGCAAAACTATATTCGTCATTGGACGAGTAAGTGATATACAACAAAGTGTATATAAGATGCATTCATTAAATTCTTGACGGAAGCTCCCTTGCTCTAGGGCGTCAAGATGAACCTTCAAAATAAATATTAGTATAATAGAAGCTTTGTCTTTAGACAAATATGTCATATACAACCAAGTGTATAGGCGATGCAATATGAGTGCTTAAAGGATATTCCTCCTTGTTCTAGGGTGTCAAGAAGCACCTAAAATAAGAAAAATAATTGATGCAAACTTCATCCTTAGATGAGTAAATTATATACAATCGAGTGTATATGATGATGAACCTACAATGAAAAACATTAGTGCAATATATTTCATCTTTTTCACAAAAAAATAAGATGTATATATGTGATATAATCAAAGATCTCATGAAGTGTAGTCTCCTAATTACAATCATAAGAGAAGTGAGAATATAATATGATAAAAACCTACAAAATAGTTCCTAGAAAGAAGATATGAAGTCTCCCACGGATGTGCCACTAGTGGTGATAGTGTTGGTGTCGGTTTACTAGTAGGATTCATGTGGTGATGGTAGATGACTCGAGATTTACAAAAGTAAGTTTTCGCTAATCCATGGTGGTGATGATTAGTGAAAGTGGTGATGGAAGGTGGTGGTGATTAGGTAGGAAGCTATTAAGGAGTTAGAAACTCATATGTATAGCAAATATAAAAAATATGGACTCATGCAATCCTTTCGTCATGTCAAGTGACCAAAGTAAAAAAAATATGAATGGACATTGCATTTCAATGATGCATAAGGGTTATGATTTGAATGATTTATTGATGCTAACAACCTATTGTTTTGAGCAAGTTCTCATATGCTTCAACCCAAGAGTAATCAATAATGCGTTCTATCTAAGAATATATAAAAGTGATAACATGAAGATAAATTCGTTCATTGATTGACACGAATTATAAAAATGACCTATTCTAGGTGACAATGGGAAAGGTAGTATTAGCATGGTTTTGACCGACATGGATGATTATCACTTTGAAAAGAAGTGAAGACAATATGGAAAATACTAATAATAATAATAATGAGTACCTATATGAGGATGAGAATGACATCATATAAGTGAGAGTTGGATGGACCAACGTGTTGGAAATGGCTGTTTTGATTAATATATCGTTTGCACTGACAATGACATGCATGATATATGTCAAGCGAGAAAAGGATAAGATCCTATGATGGTGTTCTAGATAGTGAAGTTGTAAGGTGCTAGGTTAAGGAAAATCCTAGATTCGTTGATTGTGGAGGTAAAGAAGTTTGTAAAACACATGATGTGTTTTTCACTTGATGAGGTATTGGTGCAAACTTGTGATATAAGGTTTAAAAGGTTGAACTAGTTGTGGTTTCGTGAACCGGTTTTAGCTAAGTGGTGTTTGCCTATGTGTTGGTATTTTAGAGTCTAAGAATAAGGTTAAAAGAGGTTGAACTAGTTGTGGTTTTGTGAACCGGTTTTAGCTAAGTGGTGTTTGCGTATGTGTTGGTATTTTAGAGTCTAAGAGACATAAAATTTGAAAAAAGACAATTATGTGAATGGATTTCTCTCCCCCTTAATTGGTGGACATCCAACATAATGTGTATCAAATACGGAATGACAACAAAGTGTTTAGGAGGTTATTCGGTTAACGAAAGAGATGAGCTTAGTGATATTTTTATGGATGATGGTTAGCATACAATGAACTTCATCCTTAAAGTCACGTACCTCTTCTCGATTAATACGAGATGATCGTATGATGAGGCATGTGGTTTCCTAATAGGAAGTGAAGAGGATTAGAGTATTGTTAGAACTAAATAATGATGGAGGTGATTTTTGGATAGCGGAAGCAAAGATAAGATTTGCAAAGAGGTCGGTTAAAATACAAAAATGCAAAGCCAACCCTCTAGAACTTAATTCTATATGTTTTTAAACTATATGCAAGTGTAGGGGTCCCATAAAGCATATTACTAATCTAAGTAGCAATAAAAGGGATTATGCAAAATGAGCATATAAAAGTTAAAACCAAGTGAGATAACAAATAATTTGTTATTAACCTACAAAAAAAATTTGTTAGTGACAAAAGATGTTAACATGATAGAAATCAAATGATAACATATTATATAAGCAAAAACAACACATTGCACTTAGTAGACAAGAAATCACCACACAAGATAGCATCAAAACAATCATATTATGCAAGAATACGACTTTATTCAAGACATTTCATTATGAGATTGTTTTGTCGTTAGACTTAGACACTTAAGCATACTTGGATATACAAATCTATGTGATTAATTTGTAAGATAAAAAGGCTTCTAAAAGTTTGTCATACCAAAAGCACTTTGACAGATTATATGTGCACATGTAGCAAACAAATAGTGTGACAAGAAGCAAAAGAAACAAAATGAAAGATTCATGCAAGCCATGTTTAAGACATAACAATTTGGAGCATGTATCATTTGGATCGTACTACACATAGATATAATGAATGCCAACTAATAGCTTTCAAACACAAATATATCATATCAAAATTATCACATATCAAAATGGCGTATTATGAGTTCATAAGTAACATGTTAATCATGCTAAAAATAATTCATAAGTAAGAATCATGCAAATAAAGTTTAGGTTTAAACGTTTAGTAGCATGAAACAAGAATACAAGCATTATAAAGATAAAACCATACAAGGTTTATACATTATGACTTGTTATCAAACACTAAGATAATGTCAAATCAACTTATCGTATTAAACAAGAACATGTAATCAACACATGTAAGTGCAATGCAAGTGGTTTTACTAAGGTTTACACATTTGACTAGTTATCAAACACTAAGATAATGTCAAATCAACTTATCGTATCAAACAAGAACATGTAATCAACACATGTAAGTGCAATGCAAGTGGTTTTAAAAGAAAAGTCATATATACTACTTGTTTGATTAGTATTCCTTAGGCGAGGCAAACTATCAATGTTTTAACACTTACTTTAGGCAAGTATAGGAATACAGATTTTCAAGTTGGAGAATGAATATGAGACTATTACTAGCGGTGCTCAATTAAGGCTAAACACCGACCATTTTACGGGTGATTCCACGTACCCAACTTCTCTCCAAGAAGCAATTCAACCGTTAGGTCAAATTGAGTTTCTAGTTCAATAGGTTCTCCAGTAGTCATTCTCATGTTAGAAAGATGGGAACTCCTACTTTTGCATATTAAAGTGCATAAAAGATGATAGTTTACCAATATTTGGCTTAATGTGACTTAGCTAATATGCAATATAGCTAAGGTGATGGAGACGTCATGTTATACAGATGAATTTTAACAATGGTGTGTTTGATAAACAATGTGTTTGTATCTTGTGTTTAGAATCTAAAGTTGTTCTAATTACACAACTAATTGTATGATCTAATGGATGACATCTTTTGAGTTGAAGTATGTACTTTAAATGTGAATTGATCGTCTAAGACTAGATAATGGAATATGTTAAACTAAGAACGTTCTCAAGAAAGCTCTTTGGAATTTTATTTAACAAGAATCTAAATAAGGTTACCAACTTCAATAGATCTTGTGTATGCTCTAAAGATGTGTAGTTTTAACCTTGGATGTGTACTCGGTTTGAGCAAGGTTAGGTTATGATGTACGCTTGAAAGGAAATAGATACAAATAGTATCTTTCAACAAATGAGATTATCCATGGGATAAAGTTATCATGCTTATGAAAACAAGTATGACAAGATGAATTGGATATGCTAGTTCATAGAACTTGTAGATGTTTGTTTCAAGATCATTTAGCCAATGAGGTGTAATGAAATCTCTTGTAACACAACTATTTATGTCGCAAGAGTGATGCATAGGATATACAATATCCTTTTAACAAGATGAATTAACTCATGAATCTTAGTCATAATGTTCTTCAAAACATCATGTTTTCCTAAATGAAGATATGAAGCCAAAGTGTTTGAATCGGATAGTCCCATCTAAATAAACTTGGTCTCAAGATTATATTCACTAGATGATGACAAGAGGAACTTACTCAAGTTTCTTATGTATACTTCTCAAGAGTCATTGTTGCTTGGGGTGTATGATGTTGGCTTTGAGATTGCATTTTAACATATGTTGTTAAAATGTTGATTTGAGGTTTAACAAATTTATGCAATAGTTTAACGACAAAGTATTACTAATACTTTGATAATTTGTGAAGTTAGTACTACTTATACCTAGTGGAAATTGACAACAATTACCAAGAGCACCATGCTTATTTGATAGTTGAGGTTCTAGCCATAATGAATTATCTAAGTCCTTATATGTTGAAAAAGGATGGTGGATTGGTTGATCTAGGTAGTAGGTCTTCTAGTGTGTCTAAATAAGGATGTGGTGATGTAGGGGTTTGTTGTGCTATGGGAGTACTTAGGTTGATTAACTGTCCATAGATGTTGAACATAAAAAGTACGGATACTAATTCTTATAGTTCATTGGTTGCTACAACTAGTGGGTGAAGTGCTTGAAGTTTTGGTTATGTCTATGAAGCTTAGGGGCTGAGGTATAGGTTCACCTTGAAAGGGCACGTTAGATTTAAAGGATGCTCTTGGAAGTTCATGAGAAATACACTTAATGGTGCCAAAAGATGGAAGAGGGATAGTAGGTGTCAAAGAGGGATAAGTGGCACAGTGGGTTGTTTGCTTTGGATAAGTGTTTCAACATGTGTTGTTAAAATACTTGGGTGTTGATTTTTCAGATATGACTTTTAATGACTACAATCGTAAGTCGCACATACTTAAATATTTAGGATGAAATACTTAAGTTGTCAATCCTAATTTGTTGAGATTATAAAGCTTAGATTGAACTCAAGGATAACAAGACTTGATAGTATGTCTTTAACATATGCGTGAGTTATGACTCTATGTAAATACTTATCGTCTTGAAGGATGACACATTATTTTCATGTTAACCAAGTGAGGCAATACATGTAGATACAAAACAATATCTATAGTCATATGATAGACTTGTGTATGATATCTTTGCAAATAATGAGTCTAGATTTGTTAGTCTCGGTAAGTCATCTAAGTCATCCGCAAACGGGTGAGGAGATGTTGGTGGTGTTTGCACAAAGTACAAGTTTTGGAGACTTTGGTAGTGAAGGTGTTTTGGATGGTTGTGAAGTAGTCATAATGGTGGGTGATTTTGGTGGTGGAGTTGGAATACTTAAGTTTAGAAAGTTCACATCTTGAATGGGTGATGAGATGTTGAGAGGTAATGAGTCCGAGGATGAAGAGTTCAAGTTAATGAAGCAACAAGATCGAATGCTAATCTTAGTGGTTTTTCATAAGTGAATTATTTGAGGTTGAGGATTTAGTCATTTTGACTTTGCTTTGAGAAATGCTAAGCTTAAGGAAAATTAATAGTGAGGGTGTGAAAATGACCATCCTGAATGTGTCGATTTATGGAACCAAGGATTCATGGATTTGATGTTAATTCATACAAAGATAGTAGTTTCTAATGAGATGGAAGTGTCTAAGATCATGTCAAACATCCTAAGTTAATCCATTGAGGATGTGTTGAGTGAGGTATGAAAGATATGCATTAACAACTATCCTAGAAACGAAATTTGGTAAATTAGATTGCGAGATTTAGTAAAATTCAACAACTTACCTGTAGGATCCACGGAACCATTTCTTTACATGGGCGGAACCCTTAAATTGGTGCCGCCTAGTCCGCCTGTACAGGTATGGCGGTACCAAAATGCATAACAGACGGTACCAACATTTTGGTGCCGTCTGATCCGTGGACACCAGAAAAGTTCACAGACCCATTTTTTAGGTGTCGGGGTTTTCGAAACCGAAATTTTGCTTAAAACATATGACATTAATTATTTCTAGTTAGGAAAAGTCAATAACACATATACAAACATAGTGGAGCATAGACTTTGACCAAGGGCTAACGATTTTCACATAAAAGTGAAAATGGGTAAAATTGATAACACACTTGTGCTATCCACCTGCATAAACCGGTTAGCATACAACATTGTTTTAAGTTAGTTATCATCCTACAAAGTAAAAACAAATAAATTACATCATACAACATTGTTTTTGTCCTTGTACCAAACACTCTCTTAAAACCTCCATTTTCAAAGTACTTGACTAATTTACTTAGTACTCATTGCTAAGTGAGTTATGACATTTCATAAGTTATACGAGATGTTAGTATAACCTATGCAAAGGAAGTGATCTAATTCTATAAGTGATGGTAAAACAATTTTCCAACTTAGTGCACAAAATCTAGCAAATGTCCTATTGTGCATAAACAAGAAATCGTCAAACAAGCAAATAAATAACATGGCAAGATTGACACTTATATTATGCAAACAAACAAGTGTAAAAACAATTTGAAAATAAGCAAGAAACATATATGCAAACAACATAAACAAGTGGTCATTTAGCATAGCATAAAAGAAAAACACTTTTAGTCATTTAGCGTTTAAATATGACGATGTATACCAAGCTTGATTAGTTTCCTTTAAACATATTACCAAATTAATTAGTTTCAAAAGAAGTTGTATCAAAGTTCTAAGAATACCAACTTAAATTGTTTGATTCAAAAATTTGAGTTTTTATGTTAAAGCGAAACTTAATATTTTAGACATACTGTAGTATTTGGTATATTTTACTTATTTAAAATTAGACTCAGGCCATGAAAGTATTTTTAAGTGAAAGTAGACTCAATTCCCTTTAAAATGATAGGTGGCTCGACTTGCACGGACTTACGGTTAATTAGTTATGATTTTTGAAGTTGCCCAAAAAACTGCATACTGTACAGACGGATTCCACGGAACCAAATAAAGGGATCCGCCCTTTATAAGATTTGGTGTCGTGGTCCTCGAGACAATTCACCAAAACTAGTTTTTGACATAGAGAAAACGTGTGTGACTTACTAGATTTCATAGTAAACATATAATACACATATTTAACAACATATCTACTTATTTAACTTATCTTAAACATTTACGGAGGTGATTTTTCAACTAGATTTATAGTTATCCCAAACACTCCTTTAAAATCATATTTTTTCGTAAATTTTCTATAAGCATACAATACAATACTTACTAGTTCGTTCAACAAACTTTTATATTATTTTTCAAGAAAACCTTCAAGCTTGTATACAAAGTTACATTTAACAATAAAATTTCTAAGTATAACAAGCAAAGCATTTTTCATATTATTTTTCGCTTCAATGGTAATTTGATACATGGATCGTACTCTATTTTAAAAACCATTTGTTTTGAAAATAAGAGCTACGTGGCTCTGATACCAATTGTGGAAACGTAGAGGGGGTGAATACGTTACCGTTTAAAAACTTTAGATCTTTAGTATCAAATCGCTTATGAAGCTTGTTATAATATGAAAGTTCCAATTATTGTTTGTGACCAATGTAAAGCATAGTAAACCATGTTGTCACACAAGCATTAACATCAAACCACATCACAAGCAATAGTATAGTGCAACTATAAAAGTAAAGAGATAAAGAAAGGAAAGTGCAAACCGAACACGATGATTTATAGTGGTTCGGTCACGGATCTCCTTTCCGGCCTACTCCACTCCCTGAGTACCCAACTCGAGAGTTACTTCACTAAATCAACAAGCTCCCTTCTCGGCGGAGAAAACCTTACAATCGTTAAACACACTTTTTCGGTACAAAGCTAAATACCGGGTTCTAGTTCGAGGTAGAACCAACCTAACGTCGCCTATACAATATTTTCGACACTAAGCTAGATGTCGAGTTCTTTTACAAGGGTACAACCACTCCCAATATGTTTTATGGCCCAACATAACAAACCTTGTGTTTTATGGCACAAACACATAAACCATCTAATCTAGTTTGGTGAAAGTGTTGTGATGATGCAATGATGTTCTACACTAATGATCCATGACACAAATGTCTAATGGATATGAATAACTACTTCTAAATGATCTTCCATTGATAGGAAGTCTTCATGATGAAGATCACAAGTTCCCTAAACTTGTTGTGATAGATCTTCAACTTGTGGTGAGTGGGGATGGCTAGATCTCCAAACTTTCCTTGGTTGATCAAGATGTAGAGTATGCTTACAACAAGGATGAATGTTAGAAGCATTATGATCGTGTGATGGTGAGGGTGATTAATGTATGTTTCTACATTGTTATCTACAGATCTAAATGATGCAAGAAGGGTAGAGAGAAAGTGTGTTGAAGGGATGATTAAACAACTTGGTTTGGCTTGCTATTTATAGCCAAAATGGGGAGGCGTCCACGGACCACGGAAACCCTCAAAAGGGTTCCGCCCGTGTACCATTTTGGTACCGTGGGGTCTGACAACAAGATTACCAAAATCTTACCAAAGTCAACCAAATCCATCCAAGATTGTGTAAGCTATGTAGAGTCCAAATCTAAACAAAATATTCTATGAAATCTTCTAAAGATTACAAGGATGATGCATGCCATGATGTAATATGTATTTCCATTTTAGATTAAAAAGTTTATCAAAGTAAACTTGTAAAATGTATTATGTAACTAGTTAATAAAATGTCTAGTTACCTTTTGAAATACTTGTGAATGCAAAATGTAAAATGAGGTTCGAAATAGAATGGTTAAACTATTAAAATACTTAGTGACTCTAAACGTATTTTAAACATTCTAAATGATTTGTTATTGGGTTTGATCAGAATGCCACATAACAAACATGTACGAACCTGTGTTGTAACATACGAGGACTTGAGACATCGAGAGGAGTTGAATGTATGTTGAGACAAAGTGTGATTACAAGTAACTTGTACATTTTACGTTATGTATTACAAGTTACATGTTTGTCATCAATCAAAACAAACGAGACTGTATAGATTAAATATCGTAATATTTGCACTAACAGAAAGCTTCTACCGCCAATGCACGTTCCATTTCGTCCTCTATATCAAAATAAGGCGGAGCTAATGGTCCAAACATTGGGTTTCCTTGGTTATCACGTCCCACTTCAAATCACGTCAAATCATCATTTGCTTCCATGAACTCCAAATCCTCCATAAATTCCAAAGTTGGGCCTCTTGGTTTCGGATAGTATGTTTGCTTTGAAATACCATCATCAATAGTCATAGTGCCTCTTCCCATGTCTATAATTGCACCACAAGTTCATAGAAATGGTCTCCCCAATAGCAGTGGTAAACTTTTGTCCACCGGAATATCTAGGACAAGAAAATCGGCCAAATACGGTTGATAGCCAATTTGCACTCTCACATTCTTTACCTCTCCCATTGCTTTGGCTTGAGAATTATCCGCCATAGTAAGCTTCGAATGATTAGGTTGCGGATTACTTAGACCTAAAGTCATAAACAATGGATAGGGCATCACATTAACACTTGACCCAGTATCGGCTAAAGCATAAACTGGTGTAGTCCCATTCACTTTTATTGGTAACACAAAATTTCCAAGATCCTTTTCCTTCCTTGGCATGCCTCTAAACAAAATTCAATCTCGCTCCTCCTCCGTTAGATTCTTATCTTCCAATCTAGCCCTCACTAGCATTACCGCATCCAACTTCTTACGGTAGAGCACATAATCTTTGAGTACCTCTATCACCGGTTTCTTTTCATTTAGCTCAAGAAACTTTTGTTCTAGGTTTTCTAAAATAGCTTCTTTTTGTTTGTCGGTTAAGGGTTTGAAAGTGTTTGTAGTGGGAGGTGATGATGGTGTGTAATCATTTTTGGTGGTGGTTGTTGTTGGGGTTAGTTTGTTTGATGAAGTTTTCTTCCGGTTTGCTTTCCCCATTTTAACTACCTCCACATCTTTCTCCTCCATGTTTGCACATACTTCCACTAACATTTCGTTTACTCCTTTTCCTTCTTCCAAATTAGTTATATTAATCCTCATTTCTCCCAATGCAAAATCAAGCTTACACTTGGTAGTTACAAGAAAATCCCTACCAAAACACACATTGGGTTCATCCGAATTCCCTTCTTCTAACACAACAAAATCTGTTTCAAAAATGAGACCATGAATATTGACTTTAAGATTTTTGACCATCCTTCTTCCATATGCTTCATAGTCCAAACGTACATGACCAATTTCGTCAAGAACCTTCTCCAAAATGTAATTCTCTCCATAAGCCATATTAAGTTGCGCGTCCCAGGCACTTACTCCTTCTACGCTGCACGGCGTACCAAACCTCATGAATGGCGAATCATACACCGTCAAAGGTGCTTGTGTGAACACTACGACCCTTTCCTTCTTGGGAATTTGAACTTTTTTTTCACCCGTTTCCTCCATATTGACCGTATCAATCCCTAATTCTTTCTTACTCTCTTCCAATATACCTCCAATCTTTTCCAGCGAACTTCCGGTATCCTTGAACATTTCGTCCAAGTTACGAAGGTATTCCGAGATTTCACTCAAACTATCCATACTAACTAGACAAACTAAAACAAAACAAAACAAAACAAAATCTGAACTATTAGCGTTAGAGTTAGTAAAAACAAGAACAAACTATAGAAACATATACTAAACAAGTTAAGATACCACACAAAACTAAAAACATAGGTTAAAACTCAAAATCTAAAAATCATAAAAAATAACACAGAAACTCCACCCGGATTCGGTTGGCTCACCAACCGAATCGGTTGGTTGAAATAACTAGACCAGAAAATCGAACCGGATCCGGTTGCGGGTTGCAACCGATCGGTTTGATCGACACAATTTTTTTTTTTTTTTTTTTTTTAAAGAACAGAATTTAAATGCAATTAAGGAATCATAAAGATGTACTAAACTCTAATTAATAAAAACTCTTCATAAACAAATAATTAAATAATAATAAAACCATTAAACAAAAAAAACTAAATTAACCACCAATTAAAATCTACCATTAAGATAATTAAACTATCAAAACTGAAAAGTTACTATAAAAACTGAAATTAATCTAAAACTTAATAACTAATAAACATCAAATGTAAAGAAAATATAAATAAATCTAAGAAATCATTAAACTATAAGACATAATCTGCAAATAAAATCTAAAATGACAAGAATTACTCTAGGAACTATAACACAAATAACTGAGTAAACTAGAACAATGAAATCGAAACTAAAAAAATACACAGAAAGTATAACCGGATTCGGTTGCAAAGCAACCTAATCGGTTAGCTTTTAACCAAAACTTTTTTTTTTTTTTTTTTTTTTTTTTACCAAATTCAATTCCAATACTACAAATTTTAAAGAAAATCAAAGAAAATTAAAGAAAATCCCCGGCAGCGGCGCCAAAAACTTGATGTGCTACGTGTGGTGCAAGTTTTAAAAATTTATAAACACGATTTAACTGTCTAACCTATTAACACATACGAGCAAGTATACTCGTCCGTGATAGCAAAGTTTGGTAAGTCGAGATCGTCCAAAGGGATTTTTTGATTGAAATTGTTTTGATGAAAAGATTCCAACAAGAAAGCTTGTCAAGGCTTCCTCAAATAGTTATGTTATAGCGAAATTCAATAATAAGAAATATATATACTTGTGTGTAGTCTATAATCAATCACAAATAGTGTTCATGAAGGTTTGGTGTATACTCTTGATGTGATGCACAAATCATAAGCAAATGATCCCCCAACCATGGTATATGTTTGTAAAAATCATTCTAAGAACAAAAACATTTAGGTAATCCTTTCGGTCCTTATCCCAATGATTATCCTTTAGAAATCCGATTTGTTTGCAACATGTTCTTACGAATCTTTCGACCCTTTCGTGATGAAAATGTTCCTAGTCTTGTTTTAATAAGCAAACATGGTGGTTGTCAATCACCATATCCCCATATTAGTTTGTCACTCAACTTTTTGGAATAAAACACAAGAGAAATCCTTTCGGTCCTTTTTCTTAAAACATGTTTTATCAACAAATCAAACCAAGACTAGTATTTTTCCAACAAACTCATTTAAACAAGATCATATATACATGCATCACATTTTGAGAACACTAATATGATTAACTACATCCCAACACACAAGTATATCCCAAAACTACTCCATGATAATAATAATAACTAAACACAAATCATAACAAAGTAACTCAAATAATTCAAGAGCATAGAAATCCATAACAAAGTTCATAGAATACCTAAACTTTTGTGATTACAAGAATTAGAATTAGTGGATTGTAGCAACCACGTGCCTCCAATCACCTAGATTCACCGTATAACTCCAAACTACCAAAACTATGGATGAGAATTGTTCCCTCCTTGCTTCTGGATGTTTTACAGCAGGTACTAGACTTTTGGGCTTGATAAAAATGATTGGTATTAGTTTTGAAGTAAACTAATAAACTTTTGGTTGTGTCACACCTAGTAAACTAGGACTAGGTGCATTATATAGCCTCCAATGCTTGCTCAACTGATAAAAAATGTTCCCAACAAGTTATTATCAAGAAATGATCGGACTCCAATGATTATGGGGAGTTAAGGCAACAATAAATGCAACTTTGTGTAACTGCAGTGTATGAAACCGGATCGGTTACGATGACAACCGGATCGGTTACATTTTAACCAAATGCCCAGCTGGATCCGGTTACGGGGTGTGACCGAACGGCTAGGTTATGCAGTTTTGACTTTTGTTGACCTTCTTGCTTATACGCTTCATTCTTTGCTTTCGCTGATGATTTCCAAGGCAAAACTTGATCTTCCCTTGCTGTAGATACTTAGAAATCATTTTGCTTCCCAATCATTGAGTCCAAAAGCTTCCTTGCTCGACTTCCTTTTTCAGAATCTTCCAAATGTGCATAAAAACTTCATTTCTTCATCATTCGTGATACCTGGCTACATATACATACACAATACGCATCTTTTGCACTTTTGCAATAGCTATGAGTAAATATAGCCGATTATCATGCACAAAACCAACAATAACGCTACTAAAAACATGTTTTATTTAGGCGTTATCATATATCTATGTTGTTTGATGATTCGGGTGGTCTAGGGAGATGATTAAACAAGTATACCATGTTTAGATAGATGAAGAGAGTAGAGAGGGTGATTCTAGAGAGATAAACAAAAGAGAGAATGTTAGATTATCAAAGAAGCACCACCCTTCCCTTAGTGGGAAGGGAATTTGTAGTTACAAACTAAACGCCCTCCTGTCGGGCTGTGGATCAGGCATACAATGGGTAAAGACTCGTCATTCCTCCACGGTGTTACACTAAGCCAAACTAAGCTAATAACTAATCTAATAAACAGTAAATAACGATATGTCTACGAGCTAACTTGTGCTAGTCTATAGTTGGGGTGACCGACACTTCACAATGGAATTTCCAATTCCTAACATTTTGGAGATTGTTTTCACAAATTAAGGTCCTATGATCTCACCTTCCATCCACACCTCCTTCCATTTCACCCCCGTCTTCATCTCCATCTTCATCCCCTTCACTCTTCATCCCACCATCTCTACTTCTTTTTCTTTAAAAAGTTAGAAAAACACTTGAATATCCCTTTAGTTTGTTGCCACTCTTGTGGTGGGCTTGGAATGTTTGGCAGTTTATTGATGTAATCTAAAGGGTCGAGATCGGTGTTGCCAAGGGGGTTGCTACTTCTCCTTCTCTTTGTCTTTCCCTTTCATCCGATGAATCCGTTGGTGGGTGAGGTCTCTTGCCATCCACCATGATCCTTGTAGTCTTTCCATCGGATAGCGGCACCATGACCTTGTTGCAAAAACTATGGTCAAAGGAATAAGGATAAGGATCTAGATCAAAGATGAAGTTTGCTAGACGGGTCAGGAGCATTGAATAAGGGAGTACCATCTTGTCCATGCTTTTCACACTTGCCATTCTTTTTACCATGTAATAAGCGAGGTTGAAGTGAGTGCCGGTCATAAGGCAATAAATCATGAAGCTCAAGCACACATTGGGATGATATTTGTTCCCTCCCAAGCAAAGCACATTCTCCCTTACCACGAGTTCCCATTTCTTGTACAACGGGAACATTTCTGAAAGCTCCATTTGAAAGGGATCCCTATAGATCACCTTGGAGTTTCTCGTGACCCTTGATGGAGATGCTCTTTCCATGAAGACGGTATCCCTTACCGTGGTTGCTTCCGGGATGACCGTGAAGTATGCTTCATGATGATCTACCATGTCATGTAGCTCCGCCAAAGACCATTCATTGGAATACATGCACACTCCTTGATATGGGATACGGAGTATCCTTCCAAATTCTACAAGATAGAGGGTGTACTCATGCTCATTGATGATGAAGGCTATTGAGATGGTCCTGTCTTCATTCCTAATGATTCTCATTGTCTTGTAAAATTCAAGCACGAACACCGGAAAAATTTGCTCGTTAATGTCCAAGAGGAAATCAAAGTTAATTCCTCCAAAGACTTGTCAGATGTTGGTGTTTGCGAGGAATGATGGTTCAACCACACGGCCTTCACGGAAAATCCTCTTTTCTAGCAACTTGAAAGCTTTCCTATCCTCCGGGCTTAGGCCTTCCTTACAATGGTACATTGGGATGTAGTAGGCGGTATCATGGTAATCTTGTTGGTGGTTACTAGGCATGATTGTTCCTATACAACAAAACCACAATGTGGTGTTAATTGTATGAATAGTAACCTAATGGGATTTATCACTATTTTGCTCAAAACATCTTCATTGAATTCAAGGAACGAGTTTAATTTGTATTAACAATATTAATTCTTTGATTTAGATTATCTTAGAAAACAATGTGGTAACAAATTATGACAAACCCATTTGAGTTCAACTTCTAAAGATTAAAATTGTAATCCTAGGAATCAAGGAATGGAAATAACAATGTAGTGAAGATTATACTTACACAAGAGATTGTTTTGCTTGAAGAAGATGATCAATTTACTCCTGTGAACAGTAACTAGGTTGATGTTCATGAGTCTTGATAGAGAAAGTGGGTAGTGGAACTTCCACAGTGATCATTTCTTACTTATGTTGTCTTCTGTTGCACGGATCCCATAGATCCCTTGTATGAGGGATCAGGCTAGTTCAAGCTCAGGGATCTGGCATATCAGCAATTTGATAGCTTAAGTGATCCTTGATAATTTTGGTTTGGGAGTTTTAAATTGCCTAGGATCGATGTTTATGCTCTATAACTTATGGTTTGGGGTTTTGACGGGTTATACTAGTCCTATTTGATGAGGTTCCCTTTTTATGAATAAATCATAATTCTTTGGGAAGTTTTCAAAGATTATGATAAAATCTCATTTTATCATAATGTAAGAAATTTCACATGGATACTTATTGACATAGATGAATTGTCAATAATCCTTATGTGAGAAGTGATGATCAAGGCTCTCGAATAGCCGAGATATCATTATCACTAGTTTGTAATTTTGTCTATAGAGATCAATGAAGAATACTATTCTTGATGATGAGTTCAATATAGATAACTACTTTGGTGATTATTAAGGGAGCGTAAAGATATTACTAAAACAAAAAAATGATCTTATTAATTTATCTAGAAAGAGAATAAAATAAAATAAAAAATATTTATTTGTAATTTATTAAAGATCATACCTTTGCTAAAAATTCTTTTTTAGGAAAGAAGTATTTAGAGATAAATTCTTCATGATCTTCTTAGGATGCCCAAATCCAAGTAAGGAGAATTCTCCACAAGGAAAATATTAGAACGATATATCATTGTCCAACATTACAAAATATGATGATTTTAAAACGTGACCTTTTGTTTTTAAGGAAGTTCCTTCCTTGTAGTTTTCAAACATACATAGATCGTGTTAAGTTTTTAAAAGTACAATATACTCTTAAGAAACTTGGTAACGAGGCTCTGATTCCAATTGTGGAAAACTATAAGGGGGGGGGGTTGAATAGTTTTACCGATTAAACTTCGTTTTAAAATATTTAGATCGAGTTATGTCAATCTATTTAGATGTGTATGTTGGACATTGATAGATAGATATGTAAATGTGTAATGAAAAGATAAAGAGTAAGAAACACATAACCACGACACGAGTGTTTATAGTGGTTCAGCTACAAGGACACATTCCTTGCCCTACTCCACTCCCCGAGTCACCTACTCGAGAGTTTGTAATCACTACACGACACCAACTCCTTATGGCGGAGAAGCCTTCACAACGTCGCCTACTCTTTTTCCAGTACTAGGCTACACACCGGGTTCTTCCACTAGGTAGAACCACACCTAACACAACGTCGCCTACCCTTTATCCGGTATAAGGCTAAATACCGAGTTCCATTACGAAAGAGGAACTACTACCCAACACTACACAACACCTATCCCAAAAGGAGACCCACTCCTTATTATGACCTCATCAAGGATACCAATATCCTTGGACATAACCTATCTCTATTTGTACATCGATGCACCTCATCGATTGTACATCCTTGACATATTTCACTAATGCCTCTTGACTTGACTTCTAGGCACCCTTCACTAATGCCTTTAACACGGACGTTCGACACCTTTCACTAATGCCTTCGTCTTGACTCTTTTGGCATCCTTCACTAATGCCTTTGACACGGACGTTAAGCACCTTTCACTAATGCTTTCGTCTTGACTCTTTCGGCATCCTTCACTAATGCCTTTGACACAAACACTTCTACGGAGGAAGAAAGAACTATCAACAAGAGAACCTCAGTAGTCTTGATGATGACGAAGCATGGCAACTCATGGGCTTGAGCTTGCTCGACTTCAAGAGGTGGTGATCTCGCCTTTAAGAGGAACCTAGAGAATCAAACAAAAAACAAACACAAACTACATAGAAAGATCCTTAGGATCAGAGGTTAGAAGGTTTACAATACTAGGAGAAAGTATGTGTGGAAGGGGCAACCCAAAATGAAGAAATGGCTCACTATTTATAGAAGAAAATAGTCTTGTGTTCCACGAATCTCACGGATCCCTTGCTTGAGGGATCCGTCCAGTGTAAACTGGGGGAACCGTAGGACGCTCCTCTTTGCCCATGGGTTTTGGGTCATGGGTTATGAGTCATGGGTCTTAGGCTTTGGACCATGGGTATCCAAGCAGATACAATGTATCTAGTATGTGCAATGCATCTAGTCCATGGGTCATGGGTTAAATCCATGGGTCATGGATAATACTCATTCATGACTTATGCATGATGTCATGCAATGGGTTATGGGTTATGCTCCATGGGTATTGGTCATGGACTTTGGGTTATACCCAACTACATTCAATGTATTTGGTAAATGGGTCAAATACTTAAACTTCTACCCATTATATTACCCATTATAATACATACTAATTATGTATATATCTACCCAATATGTAAACACTAGTTATTGTACATATGTATTACTAAATCATAAAATTACTATTACTTGTTTAGTGTTTTATGTGAAAACGTAAGTGTGTTAGTAAACTATTGGCTCAAAACATTTACGTATTTTATTTGTTTCGTTAAAATGATTTTACGTTTGTTATCGACAAAACATTAGAAGAACATAAAATGTAAATAAACGTTTTTACGGCTTATTTTTATTAACACTATTAATATAAACCACTTCTTAACATATAATTCTAAAATCAACGTTATCTACCCCAATGTATTCCTTTTCTTTATCTCCAAAAATATTTTGTTTCACCGTTTAGTCCTAGCGTTTGGTATCGTCGTGTGTGTGTATCGACTCAACATGATATCATGAATGCACTCAAATAACCACAATGTGACTCAATGCAACACAATGAGATGTCTAAGCGATAAGCTCCATAGCCCAATAAGTTTCGGAATAAATAGTTGGACCTTATCGAATTCGTCAACTCGATAAACTCAATCATATATTCGTGTCTGATCGATGCCAAACCGTCAAGTTTTCTCACACAAGCCGGCCACTTGTGAATGGCCGACCGTAAGAAACTTAAAACAGTCTGGAAACGAATGCAATGAAGATCAGGAGAGTATAGTGTTTCCCCAGGTCGTTATGTCCCAGAGCTATGCTTGAAGAATCACCAAACGAATAGTGATCGAGAGATTTGAACGGAAAAAGTGATTGAATTATTATAACTACAGAAATAGCCTATAATTACAAAGGCTTAAATGCAAATTAAAGAGAATTAAAAAGATAAAAATATTAAATAAACGCTATCACTATTTGCAAAATGATGTTTTTGATTTTTCTTTTATAAAACTTAATTTAAAAACTACGACGTCAAAAGAAAATGTGAAATTTAAACAATATAAATCCTAAAAATATGAAAATGATATTTTTACAAACCTAATGATAAAAGAAAATTTTTAGAAAAAGAAAATTATTTTTAAAACTATTTATCTAATTATTATTAATTAAAAACTATTTTTAACTATTTAATAATAGCCTAAAATACAAGAAAATATAAAATAAAGCTAGAAAAATGAAATTTTGACTTGGAAAAATCTAAAATAACAAAAGAGAATTTTCAAAACTATTTTTGTATTTTTTCTGATTATTTTTGTATTTTCTAGGGATTAAAAACTATTTAAAACTACTTAAATTGCTTAAAAATACAAATTTAACTAAGAAAAATTTGGAAAAATATTTTTTTGACTTTTTATATTTATCTTAACTTAAGAAAAATGAAAAATTATTTTTTTGAAACTTTTCTGATTTATTTGTATTAAATGCTAATTAAAAAGGCCTAAAAACTGATTTAAATAAAGAAAAATAGCAAACTGACTTAGAAAAATCTGAAAAATTCAAGATAAGTCTAAAATGATATAGAGAATCTAGGAAAAATAGAAAAACAGTAGCTTGTGTGAAGGAAATTGAAACTGCAATGGAGAGTGCTTATAAATAAGCACTTAAGTTAAGCCAAAAGCTACAAACAAGCACCAACTGATTAAAGAAGCTATATTATGCTAAAAGTACCAAAATGCAACAGGTTTCAACTAGCTTTAACCTATATAATGCAACTTGCACATATTTGATTGATTTGAGTTTATGTGCTAAAAAGCGGTTTCAGTACCAAGTTTGAGCTTAAGTACAAGTTTCCCAATAAGCTAAAATTTAAAACCAAGAGTTGGAACCTAACCTAGACCTGGCTAACTGCTTATGAACCAAATACCAGACCTAGAAAAGCTCTTATGAGCTCTGTGCAAGGGCTGCACAAAACCTGTGCACACTCAGTTAATACTGAGTTTGTGCACAGGGGAAATGAGACCCAATCCACAAGCTCATTTGGAGCTTATAAAAAATTCACAAAAATCTATAAAAATGGTAATAAGAAAATAGACCAGTAGAAGTTTTTAAACCCACAGTTTCAATTGATTTGGCCCAGAAATGTGCTCATGAAAATTCAACTCAGTTGGGTAAAAACTGGGTTTTTCAGTTTTGACTTATGAAACAGTTTTAAGAAGTTTGACTTTTATGAACTTTGAGATCAATGTGCGGATTGAATGTGATGTATAATGATGAAATGAAGCTTCTGCAATCTATTTCTAAGGATTCTAAACACAAAACAAGATTTTGCTTTGACAAAACCTCAACAGATATGCATATTAGACAGATTAAAGGTGAAATTTGACTTGAGAGTGTGCAGGCACAAATAAATGACTCAAATGAGTTCAAATGAGCTAATCAAGCCTGAACCAACAAGAATATACCACTGAACTAGCCTATAACACAGATTAAGTAACTGATCCAAACACTCCTTAAAATACTGATTTGTAAGCAAAACAAAGACAACTGCTAAACTAGCCTATGCAGACAATCAAACTGAATTAAACTAACCTAAATACAACTTAATCAACAAATACAAACCAATCTAAACCACAAATGCAGATTATGCAATAACTATTGAAATTAACTTACAATAGGTCCCAGCCACTATGGCTTGAAATCAGTTAACCAAAGGACCTCTATCCTATATATATCCACCCATTGAACTCAGAATCAACCCAATTCCAGCACTGCAACACCATTTTCCATTTCCATTTCAAATTGATGACTCAGTTGACTTTCTTTGACCAAAATCCAAAACTGCTTGAATTTGATATATAAGCTCACAAAAAGCTGTAAGAAGCTTATACAAGCTTGTTTGAGTTTAAAAGTAGGCAACTAGAAACTTGGATATAAGAATTCAAAACTGACTTTTGCTACAGTGACCATGAAACATGAATTCTTAACATAAACTTGAATTGATACTTAAATAGAGTTGTAATACACTGAAACAAGGTAGCTTGATACAATGAAACTTGAAAATACAACTAAGAATTCATTTAAGACTTAAGAATTTTAAAAACGAAATACATTTGAAAATTAAACTAAGTGCTACCCCTTTCTATCTATCTTCTTGCTTCTTTTATACCCAAACTTGTTTCTCTCACTACTCTGAGCATATCCCACTTTAATTTGAGGCCATTGGATGCCTAGATATCATCTTGGCCGTTTGATTGGTTTTTGGCGCCAAATTGGATATTTGCCAGTTGTGGGTTGAGTGTTAGGTTGAAGATGCATTGAATGCATCTTGGCTTGGGGTGAGGTGGAGGGTAGGAGTAGGGAGATGATGGGGGTTGGAGTATTGCAGGGTGCTGCAGAGGTGATGATGAAGATGGTAACCCGTGACTTGGAGGGAAAAGGTGTGAGTCAAATGGGTTTGACTGGGTTTTAATATTAAAGGGGGGTCCAAAATGTATTTGACAGGGGGTCAATGGGATGTGGCAGGTCCAAAGGTATTTAAGGGTTTAACAATCAAGGACTATTTGTGTAATTTCTGAAATTCAAGGGACCAAAACTGCCAAATCTGCAAAGTTGCTTCAAGGGACTAAAAGTGACAAACTCCAATAGTACAAGGACCAAACTTGACATTTTCAAATTTCCAAGGACCATTTTTGCCAATTTTTAAACTTGAAGGACCAATTTTGTAATTTCTCAAAACTTTTGATATTTTTCACCAAAGGACTAATTTTGACAACTTATGATTTTAAAAGGACCTTTGGTGATTTTTCTTTTGAAATTAAGTGCTCAGGGACTATTTCTGACAATATTTGAAACTTGGGGAACTGAAACTGCCAATTATGCAAACTTAGCTCATTTTTCATCTGATTTTAAACATTTTGCATCGGAAACATATAAAATGCAATTTTGGAATATTTTCAGTATTTTGATGCATTTCTGAGCATTTTTAAACGTTTTGCGTTGATTTAACCAAAATGATGAGTATTTAAACACTCATCAATCCCCACACTAAACTATTGCTAGTCCCTAGCAATCTTTTGAGAAAACTTAATGGATTTGAATCTCTTTACCAAAAGCCATTACTTCGGGAGTAGCCAAATGTTTCAGTTCAAGTAAGAACCATGGTACACCGATAACCATGTGATTTTGAGCAAACCACCGACTTCCAACGGATTTGATTTGTCTTTACCAGAAGCCGTTTGCTTCAGGACTAGCCAACTCTTAGATAAATTATCAATATTATCTTTGGTGAGTCGATTACCAATTATGGTTTTCCACTGCCTTTACCACAAGCCATAAACTTGCGGGCTAGCCAACTCTTCACTTTAAGGATATGGTGAGCTGAATACCATACAATTTTGGGCAAATTGCAAGCCGTCAACGGATTTGAGATATCTTTACCAAGAGCCGTTTGCTCCTGGATTAGCCAATCCTTTGTTTATTAGACATGGCGGACTGATAACCAAATGAGTAAGTGCAAAACACTTACTAAAAAAAATTTTGGCCAAAAATGGGGGAATTAGGCGGTATAATTACATGATAAAATTCGTGAGAATTCCCCCCACACTAGAAATGAATATTGCCCTCAATATTCAAAGTACCGGCGGTTATGCCGAAACAAAGAACGTAAAAAGGAAATACTACGGCCATTATTTTGAAATTTTTTTTTTTTTTTTTTTTTTTTTGAAAACTTATATACAACATGTGGGGCAACTCCCCACAGGGTGGAAACACATGGGTGAAAACCCATGTTTAGCTACTGTTTTTGATTATCGAGTCGCTAGCTTGACTCGACCCCGTATTAATTTGTTCATGGGGAAGTAAGTGGAAGAGACAATCTCCATCGGACTTTCATTCAAAATGTTTGGACAAACATTTGAAGCACGTGAAAGTTCCACACCGATGAGATATACATAGAACCGGCTCAAAAAATGATAAATGAAAATGCCGGGGTCAAAGATAGTGTCTTCATTCCCGAAGGAGTGAAGATGAAGAGAAATCACAAGATATTTAAGGAAAGGAAGAAAGGTTTTTATAACAATCAGGATCCATTCTTCATCCTCAAATGTAGACATATCGGGAGGAAGGGTGAGGGTAGTATCATTAATAAGCAAACTCGTATGATAGAGTACACCTTCCTCCGAGCCAATATCATCCTCAAGATCAAAATAGAAATGATCATGTTCCGGAGGAGATATGTCATGAGAGAGTTCACCGGAGAACTCTTCATGAAGAGAATCATTCACATGAAGTGAAATTGTGAACTCTTGTTCCATTGTGGGCTCATCACTATCCTCGGTCTGAGTATCAAAGAGTGGATTCTCATAAATTAAAGTGAATTCAGAGTCGAATTCAAATAGAGGATTGGTGAAAGTAGCTTTGAATGTTTCGGGAACAAAGTGATCAACATTCTCTATTGGATTGTTGGGATAAGAAGTGAGTGAACGATCATTATCAAGGAGACTTTCAGTCTCTCCCAGATCGGCTTCGAAATCAAAGATATCATCATCACTGTTCGATGAAAGTGGATTGATGTGAGCGAGTTCATCGGTGAACTCCTCAAGAAGAGGATCAGACTGTGGGAGTGATGCCTCAACATACTCGATGTTTCCATAAGAAGCACAATCGTCGCTAAGATCCGAGAAAGTTTCAAAATGATCTTTTGAACACTCAAGAGGGGAAAAAGAATCACACCTATGATCAGAAGTTCCCTGTGACTCTCTCGGGATTGGGACAAGGTTCTCAACACTAGACTTTATGAATTCGTCCGATTCCTTTTCAGGAACAGTGTCAAGATGCTCGTCCCCCATGTTTAGAGAGTGAGTGGGAGCTTCGGGTGTGATAGCAGTTGTTTGAGATGGAATCTCAACTGCTGGGATATCAACTGACTAAGGAAGTTGAGAAATATTATCTTTAAAAGGATAAAAACTCTCCTCGTCATCGTCATATAGAGCTGCCTTAAGAAATTGGGAACGCCTTAGAGCTGCATGCTCTAGGACTAATAATTCTTCCCTAGATTGGTGGGCCTCTCGTTCTTCGGCTAGTAATTCTCCCATGGTCTTTTCACCACTCACTTGATTCTTAAAGTTACTCATCATATCCTCAAGTGTTTTCATTGCGGTTTCAAAATCTTGGGAGATTTCTTGAGACAACGGCTCGGGTGGAGTTTGAACCGTATAGTGCTGTGGAGGTTGGAAATTGTCAAATCTGTAAGAGTCATGATTGTTACAAGGAAATGGATTCCCTATTTGACAATCGAGTGAAGTGGGGACCTCCACAGTACTCACAACAGTAAAACTGCTGAGTCTAGACTGGTGAATTATATGGATATTGGTCATAACCAAAGTTCTGAGCATCACTGGAAAACTGTTCATAGACAAACGTGTTTCCGGATTGACACTCAAATCCTTGGTGAGGACCTCCACAAAATTCACAACAGTTATGTTGATTATATGAAGATAAGTCAGGCTGTGGCGGGTAATTGGAAAAGTTTGAGGGGTCGTTAAATGAGTTCTGATTAGGATCATAATCAAATGAATTCCTCGAACCACAAAACAAACAACTCCCGTTATGAATATCATTACCACATTGTACACACGTACACCAACGACAGGGTGAACCAAAAGAGGCTCACCACAACCGACACAAGGAATAAACGATTCCATTTGAGATTTATGAGAAGGAATTGGTTTATTCAAAGAATCAACAAAACCAACATGGTGATCTGAATGACTATCAAGTCTCGAAGAACATTTTGAAAAATCGGGAGGTGGGACAAGTGGTGTGCTCTGAGAGCTAGCAATTTCCACCACTTCGTTATGGTCTCACAGTTCGGTTCTTGAGAAACGTGAAGATTAGGCAAGTCATTCTTGCTGGTCACCGGTCTAAATTCTGCATGTTTGCTTTTAACCGTAAATCGTGAAAGTTTAGGATCAATTTTAGACGGCTTAGGAGCAATTGAGGGTTTAGATATTTGGATAATCGTAGGTTGGACGTATTTAGTACTTCCATTATCAGAGGGAAGTACCTGGTCCTTTGTCACCCCGGTTTCTCGTTCCATTTCCCTACGCAGAATTAATGGATCATCACGAACAACACGAATTCTTGACATTTGTGATAAAGTCTGAAGTTTTTCAACTTCGTCCCAGAATTCGTCGTAATCGAGAGATTCCATGAGAATAGAAGAAGTTAGAATCAAATGGATAGAGGGTAAAGGGATAAAGAATCAAAAAGGGTAAGAGGGTAAAGAGGAATATTTTTGGTATTTTTGAAAAACATGATGTAAAAACAAAGAATGAAAATATTTTTGGGTTTTTGATTTTTATAAGAAAATATAAATACATACAGATGGTATAAACAAGGAGTGAATATTCAAATCACTAATCTGCTAAACGGAAGATAATCAGCACAGACTCCGCAGCGTAAAAATTTGATCGATGCCGAACCGTCAAGTTTTCTCACACAAGCCGGCCACTTGTGAATGGCCGACCGTAAGAAACTTAAAACAGTCTGGAAACGAATGCAATGAAGATCAGGAGAGTATAGTGTTTCCCCGGGTCGTTATGTCCCAGCGAGCTATGCGAAGAATCACCAAACGAATAGTGATCGAGAGATTTGAACGGAAAAGAGGATTGAATTATTATAACTACAGAAATAGCCTATAATTACAAAGGCTTAAATGCAAATTAAAGAGAATTAAAAAGATAAAAAATATTAAATAAACGCTATCACTATTTGCAAAATGATGTTTTTGATTTTTTCTTTTTATAAAACTTAATTTAAAAACTATGCGACGTACAAAAGAAAATGTGAAACTTGAACAATATAAATCCTAAAAATATGAAAATGACATTTTTACAAACCTAATGATAAAAGAAAATTTTTAGAAAAAGAAAATTATTTTTAAAACTATTTATCTAATTATTATTAATTAAAAACTATTTTTAACTATTTAATAATAGCCTAAAATACAAGAAAATATAAAATAAAGCTAGAAAAATGAAATTTTGACTTGGAAAAATCTAAAATAACAAAAGAGAATTTTCAAAACTATTTTTGTATTTTTCTGATTATTTTTGTATTTTCTAGGGATTAAAAACTATTTAAAACTACTTAAATTGCTTAAAAATACAAATTTAACTAAGAAAAATTTGGAAAAATATTTTTTTGACTTTTTATATTTATCTTAACTTAATAAAAATTAAAAATTATTTTTTTGAAACTTTTCTGATTTATTTGTATTAAATGCTAATTAAAAAGGCCTAAAAACTGATTTAAATAGAGAAAAATAGCAAACTGACTTAGAAAAATCTGAAAAATTCAAGATAAGTCTAAAATGATATAGAGAATCTAGGAAAAATAGAAAAACAATATCTTGTGTGAAGGAAATTGAAACTGCAATGGAGAGTGCTTATAAATAAGCACTTAAGTTAAGCCAAAAGCTACAAACAAGCACCAACTGATTAAAGAAGCTATATTATGCTAAAAGTACCAAAATGCAACAGGTTTCAACTAGCTTTAACCTCTATAATGCAACTTGCACAGATTTGATTGATTTGAGTTTATGTGCTAAAACAGTTTCCAGGTACCAAGTTTGAGCTTAAGTACAAGTTTCCCAATAAGCTAAAATTTAAAACCAAGAGTTGGAACCTAACCTAGACCTGGCTAACTGCTTATGAACCAAATACCAGACCTAGACAAGCTCTTATGAGCTCTGTGCAAGGGCTGCACAAAACCTGTGCACACTCAGTTAATACTGAGTTTGTGCACAGGGGAAATGAGACCCAATCCACAAGCTCATTTGGAGCTTATAAAAAATTCACAAAAAACTATAAAAATGGTAATAAGAAAATAGACCAGTATAAGTTTTTAAACCCACAGTTTCAATTGATTTGGCCCAGAAATGTGCTCATGAAAATTCAACTCAGTTGGGTAAAAATGGGTTTTCGTTTTGACTTATGAAACAGTTTTAAGAAGTTTGACTTTTATGAACTTTGAGATCAATGTGTGGATTGAATGTGATGTATAATGATGAAATGAAGCTTCTGCAATCTATTTCTAAGGATTCTAAACACAAAACAAGATTTTGCTTAGACAAAACCTCAACAGATTAAAGGTGAAATTTGACTTGAGAGTGTGCAGGCACAAATAAATGACTCAAATGAGTTCAAATGAGCTAATCAAGCCTGAACCAACAAGAATCTACCACTGAACTAGCCTATAACACAGATTAAGTAACTGATCCAAACACTCCTTAAAATACTGATTTGTAAGCAAAACAAAGCCAACTGCTAAACTAGCCTATGCAGACAATCAAACTGAATTAAACTAACCTAAATACAACTTAATCAACAAATACAAACCAATCTAAACCACAAATGCAGATTATGCAATAACTATTGAAATTAACTTACAATAGGTCCCAGCCACTATGGCTTGAAATCAGTTAACCAAAGGACCTCTATCCTATATATATCCACCCATTGAACTCAGAATCAACCCAATTCCAGCACTGCAACACCATTTTCCATTTCCATTTCAAATTGATGACTCAGTTGACTTTCTTTGACCAAAATCCAAAACTGCTTGAATTTGATATATAAGCTCACAAAAAGCTGTAAGAAGCTTATACAAGCTTGTTTGAGTTTAAAAGTAGGCAACTAGAAACTTGGATATAAGAATTCAAAACTGACTTTTGCTACAGTGACCATGAAACATGAATTCTTAACATAAACTTGAATTGATACTTAAATAGAGTTGTAATACTTTGAAACAAGGTAGCTTGATACAATGAAACTTGAAAATACAACTAAGAATTCATTTAAGACTTAAGAATTTTAAAAACGAAATACATTTGAAAATTAAACTAAGTGCTACCCCTTTCTATCTATCTTCTTGCTTCTTTTATACCCAAACTTGTTTCTCTCACTACTCTGAGCATATCCCACTTTAATTTGAGGCCATTGGATGCCTAGATATCATCTTGGCCGTTTGATTGGTTTTTGGCGCCAAATTGGATATTTGCCAGTTGTGGGTTGAGTGTTAGGTTGAAGATGCATTGAATGCATCTTGGCTTTGGGTGCGGTGGAGGGTAGGAGTAGGGAGATGATGGGGGTTGGAGTATTGCAGGGTGCTGCAGAGGTGATGATGAAGATGGTAACCCGTGACTTGGAGGGAAAAGGTGTGAGTCAAATGGGTTTGACTGGGTTTTAATATTAAAGGGGGGTCCAAAATGTATTTGACAGGGGGTCAATGGGATGTGGCAGGTCCAAAGGTATTTAAGGGTTTAACAATCAAGGACTATTTGTGTAATTTCTGAAATTCAAGGGACCAAAACTGCCAAATCTGCAAAGTTGCTCCAAGGGACTAAAAGTGACAAACTCCAATAGTACAAGGACCAAACTTGACATTTTCAAATTTCCAAGGACCATTTTTGCCAATTTTTAAACTTGAAGGACCAATTTTGTAATTTCTCAAAACTTTTGATATTTTTCACCAAAGGACTAATTTTGACAACTTATGATTTTAAAAGGACCTTTGGTGATTTTTCTTTTGAAATTAAGTGCTCAGGGACTATTTCTGACAATATTTGAAACTTGGGGGACTGAAACTGCCAATTATGCAAACTTAGCTCATTTTTCATCTGATTTTAAACATTTTGCATCTGAAACATATAAAATACAATTTTGGAATATTTTCAGTATTTTGATGCATTTCTGAGCATTTTTAAACGTTTTGCAGTTCAGATTTAACCAAAAATGATGAGTATTTACACACTCATCAGTGTCGCTTATTATCCCATAAACCGATCGCATCCTAACGAGTCATAAGGATAATTCACCCATTAATATCCTACGTGCCTAGCGGGCTCTTATTAGATTCGTCAACCTAATAAGTCCGCTATCCACGTGGATCGACGCTATTAATGTTAGGTCATCCGTAACCCATGCATAAGACGTAAATAGTATTAAATGCTCGAAAATGGACATTTCGATAAACGTGCACTCGAAACATTAAATACTTATTAATTAGAAAACCTTTCCGTTTTTAGTTGTTAATTCCCATTTAAATGGCGAATAACAAGACAAGTCTTGTTATCGAAGGTTTTTGTATAAAAACCATTTATTATTTATGTTTCTTAGTTTTATTATCATGTTTATATATATATATATATATATATATATATATATATATATATATATATATATATATATATATATATATATATATATATATATATATATATTACGTCAAGTTTCAATATAAGTTTCAATATATATATATATATATATATATATATATATATATATATATATATATATATATATATATATATATATATATATATATATATATATATATATATATATATATATATATATATATATTGTAGAAAACTAGAAGGGGGGTTGAATAGTTTACCGATTAAAAACTTTGTTTTGAAACTTATTGAAAGATCAATTGATATTGATCTTGAGTATGTTAATGAAATATGCAAGCAATATGTAATGAGTAAATAAGGAAAGAAATGATCAAACCACAACAAGTTGTTTATAGTGGTTCGGCCTACAAGGACTCTTTTTCCTTGCCCTACTCCACTCCCCGAGTCTCACACTCGAGAGTTTAACTTCACTAGTCAACAAGCTCCTTTCGCCGGCGGAGAAAACCTTTACACTTCGCTTACACTATTTCCGACACTAAGCTAGATGTCGAGTTCTTTCCAAGGGTACAACTACTCCCACACACAATGTATTTTGAGGACTAAAATACTAACCACTCACACTCACAAGATTATGATGGTTTGATACAACAATGAAGTATGAATCAACACTAGATCATACAACACTAAACAAACAAGACTTCCAACTTCTCGTTGAAGCTTGAATATGACTTGATCTTCTTTGCTACAAAAGAGATCACTAATATGATATGAAACTGAGTTAGAAGGGTTAGAGAGAAGATATGTATGAGAGTATGTTAGAAAAGGGATGAGAAACTACTTGGCTTGGCATTGCTATTTATAGCCAAATTGGGACGGGCGTCCAGGACGCGGACCCCTAAAAGGGTTCCGCCCGTGTACCAAAATGGTACCGCCAGTCCGCAGTCAAGATATCAAATATTGTCTAAAGTCAACTCTATCTAAGTAAGATTGTGCAAGATATGAAGAGTACAAATCTTCACAAAATATCTAATGGAATCTTCCAATGATCTCCATGATGTAATACATGATGTCAAATGTTGTATTACTATTAATAGAAATATGCAAATGCTTAAGTAGTGTTTGGTTTTAAGAACCTAACACATTCTACAAACTATTATCATACATAATGATTAGAGTCATATCAAGATGTTACTAATCATAAATGTAAATGCTTGAATGATGAATATATTGTTTAAGAAAGCTTGTTTTAATATCTAATAAACTTGACAAGCTTTAAGCTTTTATAAATTAAATTTACTTTTGTCGTTAACAAAACTTAGGCAAAGATCAAAAATATAAATAACGTTTAATGACGATATTTGTATTAACAATCTCCCCCTTTTTGTTGAGGACAAAATATAAATTTATTTTTATAAAAGAAACAAAGTTTGTACAAGAGTTATAAAAATATTAGTTTTAGAGCTTGAAAAGAAAATGATAATGCAAGTGTATGAAATTTGACTTTTAATGAAAGTCAAAGAATTCACTAGTTGATGCATGATGTTGACTTTTTCAGAAAGTCAAAGTATGCACGCTTTGACTTTTCAGAAAAGTCAAATATAAATAATTTCAAAGTTCTATATTTTCTCCCCTTTTTGTCTCAACAAAAGAAGAGGCTAGGCTTGCGGAATGTAATGAGCCGAGCTATTATCTCCCCCTTGTTCAAAGCTCCCCTAAATTGGGTGCTTTTATGGGAAGATACATGGATTGTGAAAATAAAGCAAAAAAATTGTTAGTAATAATGATCATTCACAAGCATTTCCAAACACTATGTAATGACCCCAACAATATAAGAAACAACATTCATTAGTTAAAATTTTCATGAGTAAAGATCATGAAAAGAGAACACAATGATGTGTTTCTAGTACAAGAAAATGAAAATTATCCTAAAAGAGCAAATAAAAGAAAGACTATTTTAAAACCATCCTAAAGTGATGGTGGATGGGAAAAGCGTTGAGACGCTCAAGAATGTGGTTGAGGATGAACCTCATTTCTTCGTGGAAGTCATGGACCATAATCCGGGTCTGATCCACGGTTTGACCCGTTTGCTCACAAGTAGAGCAACCATGCCTTGGAGGGTAGAAAGTTTGCGGAGGTTGTGGTGGTGGAATGGTGGATGTGTTGGTGGTGTTGGGGATGTTTGGAGTGGTCATGATGGATGCAAGCAAAGCACTTTGCATTTGCATTGTCTCACTTAAGTGAGAATCCACCATGCCTTTGAATTGGTGGAGGTTGTGGAGTTGGCTTGAATCTCTCTCTCTAGTGGGATTGTCATCCCACATGCTCGGAATGTCCTCAATATGAGGGGACATTGATGATGGAAGTGGATGATTCCCGTATAAAGGACCATGAATGTCCTTGTGAATGGGGTGGAAAGGAGAGTTGGCCCTAATGGGGTGTTTGGGTCAATGGATGACCGAGGTGATTCATGAGCGATTCGCTCAATGGTGCCAAAGTATGGCAATGGTGGTGGATGACTTGGCCTAGGAGGCAAGTCTTCCAAGTCCTCTAGGAAAGGATTTGGTGATGTTGGTGGAGTTGAAAATAACTCCATGGGAATGAGAGTGGGAGACCTTGGTGAAGGTGGTGAGGGTGTTTTGGATGTTTGGATGGGTGCGGGTGGAGGTGAAGTAGGTGTTTTTATTGGTGGTGGAGTGGTGATCACAATGTGTGATGAAGTAGGTGTAGCTAAGGTAAGGTGTGTATCATCTCTAATGGGAGATGAGATTGTGAGTGGTGAAGATTCGGATGATGAGCTAAGATTGACAAAACAACAAGGCCTTACGCTCATTCTAGCGGTTTTCTTGCAAGGTTTTGGTGATGATTTAGTCATATTTAACTTGGGTTTTGATTTGCTAGATAGTAATAAGAATGAAGAAGGTGTGAGGATGATCATGGTAAAACCTTTCAATTTATAGAGGTAAGAAATTGTTGAGAAAAGGTTTGATTTGATGTTGAACCATTGAAGAGATGAGGTTCCTAATGATTTGGAAGTGGGTTGAATGCTAGTCATATCACCCAAGTCAATCCATACAAAGAAGATGGAGTGAAGAAGAAAAGATATGCAATAAATGTGTTCTAGTGAGTGGAATTTCCTAATATCAGATTACCCGGATTTGAAGGTACCAAAAATTTGGTTCCTTCCTTTATGCAAAGGGCTCCTTGGGTGGATTTTTCAAATTTTTGAATTTTGGTGGGAAATGGATTTCTTACATCCTTAGTGAATAATACTAGTTCTAATAACAATATAAACTAGTTAAGATTGATTTATAAGTGATGGAAGATAATTTGGAATCACGAAAGAGTCGAAATTCAGAAAATTACGTGGAGGATCCACGGCACCAAAATCATACACGGACGGAACCCAAAAAAGGGTGCCGTCTGGTCCTTTCTCTGAATATGGCGGTACCAAATCATAAAGGGCGGTACCAAGATAATGGTGCCGTCTGATCCGTGGAGTCTTAAATTTGGATGAATGTTTCTTAAACACGAAATTTTCGAAACGAAATTTTTCTCAAAAGCTGTTATACTAAACATTTCTAGTTAGGAAAAGTAAATAACACATATGTAAACATAGTGGAGCATAGATTAAGAGCAAGGCTTATTGATTTTCACAATATAGTGAAAATGGGTAAAATTTGATAGCATACTTGTGCTATCCCCTGCATGAGATTGTTAGCATACACCATTGTTTTAAGTTATATTATCATCCTACATAATAAAACAACTAAATAGTATCAAACATTAATGATAATGCATTGTTCCAAACACTCCTTAAAGTACCCTTATTTGTTCAATTTCTTGTAAATCTTGTTCATCATCCTACCAAGGCACTTGAACATTCCCTTAGTTTGCTTGAATTCTGCGGATTCATTCTCAATCTCGGGAAGAGATCGTAATCATGAGGTGGAAGACGAGAGCTTGGAAGACCATCCTCGGAGCTATTTGATGATGATGATGAGGGAGTTGGAGGTTTAGCTCTCTTGCCTTTAGTCTTAGCAACTCGAGCATCACTCAAAGGTACAAGATGTGAGGATGAGTTCATAGTGAAGGTGCATCCCTTTTGGGGTTGGTGGAATTGGGCGAAGTTTCTATAGAGGCGGGTGAGAAGCATCCCGTATGGAAGAGCAACGGATCCTTGAGTTGGAATATCAATCATTCTCCTAGCTATGTAGTAGGCTAAGTTGAATGGTTGTCGGGTTGACAAGTTGTAAAGCATGTGACAAAGACAAGCGTTTATGTGATCCCTATTCCATATGGTGCTAATGACGTTTGCTCTAAGTAACTCCTCCCATTTCTTAAATTCGTGCTTAAGTTCATTTAGCTCCATTCCATATGGATCTCGGTCTACCTCTTTTCCTTTCGGGTTACTCGGGTTTATATGTTTTTGGGTTAAAAAGGTATTCACGGATGACATCCTTATCGGCTAAACGGGTTATGTAGGGAAGAGAGCGGTCATTGATTGCATCAAGGCGGTGGTGACCACTTATCGTGTAGACACAAGTTCATCGGTTGGGAATTCCTAGTACTCTAGCAAATTCACTTAAAGTGATGGTGTAGTCATTTTGGTTGATTCTAAAGCTAAGACAAAACTCATCATCTTCATCACTAAAACTGGTCACACTAGCATAGAATTCTAACACGAACCTAGGACAAATTGGTTCATCAATGTCAAAGAGACAGAATTGAATGGCTAGTTCTTCACGAAGATTAGTATGCTCAAGGAAGGATGAGTGAATGGTTCTACCCTCATGGAAATACCTTGATTCTAGACCCCTAAATATTTCTATTTGTTCCTTGGTGAGTCCTTTGGTTTTGTGGTGTTTGGGAATGTAGTTAAGGGTGTCTTTGTGATCATAGAATCTTGCGGCTACCATGGTTATTCCTAAGGACAAGAGTTAACATGTTAAAAATTAAGATAAATTTTAACGTTTTTGATTCTAGTGTGTGCCTATATGAAAACAATTTGGAGTTGCGGTTATCTCGACTCATTTTATGCACAAAATGGTTTTAGTGGAGTGTTTGGCAAATACCATGAGATAACCCAAATGCTCCTAATTCAATGTGGCTATATTTGAATATACCCGGAAGTGCATATTAGTTATGCAATACCTTTAGTATTCAAGAGCATGCAAGTGATGAAAATTCTAACGTTTCTATTTGTATTAGCAATGAAAAAATGTTTTCCTATAAGTGAGAAGCTTTTCAAAACTTTTGACATGGGGTGTTTGGTTGTTTGAATAAGGCCTTATATTTATTATCTATCAATTAGTGAGAAACATGATTTGTTTATGCAATATGATAATGTAGTACCTAATTTGAATGACTAGTTATGCAATTTGCCAATTGAATTCATATTTGGTATAAAAGCATACATAAAACCCCATGTAATGATTTGTGATAGTTTTGTGCATAAATAAGAATCCTAGACTCGGAATTAAGAGATGAAATGTAGTTAGGATACTTACAATGATGTTATCTTCAGTGATTAGTGAGTGGGAAGATGACAATAATGAGCTTGGTTTAAGTTTTGCACGTTTTGGTAAAGTGAGTTGTGAGGAAGAAGATGTTATGTATAAAGCATTTTGCTTCATAGACACCACGGACGAGGCACCAAATTTGGTTCCGTCCGTGTTGTCGTTTGGTGCGTATTTCTGATAGAGAAACAAGACAAAAATTGTTTTGGTTTGACTATTCTAATGTTTTAGGCTATGTTTATCCTACATGCTTGGTTCCATTAACCCTAAACCAAGTCTAAGAAGATTAAAAGGTTCTCGTTTAAGAGGTTTAGTAAAGATGTGGGCAATGTTGTCTTCGGAGGATACTTTCTCGATTGAAATGTTTCCTTTTTGAACATTGTCGCGAAGAAAGTGATGACGGATTTCAATGCTTTTATGCGAGCATGTTGAACGGGATTCTTCTGAGATCGATGGCTCCTTTGTTGTCGCAAAAATATCACAATGTCGTTGAGATGAATTCCGTAGTTCACGAGAGCTTGCTTCATCCAAAGAGCTTGTTGACATGCTTTTCGGCGAGACGTATTCGGTTGTGTAGAGATGGCTAAATCCGTTTGCTTCTTTGCAAACCATGAGGTGAGACAATGTCAAACAAAAGTGCAAATACCACTTGTACTTTTTCTATCGACATAATCACATGATCGAGTCGGCATACACTATGGTTTCTACCCGTTCCTTTGGGATACCATAATCTAAAACGTTGTTCCCTTAATGCATCTAAAAATCCTTTTTAATGCTTCTAAGTGTGATGCCTTTGGGTTTTCTTGGCGAGCACATAACAAACACTAAACATATTTTCGGGTCTACTAGCCGTAAGATAGAGTAGGCTACCAATCATTCCTCTATATTTAGTGTTATCTACGGATTCACCTTCTTCGTCCTTGATGAGTTTAGTGTCTGAGGACATGGGTGTTTTAGTTGGTTTGGAATCTTCAAGACCAAATTTCTTAAGCATGTCTTTTATATATTTAGATTGTTTAAAGAAAATACCATCTTCTAGTTGTTTAATTTGAAGTCCTAGAAAGAAGTTTAACTCACCCATCATACTCATTTCAAACTCGTCATGCATGATTTTAGAAAAATCATTACATAGTTCTTGACAAGTTGATCTGAATATAATGTCATCAACGTATATTTGAACAATAATAATTTGTGATTCCTTTTCTTAGTAAAAATAGTATTATCTACTAATCCCATAGTATATTTGTTATCAATAAGAAAAGTCTTAAGGCGGTCGTACCAAGCTTTAGGTGCTTGTTTAAGGCCATATAATGCTTTCTTGAGTTTGAAGACATGATGTGGTTTCTCAAAGTCGGTAAAACCGGGAGAGAGCAACACACTTCGTTAATAAACCCATTAAGGAAAGCTTTTTAACATCCATTTGACATAATTTAAAATCATAAGCACATGCATAAGCAAGTAATATTCTAATAGATTCAAGTCTAGCTACCGGTGCATAAGTTTCATCATAGTCATTCCTTCTTGTTGATTATAACCTTGTGCAACAAGCCTAGCTTTGTTTCTAGATATTACACCATTTTCGTCCATTTTGTTTCGAAAGACCCATTTTGTTCCAATTATAGTTTGATCTTTGGGTTTTGGAACTATTTTCCAAACATCATTTCTAACGAATTGGTTTAATTCTTCTTGCATGGCAATTACCCATGATTCATCTTTTATTGCTTCATTTATGGTTTTGGGTTCAATGGTGGATACAAAACAAAAATGATTACTTTGATTTTGAGCTTGTGATCTTAAGGTTCTTTGATTAAGTTTTCCTATGACCTTTTCTAATGGATGACTTTTAGATTCTTTTATATTGATAATTTCCTTATTTAATGGTTCATCCTCCTTGTTATTATTAATTTGACTTTCAATTATTTGACTTTCAACTAAGTCATCATCTACCAAAGGTGATGTTTTAGAGGGAGGTGGACTTGTCAAATGTTATGTTCAACGATTCCTTGACTATCATTGTTTCTTTATTTAGGACAATGTAAGCTTTACTAGTTTGAGAGTAACCAAGAAATACACCTTCATAAGACTTTGGGTCAAACTTGGTGAGATAATCCTTAGTATTAAGAATAAAGCATTTACAACCAAAGACTTTAAAATATCCTAATGTTGGCTTTTTACCTTTATAAAGTTCATATGGTGTTTTGTTTAGGAAAGGGCGTATTAGGACTCTATTTAAAATATATGTAGAGTGTCAACGGCGTTACACCAAAACTTTTGAGGAATGTTTTGTTCATTAAGCATTGTTCTACTCATTTCTTGAATTGTTCTATTTTTACGTTCTACCACTCCATTTGATTGAGGTGTTCGTGGAGCTGAAAAGTTATGTGTTATACCATTTGTATCGCAAAGTTTCCAAATTGAATTCCGTTGTCAAATTCACGACCATGATCCGTTCGGATTGACACAATTTTGACACCTAGAAGATTTTGAATTTTCTTGCTAAGTATTTCAAATTTATCAAAAGCTTCATTTTTGGTTTTCAAAATAATGTCCAAGTCAACCTTGAGTAATCATCTACTATGACCAAAGTGTATAAGTTGCCTCCATAGCTTCTTATAGCGGATGGTCCAAACAAGTCCATATGTAATAATTCTAGACACTTAGATGTGGACACCATATTTTTAGATTTGTGACTACTATGTGTTTGTTTACCAATTTTGCAAGCGTCGCAAAAGTGTTGGTCATATTTTAGTTTTGGTAAATTCTTAACCAATTCTTTTGAAGATAGGTTTTGTATAAGTCTCATATTAGCGTGACCTAAGCGTCTATGCCAAAGAGATGAGCTATCGTCTAATGTTGTTAGGCAAAGTTTGTCATTATATGTTTTATCTATTTTCATGACGTATATGTTATTTTCCTAACTCCTTTAGCTATGGTGATACCATCTTTTAGTATTTTACTACCATTTTCATCAAATAGTACTTTATACTTTTATCACATAGTTGGCTAATACTAAGTAGATTAAATCCTAACCTATCCACATGAGCAACATTTTCAATAGTTAGAGTTATGAGCAATCGTACCTTTGCCAATGATTTTGCTTTTGAGATTGCTACCGAAGGTGACATTACCTCCGTCATACTCTTGGTATGATGAGAAGAGACTTTGTTGCCCGTCATGTGTCGTGAGCATCCACTATCTTTTATCCATTCATCGGGTTCCAATCCAACTTTCAAGCATACCTAAGAAGCAAATAACTCAAGCATTTGGTCCCAATATCTCATGGGTCCGTTTGGGTTAAACATACCATTTATTTGATTCATGTATGGAAATGATGGGTAAGGGTTCCATGGCATGTAATTCTGGAGTTTGATATGGTCTAGGAAAGTTTTGATTCCAACCGTTGTGTTGGTAGTTAGGTTGAACGTTGTGGTTGCTCTTAGGAAAGGGACGTTTGGCAAAAGAAGTTTTATATCGTTGTTGAGTAGTTTTTGATCTAAATTCATTTTAAACAAGTCCTACTCCTGATATAATGGCTGGTTTTAGTTTAACATTATCATTGGTTTTCTTTGTTATTTTAACAAATTGATGCGGTCCGTGCGAACATTACATTTTCTTTGAAGTACCAGCGGTACCATTTTGCACAACGGACGGAACCCTTATTTTGGTTCCGTCTGGTCCGTCTGCTCTACTGGCAGTTTTGTGGAATGTTCGTCTTTTACGGCCGTTTTGTTTTGACTCTTTGGAATTAATACTTCATTAAAACCTAGCCCATTCATGTCTCATGGTGTTTTATGAATTTTAACTATTTCATCGGCAAAATGTTTTGTTAAACCTTTTAAACTTAGAATTATTTTCTATTCAAACTTCTTGTGTGAGCTTTAGTTTTTCTATTTCAAGATTAAGCTCTTGACATGATTTACAATCATCGTCATTTGCTTTTCCTTTTTCAAGTTTTGCTTTTCTTTTAACTCATATACCTCATTTTCCAAACTCCTTTTTGGTTTTTTAAAAATTTATTTTTAGTTATGATTTTTAGACTTAGCTCACACAATTGATTATATTGTTTTTGCAAGGTGTCATCATCTATAGAGGAATAAGAAGAGTCGGAAAGTACCTCATTTGACTCATGTGCCATTAGGTCGATCTCTTCCTTGCTTGATTCCTCATCGTCTTCACTATCACTCCAAGCACCACTTACAAAAGCTCGTTGAGTTTTGTTTTTAGGTGGCTTGGGACATTCTCTTTATGAATGACTTGCATCCTGTCAATCTTTCAGTTCACTTGATTCGCCTTTGCCTTAAGAGCAGCAGTTTGATCTTCTCCTTTTCTTTCCTTTGATGATCTCCGAATCTTTCTCCATTACCATTTAGTGAACTTTGAGGTTGCCAATTAGCTCGTCTAGTGACATTATTGAGAGATCTTTTGATTCTTCAATAGCGGTCACTTTAGCTCTCCATTTGGGATGGAGTGCTCTAAGAAATTTCCGGACAAAGTTCTTACTACGAAAAGATTCATCAAGTGCTTTAAGTGATGTAATGATAGTGTTAAAGCGAGCAAAGCCACAATCAATGGTTTCATCTTCAGGGATAACAAATTGTTCATATTGTTGAACAAGAAGATCAATTTTGTTATCCTTGACTTGTGAATTACCTTGATGTGTAACAATTAAAGATTCCCAAATATCTTTAGCGGTTTCACACATAAAAATTCTTTCATATTCTTTTCTAGGTAAAGCATTATAAAGCATCATTTTAGCTTCATTATTTTTAGCAACTAATTTCTTTTGTTCATCAACGGAAATATCCTTTGTTGTAGAACTAAAATCTCCTTTAACAATAATAAACCAAAGATCTATATCTTTTGATTTTACATATGTTTCAAAACGGTTTTCCAATAGATAAATCCATTGGTTTCAAAGAGTGGTGGTCTTTGCATAGATTGCCCTTCTTTAAAGTTTTCAGAATCCATGGATCGTTTCAAGTTTATAAAATACAAGTTATTTTAGAAATTATTGAGCAACGAGGCTCTGGTACCAATTGTAGAAAACTAGAAGGGGGTTGAATAGTTTACCGATTAAAACTTTGTTTTGAAACTTATTGAAAGATCAATTGATATTGATCTTGAGTATGTTAATGAAATATGCAAGCAATATGTAATGAGTAAATAAGGAAAGAAATGATCAAACCACAACAAGTTGTTTATAGTGGTTCGGCCTACAAGGACTCTTTTCCTTGCCTACTCCCTCCCGAGTCTCACACTCGAGTTTAACTTCACTAGTCAACAAGCTCCTTTCACCGGCGGAGAAAACCTTTACACGCTTACACTATTTCCGACACTAAGCTAGATGTCGAGTTCTTTCCAAGGGTACAACTACTCCCACACACAATGTATTTTGAGGACTAAAATACTAACCACTCACACTCACAAGATTATGATGGTTTGATACAACAATGAAGTATGAATCAACACTAGATCATACAACACTAAACAAGACTTCCAACTTCTCGTTGAAGCTTGAATATGACTTGATCTTCTTTGCTACAAAGAGATCACTAATATGATATGAAGCTGAGTTAGAAGGGTTAGAGAGAAGATATGTATGAGAGTATGTTAGAAAGGGATGAGAAACTACTTGGCTTGCATTGCTTTATATAGAATTGGACGAGGAGCGTCCACGGACGCGGACCCCTAAAAAGTTCGCCCGTGTACCAAAATGGTACCGCGTGATCCAAGATATCAAAATCTTGCTAAAGTCAACTATATCTAAGTAAGATTGTGCAAGATATGAAGAGTACAAATCTTCACAAAATATCTAATGGAATCTTCCAATGATCTCCATGATGTAATACATGATGTCAAATGTTGTATTACTATTAATAGAAATATGCAAATGCTTAAGTAGTGTTTGGTTTTAAGAACCTAACACATTCTACAAACTATTATCATACATAATGATTAGAGTCATATCAAGATGTTACTAATCATAAATGTAAATGCTTGAATGATGAATATATTGTTTAAAAAGCTTGTTTTAATATCTATTAAACTTGACAAGCTTTAAGCTTTTATAAATTAAATTTACTTTTTTCGTTAACAAAACTTAGGCAAAGATCAAAAATATAAATAACGTTTAATGACGATATTTGTATTAACATATATATATATATATATATATATATATATATATATATATATATATATATATATATATATATATATATATATATATATATATATATATATATATATATATATATATATATATATATATATATATATATATATATATATATATATATATATATATATATATATATATATATATATATATATACTTATATATATATACTCTCTGTAAATCAATGTCAATATAGGAACGTCGTTATTACGTTTTAGAGTCACAAGCAAAGTCATCTCTCGACTTTAATCAATCTATCGTCACAATATACTAAAAGTCCATGTTACGGCGTTGTAAAGTCAACTATGACTAAAAAGTCAAAGAAGTAACAGAAGCGTTGCTCAAGTTGATAATTTATAATAAGTTCAAATGTGTCACAATAAGCAAAATCAATCTCCAGTAACCCATATCAATCTAAGCCATCCAACAACTACCAAATATACCCATAACCAGTATCCGACCCTAATGGTCATGGCACGGTCACGGTTAAGACCCGTGAACTAAACAAGCTCGAAGCTTTTTCGACTCCCGCAGCGTCTCATAAACACTAACAACAACTATAAACAAGATACCACACTAGCGACTTGAGCCGGACCCTTGATCCTTGTGGGTCTCGTCGTAACCATAACCCACGTTGCAAAGCCCTAGTAAACAAATGCGTCTCACTAATCCCATCAAACGCTCCCAAATGAAGCCTCCAACAACCAAACACAATCAAACAACCTCAAACAACATCAATCATAAACCCATCAACTAATCAAAACCAAGAACATGAAACAATGATAAAAATGCAAAAACACAAATAAATGACACAACATACGATACCAAATCACTAGGTACATGTTTTAATTAATTATAAACTCGTTTTAGACCCGTGTCCATCAAACCCAACACACTATGCCATATGCGAGCCTAAAGGTCTGCGTCTGAGGCTTATTATAACTAAGCGAGCCAAACCCGTTCCTTTACCTTTTCTAAACCCGATCTATAAAACCTACCCAGTAGAATCACAAAATAGTTTTGCAAATTTGGAGGTGTTATTGGAGGCTATAGGAATTTGTATGTAGTATACCAAAAGAAGAGGAGGAAGAGATCTACCCAAATAGTAATAATTGTGGTGGTGTAGGAATTGTGTCGTGGCCCGGAATCTCGCTTGGGAAAAATATGGTATGGAGGTTTAGGGTTAGGGTTTGTAGAGAGAGAGTTTAGTGAGAGAAAGTTGGTATGTGTGTGTTTTTAGTGAGAGAAAAAAACTAGTATAATGGGGTAGATGAGGGTAAATATATGGGGAGTTGGGGACCAAAATAAAATTGAGAAGGTGGGGAGGGGGCGCCGACCTAGTAGAACTAGGGGCCAAACTCGTAATTTTTATAAAATACTCCCGTTTACTTGCATTCTAAGAGCTCATATATTTATTGTCCTACGAAGGTGTCCACGGCGTTCCTTAAGCCTTTCTATTGCTTTTATTTACGTTTTTCCTTGAGTTTTGACTATTTGTTTGTTAAGTTTTGAGTTACGGTTTAAAAGTTACGTTATTTCTCGTTATAAGTTTTATTGTGGCGAATGCATTTGTAACGAAAAAATTTAAAACTCATCTGACACTCATACAATAATAAAATAAATCATGAAAACCAATAAACTATATCAAAGCGGTCATGGTTAATCTAAATAGTTCTAAAGGCAAATACTCAGTTGCTTAAATGCGGTTACCTAAAATGGGCTCCTAATTGCGATTGTCACAACATCCCAGCTGAGGAAAACCGTCAGGTTTCATAGAACAACTTGATGTCAGAAGAAGAGTTTATGGTACTTCCTACGGAATCGTCCTCACGTTCCCATGTGAACTCGGTCCGAGGATTCCAACGAACTTTGATGTCGGAATACGGCTATGCTTTCAGCCGTTTAATCTCGTCCATGATCTCAATGGGTTTCCTCAACGAAATTCAATTTCTATCAATCTAGGATATCTCTCTAGCAGAATACGATTAATTTTTCCTCCGAAGACATTTCTTGGTTTTAACATGGAAGACATTGTGTACACTGCTCAATTCCGAATGTAACAATGATAGCTCTTTGGTCAATTCTTTCAGGGATTGGAAAGGGACCAATGTATGAGTTGAGTTTTCCATGCGCCAAAACGTTATCACTCCTTTCAGGAGAAACCTTCAACATAACACGATCACGGAATTCTAAGGGTTTATGCGTCTCCTATCGGTAACTCTTTTGTCTATCCTGGCGGTTTGCAAATGTTATGAAGGCATGAACTACCTTCTCAGTGGTTTCTAGAACGAGTTCGGGACGATAGTGACTACCGCCAACTCCGCCCAACAAACTGGAGAACAACATTTTTGGCCATACAATGCCTCAAATGGTGCGGCCTTAATGCTAGAATGATAACTATTGTTGTAGGAGAATTCGGCCAAAGGTAGGTGTCTCTCCCAGCCTTTGCCGAAATTGATGACACAGGCACGAAGCATATCCTCTAAGGTCTGAATGGTTCTTTCGCTTTGACCGTCGGTTTGAGGATGATAAGCAGTTCACCACCACCGCCACCTACTGTATTCTACCATCAGACTACTATTGTTCCTGTTTCATCACCGCCTGTAGCATCACCACCATTGGATACTTTTAGTGAGCCACCTTTGCCACTTAGCATTAAATGCTATCTACCATCAATATCTGATCCTTACATGCCTACTCAAATGAATATATACATACATACATACATACATATATATATATATATATATATATATATATATATATATATATCTATATTTTGCCAAGTTAAAAACTAGTGAAGGGCAGCCTTACGTGAAAGATATGAGTCATTATTCCTTTTGAGGAGAAAAGAATGGTTGATGCTGATGAACTTGCTAAAGATCTCCTGATTCTTATTATTCCAAATGACATTCTCATGAACATTGTTAGCTGTGAAATTGTTAATGACTTAGTTATGGGATGAGATTAAGAAGCAAATGCAGGAAACTAAGCTAATGTTCGTACTAAGTTGACTGTTGAAATAACGAGTTATGAGAGTTTTACTGTTCCGGAAGGAGAGCTTCTGATTGAAACATATACGCGTTTCTGTATACTATTGAATGAATTAATGAGAAATAATATGAAGAAAACCAAGCTGGAGATCAATGTCAAGTTTCTTTACAACCTTCTACCTGAATGGAAAAATCCCTCAAACACATCAATCAGGTCAAAAAATTGGAGAACTGGATATTCATACAATCTATGAAACTCTCAACTTATATCAAGATGATGTTACCAAACTTCTCAAATCCCAAAAAGGTCTTTACCTTTTGCGGATAACTCGATCTTAACAACGCACATATCAAATACCCATAAAAGATAAAGAAATACTGCATCCACACAAGTTTTATAAAATCCACGTATACAAAGAAACTAATCTAATTTTGAAACGCACTCTACCTATCTACCAACATGCAAGAAGATATGAAAATAGGGTAACAACTTGTTCATACAATGATACAAGTCTTCGGATCAATGAAATCCATAAAAGAGACAAAGGTGGTGTTTAAATTCGACTTAATTGACTTAATTTGAAAAAAACTGAATTCATTAAGTCAAATGAATACTGTTTGTTTATTACTTAATAGAAAAATATCTATAATAAATAAAGCTTATCCCCCTTAATTTAATGTGCAAGGGGGGTTGTGCACAACCAAAAGTACGGTACATACATGTTTATGCATACCGAAATAACTACAAATGATTTCGTTTTAGGAGGCCCTCATATTCAATGCAAATTCAATTTGGTTTATGAAGAGGCTCGAGTTGAATGAAAGATATCCCTAGCTTGAATGCTCGGACGTTCACAATAAACACATATTCAATGCTGGAAACACAAAAGGGCTGCGAATTTGCAACCTCAAAGAATATGGATCAATCTACAATTAAAACACTACTAAATGGAACCTGCATAAATAAGGTTTCCAACCCATTATCTGCCCAGACATTGTGGGTAGGCATACAAGTAAAAAAGTACCGTTATCTCTATAATTATGGCTGTAGAAATCGGAGGCCCAAATGCTGGATTGTTACTGGACGAATTGAAATTGGATGAGACCGGTACGATCGTAGTGATGATCTGTAGGATGTGGGATATAAATGCTCCTTCTGGCCGATACTTGAGCACTGATTTCTTGGTGTCCGATGCTAAAGTATGTTGACATCCATGTGTGAAAAACCTAAATAATGCCAATATGTAATAAAAAAGTTATAAAATGTCTGTGTTGTTTGTCAATTTTTTCTTACATACTTTTTATGCAGGGAAATGTTATCCATTGTACCGCCAAGGCAACGGTAGCTCACAATTTCTTGAGGTTAAAAGAGGGTGCTATATATTCGGTTAAAAATTTTGTAGTCATGCAAAACAAAGAAGATTTTCGTATCAGGAAGGACGATACGTTCATGCTTGAGTTTAATGGATCAACAAGCATAAGGAAATATTTGGTTATATCTAAGGGATTTGTTAGGTATCCGTTACAATTGGTTGATTTTGATCATATAAAGCCCACAGAAAACAAATATCTCATTGGTAATGTGCTGTTTGTTTATGTATCTTAAAATTATTTGTTTTTAAACATTGTTGCTATAAAAGCTTTTACCTTTCAGATGCTGTAGGTTATGTGACAAATGTTGGTAGGATGAACTATACCAAAACAGGAGCCAAAAACCTTGATTTCTACTTGGCGAATCATAGGTTGAAATTTATATTTGTTGCAAAGGATGTTGTAAAAATGAAAATATTTTTGCCAATGTGTATTAGGAAACTTACTATTCTCTTTATTTCGATTCCCTTTGTAATCAGGGGCCAGTCCATACGGGTGACCCTGTGGGGAGGGCTTGCTGATGTGTTGATTGAGAAGAAGGCGACGCATGTAGGCATGTGTCCTGTTGTGGTGACTTCTACCTCTGCAAAGCAATATAACAGTAAGTGGATTATGGAATATTTACCTTTTGCATGTTCAACACTTTTCTTTTACAAATTTAACCTTTAATATTACCTTCTAGATAAGCTCTATCTCTCCAGCAGTTCATCCACCCAGCTCCTAGATTCCGTTGACATTCCTGCAATTAAAGAATTGAATTCAGAGATTTGGTAAGAAACTAATTTTATTATTGAATATATCCTAAAACCAACAAATTTTAACAAATCATTAAACTGTTTGTTAGCATCACTGATGCTTCAAAAGGAGTTTCGCGTGTAGACAGCTCTGAACCAAGAGAAGGATCTATCGAGAATCTGCTCATGTGGGCCCGAAATAAAAGGAATGATGTATGTATTATTTTGCAGCCGCCATCTCTATATTATCTTTATAGTGCATAACATTTATGAATCTAATTTATACACAGTCTGCCGCTTTCATAATTAAGGCCAAGATTGATAATGTGCGTACTAGAAAGGGATGGAATTTCCCATCATGTGGGGGAGACAACTGCAGGAAAGGGGCTACTAGAAAGAATGGGAGATTTTGGTGCGAGTCATGCAGTAGACCAGTTGAATACCCGGTAATAAGGTAATGACATATTTATAACTTATATTTTGATTGTTTGAATGTGTTAAATAAAATTGCTCACCTTGACATTTACCATATGCTGAATGCTTCCTTCAGGTATCGTCTTGAACTTGGTATCTCTGATGGTACCGAGCAGACTGTGGTGGTCCTTTTTGATGATGCATCCGTTCAATTGATCGGGTTCCCAGCTTCGGCGTTAGTGTCGGATGAGGATGAGGTACAGTTATAAATCCCCGTCTACTTACACCCTATTACATCATTCCCATTAATCACGGCTTACTCTACAAGGTTTAGACGATCATGCAAACTTGCCATCACCTATAGCTGACCTAATTGAGACAACACACGTGTTTGAAATCAAATCTCACGCATATTATGAATATGGAACATTCGAGAGTCTTACGTGTTGGCAAGTTGACCCGCATAATCCATCAGCTAAACCCACAAGCGCAAGCACCGTTGATAATGAAACCGGTGTTACAGGCTCATCATCCAAGACACCCGCCCAGTCGCCGACCCTCACTACACCGTCCAAGCCTGTAGAGGATAGGATAAGGAAAAGGTAGTCGAAACCAACAAAAAAACATGAATACAACATGTATTTGTATAAAGTCACATACTGATGGAATTCCATTATTTGCAGGGTGGTTTTTGATGATTCATCGACAGAACATGAACTGCTGCCGGTTAATGATGTACAAGGTGATGAGTCTGATATTGCAAGTAATAATACATCTTCAACATCCAGCCCATCATTCAAACGACTGATAAAGGCCAACCCTGCAAATGATAATAAAGACGATAGGTTAGCGACCTTAAAACATTTAGGTGACAGCAAAATATCTTTTACCCTATTTATCTTACTACTACAATACATTTAACGTAATAATCATGTTTCGTTGTATGCAGTGTTGATATTGAGAATTCGGACGCGGATATTGAACTGATAACTGTAGACATTGAGCAGGATGGTGATGATATCACCCTACCCTTCAAGAAGAAACAAAGACGGTGAGCACATATTGATTGTCACTTTTTTTTCGCTAACCCTTTTACGTTTGACTGCATAATAACACGTTTCTCCCTACATATTTTGTAAACAGGTTTGTGGTTGAAGAATCCGAATGACCCCAACCAAGTAGCTCCCCATCAAGACTTTATAAAACGAATGCTTATGACAATAATAATACATTTGATAAAAACTGCTCTTGGGATTTTGTTTTAATTGTTGTTTGGAAGACACAAGACTCAACCGTTCCGTTACATTTGGTTTTATTTTTGTTTGACAATATATTTTGGTTTGCCATCAAACGAAATATTGTTTCTTTTTGTGCTAAACTCCATTTCAGGTACCTCCAAGATGAACATACTCTGGCTTTGGACAATAGCTACATGAAATCAAATAGATATGTGTGTTAGTAATGCTAGATGACCATGAAAGCAATTATGGTTCTTTTGATTTCTCCATCAGACATTGTTACCAAATGTAATGTCTAATGTACAAGATATTTGTTTAGGTATCTTAAAAATTATTTTATTTCTCCATCAGACATTGTTACCAAATGTAATGTCTCATGTAATAGTCGGCAAGGATTTTTTTTTTGATTTCTCCATCAGACATGGTTACCAGGTGTAATGTCTCATGAACAAAATAAATATGTGAATGAAGCAAATGTTTATATCTGTATACTGTTTCATGTGATAGCCGTGTAACCAAACATCTAATTAATGAAACTAATTTCTATGTAATTTACTAATTTTCCTGTTGTATCCCCTTTTTTATTCACTCCTATAACCCTTTCATGTGATAAACATGTAACCAAACATCTAATTAATGAAGCCTATTTCTGTATAATTCTCTAATTCTCCTATAGTATCCCCTATTTTCATTCACTCATATAACCCTTTAAATAATTGATCGACTTAAAGTACATAAAGGGTCATCTAAATTCATGAACACATGTGATTGATTCATTGTGAATACCTAATAAAAAGTTTTTCAAAACTTGCGGAAATTACCCAAAGGTTAGGACGGTGTTGTTTTAAATCTCAAATGATAAAGATATTGAAGATGGTTATGCTGCTTAATGCAATCACCAAGATTGGCTAAAATTGACTTTATTATATACCTAATGAATTAAATAATGACTGTAAAATTATGTTTGATATAAATTATATGAGTTTGAAACCCTCCTTCTATTTATATGTATTTATACCATCCACTACATATGTTTAATTTACACATACATTATTATTTTATACATAACAAGTGTGATATAAACTTATCTTATAAGGCAATTTATAAAACACGTTTATTCCTACTTTACATTATAACAATTAAGAGTTTTTTTACTTTCTCCATATGTTATATAGATGAACCATCATGAATTTGTTTGTTGTTATTGGAAAAAAAATCAGTCTCATTATTAAATCAATAATAAGAATCATAAAAACCTGGAGATACTTACCATACAAGCCTGTTCATTGTTCACAACACTTATTGCATCAGTTCAACACTAGAATCCCAAGAGATGCTTTAATATACATCTTGCTTCTATATCTTTCCAAACCTGCAAGGTTATGTGTTGCAAAATTGATACATATCATCCAAATACTAAATGAATACAGGTACATCTCAATTTAACAAGTTACTATACCTTCCAATTATGTATATGATTAAATCCATATTTGTTTTTTCGTTACAGGGTCAGAAAATGATCATGCTCAGGTTCCATCCCTGTCAGACATGTTGCACAAATCTTTCGTTATTGATTCGAAAACAATTATCAGTCAAAGTGGAATAACACAAAGCTATTGTGGTTTACGGCTAAATGAAATTGTCAAATCATTTACAGGTATACACCAGCTCCAAACATTCACTTGCGTTATTATAGTACAAAATTGTTGCAACAATTGATACCTGATTCGTGTGTTCACCGTAATTTGTTAGGACAAACATCACGCTCAGTGGGCGATTTACCAGATATGACGGCGAATCAAATGGCTTCTGCTTCAAAACAACCCTTTATGTATAAAAAAAAGAAAATCAGCAGGTGTTTAACTAACCAAATTATATTTGGTAGACAATTGTTTCCGTAATAATGAATAATACCTTAATGTTATTCATACAGGGACACTCTCGTCAGCCTAAAAAAAAATCGCATGCAAAGCCGCACATGCATCTGCAGGTAGTTTCATATTTTATAATTGATGCCTTATGTTATTTGATGGATAAAAATGTTGTTATTCCCAATTAAATTTACCTTTTTTGGCAAGGTGTTCCCGTTGTTTACCATAATATTGGCCATCCATCATTTGAGTGTCAAAATTGCAAAGCGATTATGTGGTATCAGGAGAGAAGCGATAAATCAAAGAGCGCTACCAACCCAACTTTTTCCATTTGCTGTCAAGAGGGAAAACTTCTTTTCCAAGATTTAATGAAACGCCTTCACCTCTTAAAGAGTTTATGGACTATAATAATCCTGCAAGTTTAAGATTCAAATACCAGATCAGGGTATATAATGGCATGTTTTGTTACACATCTTTTGGAGCAAGAATAGACCATTCAATTAACACGAGCAGGGGTCCATATACCTTTAGAGTAAATGGCCAAAGCTATCATCGAATATGTTCTCTTCTTCCAAAACAGGGAATTCAACCTAAATATGCACAGTTATACTTTTTGACACCGGAAATGAAGTGAAAAACCGAATGACAGCTTTTATAGACAAAGAGATATGTGTTGGATCCAAGTATAGTAGCGAGATTGATTAAAATGTTTGATCAATCAAATTCAATCACCAAGGCATTTCGAATGGCTCGAGATTGGTGCGAGAACCACAATTCAGCCACCTTTGAACTACGACTGATAAGTGGACATAGTACATCTCGGCAATACAACGCACCAACCGTGGCTGAAATAGCAGCTCTAATTACTAATGACTTTGGTGATGGTATTCCTACAAGAGATATTATTGTAAGTAACAGGGATGAAGGTTTGAAACGTATTTGAGTTGCATTCGGAATACATGTCACTTCAATATCCATTGTTATTCCCATATGGGGAGGAAGGATTTCATGAAAAGATACCATATTACAACAACATGGATGTACGCAAGACCAAAAGGGCTTTTGTCACAATGAAAGAATACTATTCATATATCATACAACAGTGAAATAACCAAGGTACTACACTGCTTAGAGGTGGACGATTATTCCAACAATACTTGGTGGATTCATATGCGCATTGTTGAAGAACAAAGGCTCAAATGGACCAGGAAAAATCAAGATACGTTACGCGTTGATCTATATCATAATGTTTGTGACGCTGTAACAAGGGGGGATACAAGTGCAGCAGGACTGGGAAAACAAATCGTTCTGCCAAGGAGTTTTATAGGCGGTCCAAGGTATATGATGCAAAACTACCAGGATGCAATTGCTATATGCCGGAAGTATGGGAATCCAGACATGTTCATCACATTCACTGCTAATCCAAATTGGCCCGAGATTGCAGAAATGCTAAAGCACGTCCCGGGCCAAAAAGTCCACGATCGTCCAGAAGTGGCAACACGTGTGTTCAAGATTAAACTTACTGAAATGTTAAACGACCTTACAAAAGTTCATATTTTTGGCAAGTCACGAGGAGGTAAACAAAAATTAACCCATAATTTTAATCTGTTTACTCTTTTATATATACATTGTGTATTATCTTATGTTTGTTTCCAATTATATTTCAGTTGTGTATGTCATAGAATTTCAAAAACGTGGACTGCCACATGCTCATATCCTACTGTGGCTAGAAGAAGAATTGAAATGCAAAACCCCATCCCAGATAAATGATATAATTACAGCTGAGATACCATGTCGAATCAATGATCCGGATGGGTATAAAGTAGTAATTGAGTTTATGTTACATGGACCTTGCGGTAAAGATGATAAAAACGCCCCATGTACAATTGAGGGTAAGTGCTCAAAACATTTTCCTAAACCTTTTGTGGTTGGAACAATTGTTGATAATGATGGTTATGCTATTTATTGCCGGAGGAATAATAACGCTCACCATATAAAAGGGAAATTCAAATACGATAACAGATATGTGGTGCCTCACAACCGTTATCTCCTCATGAAATACCAAGCCCACATTAACGTGGAATGGTGCAACAGATCCAAAGCAATTAAGTACTTATTCAAGTACTTAAATAAAGGTCCCGATAGAGCCACAATTGTTATACAAGAGAATGTTAAAATGATGGTGATTTAGCAAATGTACAAGTTTTGGAGGTGGACGAAATAAAGAACTATTTGAATTGTCGTTTTTAGCTCCATGTGAGGTGGTGTGGCGTTTGTTTTCATACGACATACATTACTCATATCCGTCATTTATGAAGCTGAATTACCACTTGCCGAATCAGCACGCAATCACACTACGTGACTTGGAGAGCTTACCCGCCCTAATTCAAAGAAGGTATCAACATGACCATGTTCCTGATTGGTTTGAATTAAACAAACGTGATACGAAGCGAATCAGTATATGATGCTTTGAGATACCTACACATTACGTGTGGCATGAGAAAGACAAACTGTGGAAAAAAACGCAAATTGCAAAAATGCATCGGGCGGATTGTTTACTCGCACCCGGCGTCGAGACCGGATTATCTTAGAATGTTGTTGAACATTGCAAGAGGTCCCTGATTCTTGGGAAAACTCATGATCGCTCACGACAAACTATGTTCCACTTTCAAGGAAGCATGTTTTGAGTATGGCCTTTTAAATGATGACACGGAATGGACATATGCTATATCAGAAGCAAGTGTATGGATGTTTGGACCACAGTTACGTGACATATTTGTAACAATTTTAATATTTTGCGATGTTAGATGACCGTTAAAATTTTGGGAAGAAAATTGGAAGTTTCTATCAGAAGATCTTCTACACAAGAAAAGGAAAATGTTTAATTATCCTGACTTGGAGTTGACGGACGAGCAACTAAAGAACTATTGTTTGATAGAGATCCAAGAGTTGTTAAATAGAAATGGGAGATCTTTATCTGATTTCCAAGACCTACCAGTGCCTGACCCAAGGTTACTAACCAACATGGAAAATCGTCTCATACGAGAAGTGTTGAATTATGATATGAAACAGAGTAAGATTGAACATCAGCAACTTCATTCATTGTTAAATCCCGAATAACGTTTAATCTATGAAGGCGTGATTGAATCTGTCCATGGTATAAAAGGGAACTTTTACTTCGTCTACGGTCCAGGCGGAACTGGAAAGACGTTTTTATACAAGAGTATCATCTCAAGATTAAGATCAGAACGCATGATAGTGCTCGCTGTTGTTCTTCGGTATAAATTTATACTAAATTTTAAACAGTCAACTATTTTAAAATGGATAAAATTTTGTTATTGATTAACACTTTCAATTTGGGTAGGAATAGCTTCATTGTTACTACTGGTGGGAGAACCGCGCATAGCCGTTTTGTTATACCGCTTGAATTATTAGAGAACAGTACATGCGGCATAAAACAAAATACACATATGGCTGAACTCATACAGGAACTTAAACTTATTATATGGGATGAAGCTCCGATGACTCAAAAATATGCTTTTGAAGCATTGGATAAGACGCTCAAGGATATTTTAGGATATCATGATCCTGACAGTAGGAATCGAATATTTGGAGGAGTGACGGTCTTGCTTGGAGGTGACTTTCGACAAGTGCTGCCAGTTATACCAAAAGGAAGCAGGGCAGACATTGTTCAATCGTGCATAAATCAATCTGAACTATGGAAGCATTGCAAAGTATTTAGACTTACACGTAGCATGCGTGTCAACGAGTATACTAAAAATTGGGAGCTTGATACTCGAAAACAAGATTTCAATAGATGGGTTTTGGCTGTGGGGGATGGAAACGTGCCGGCAAAATGCAAAGAAGGGGAGGACGACCCAAGTTGGATTGACATTTCTGAAATATTCCTAATTAAATCATGGGATTGTCCAATAAAACAGATTGTCACAGATACATACCCTGATTTTACAACGAGGCAAACCGACGATGTGTACCTCAAAGAAAGGGCAATACTAACTCCTCGGAATGATGACACTGATGACATCAATGAGTACATGTTTAAACAGTTATCAGGGGAATCTGTTACATACAACAGCACGGATGAGATTTGCAAGGCATCTACAGATAGCCTAGAACAGCACGAACACTATCCGATTGAATTTCTTAATTCCTTAAATTTCCCCGGGATGCCCCCACATGCTCTTCACTTAAAAAAGGAATTACCAATTATGTTATTGCGAAACATCAATCCAAGCAAAGGGTTGTGTAATGGAACAAGGTTGCTCATCACAGATCTAGGCCAGTTTGTTATTCACGCTAAGGTGCTTACAGGTTCAAATATAGGGGATAACGTTATTATACACAGGATTATACTGACATCAACGCAATCCAAGTGGCCATTTATTCTAAAACGGCGACAATTCCCTGTAAGACCATGTTATGCAATGACAATTAACAAAAGTCAGGGTCAATCACTTAATTACGTTGGCCTCTATATGCCTTCTCCCGTATTCAGCCATGGTCGCCTTTATGTGGCGCTATCTAAAGTTACCAGTCCTGACGGCCTTAAGATACTAATGGTTGAAGACAAGGACCCAGAGCTTAAGAATTGCACGCGTAACATTGTTTTCAAAGAAACATTCAACAACCTAACGTAGGACATATATGTGATGTTCAAGCAACAGTTATTTATTATTACTTGGTTATTTGCCACGAACACTCATAATGTGCATGATATTGTTCCAACTCTTAACATGTATTCATAGTGCACCACGGTTACTCTATAATCAAATAACCACAAACTGTAGTAGACACGACTTAACTATACACCTTAAAACAAAAAAAAAATTACTATGATACACTCAGACTCAGAAGTCAAAGACACCAAACTATAGACAGAAAGCCAACCACCTTCAAACACAAATAACCACCAATAAACCAACACCAACTTTTCAATCCCTCGACCTACTCATCGCCAGAAACTAAGACAATAGCTAAACAACAACAATTAAGGGATTAAACAGAACACACACCCAAGATTAACAAGACTCGGCCAAGAGAATTGGGTGTGACCAGAGCAGGTATTCACACCTCTCAAGGAGGCAGATCAAGAAGTTAGTCACACCGTTTGCACCCTCTCGACCAAAGAAAAGTTAATCTTAAAGGAAAGAACGTAAACTTACAGTGCTATAAAGATAAATGAGGAAACGAGTCACAACACTCTTATTTAAGAGATATTGATTAAAGAAGATGCCAAAATGAATAGCCTCCGATCCGAATCAGGTCTCAACACAAGTTCTTAATCACCAATAGCCCATCTAACCTGCATAACGATGACACCAACCACCACCATGATCACCACAACCCTCCTCATCACCACCGCCACGTATATTCTTCTCATCCACCCCAACTTCACCACACACCCACCATCATTCACCACGCGCCACCACTAACCAAACTAAAACACCCCACCATCATCCTCATTTCCTCAGATGCCTTCAGATTTGGCTACCAATACAAAACTCCAACACCCAATATTGACAAACTGATAAACAATGGAACCGGTATTTAAAACCGGGCTTATCCTGGTTTTTCCTACGGTAACTTTCCCATCTCGATATCACTGAAACTGTTAGCCTTAATAGTTTTTATTAGAAGTTATGGTCATTCACGTTTAGGAACTTTGTATCGTGTGTTAGATATCGTGATAGAATAGTCAACGGGCTCGTGGATTGGGCTAAGCTAAATGGTTAGACGTTTAGTTAAGATAGCCTTGTATAAGTTCATGTAACCCAATCCATGTCCAAGCCCATCTCACGGCCCATGGCCAAGCCTTAGGGCATCATCTCTCTTACTATAAATACCCCTCAAGTATGTCATTTGAGGGGTGTGCTTGAGTGTGTGTGTGTGTGTGTGTTTCCCTTGAAGCAATATACATCTTATTGTTTTCATCTTTCTTCTCTCTACCTCTCTAACATACACGAATTCTATCATTCAAGTCACCATCTTTCTATTCTTCATCTTTCTTACGCATAACAGTTTGTGTTTAGTATCATACGCATAACTGTTACGTGTTTGTGTTGGGTTTGCTTGGTAAAGTGATAAGGTATACGTGATAAAAGGGGCTTTACAATTGGTATCAATCGCCTAACAATGGTTTAGGAGTGTTTTTGTTTGTTTTGAAGGTTGGTACTATACGCGTAGCTTTGTTATAAACGTTGTCACGCTTAAAGCTTTAATTTTTGCACTCAAAAAATTCAAGATTCTTGTGGTTTAAGGTTTATTTGGTGCTAAAGTTTCAGTTTTTTGCAAAAAGTTCCAAGCTTTACGTTTTTTTCTTCATTTTTAAGCTTGTTTTTGGTCCATTGGTCATTTCTACTCGTAACTTTTCTAAGCACTTTGGGTGAAAAAGGTCAACATTTTTGGGTTATTCGAGTGTTTTAAGGATATCGTGGCAAGAGACATCCTTTGAATCATTGGAAATTTTACTAGTAGAAGTCAAAAAAGTCAAAACCCTAGTTTTCTACTCATAACTTTTTGGTGAAGAATCTTTGAGCTTCAAAGGTTACTCAGTGCTTCCCTCACTTGGATAAGTGTGTGGAACACTTCGACTTGTGGATATCCCTTACGCTGTGACAGTGTAAAGGATTTTGGTTTTAACCTAAGTTTACGCAGCATAAGCATAAACCTACGAGTAGAACTCTACGCATAAGATCACACTTACGCGCAAGGTTTTACGACTAAGTTTTTTTGTCTACGCATAAGCCTAAGGTTACGCGTAAGATACTTTCTACGCATAAGATCCTACGCCTAAGGAATCCTACCTAAGATCCCACGATAATATCCTACGCCTAAGCCATCCTACTCATAACCATTTCCTACTCGCAACTTTCTGTTTCTACGCCTAAGCTCTTTCTACGCATAAAGGTTTAAAAAAACAACTTGAGTAAATTTAATTTTTGAGGAGACTAAATGTTCAATTTTACGCGAAATTCAAATTTTGGTTTAACTGTGAAAATTTTGGTCAAAAATTCAAATTTTTGGGCCTAAATTCAAATTTTCAGGGTCAAATTTAAGGCGTCAAAATTGTCATAACTCAAATTTTTCATACGACCTTAGAATTGTTTTTTAAAGTGAATTTTAAATTTTGGGCGAAAATTTTTTCGACTAAGAACCAAGGTTACGAGTACGACTTTCAGATACACCTCAACCGAGCTTAATCTTCATCAACCACAACTCCTTTATCGTTGAATCGATCCTACATCAACTTTATCAGATCATACCTTCATCAATGGCAACTCAACAAGACATTCATGCAGCGGTGCTTTGAAAACCGACCTCCTTTGTTGGCAAAAGGTGGTTATCTTCAATGGACAAGTCGTATGCTTCGTTACATCAAGACCAAATCTAATGGAAAACTCATGATTAAATCCATTCAGGATGGACCCTTCAAGCCTCGACAAGTTCATGTACCTGAAATGCTTGATGCAACACCTCCAATCCCACCATCCTCTCATCTTCAAACTGAATCAGAATACACTGAAGAGGATCAAAAACAAGTCGATGCAGATGACATGGCAATTCATATTGTCCAACTGGGTTTACCAATAGACATTTTGCTGCCTGTAGACAGCTTGAAACGCTTGATATGTGGGAACGTGTTAGACGACTATGTTATGGAACAGTAAATTGTAAACAAGACATGGAGAACAAGCCGCTAGCTGAATGGGAGAAGTTTACATCTACTCCGGGAGAATCCATTGAATCCTACTATGGAAGGTTTTGCACTTTGATGAATGAGCTTATCAGAAACAAGTTGGCACCCAGAACAATCGTTCAAAACATCAAGTTCCTGAATAATCTTCCAGAAGAATGGGGACGATATGTCACTATTGTCAACCAAACAAAAGACCTTCATCAAGTGAACTTTGATCAACTCAACGATTTTCTGAAACAAAACCAAGCTGAAGTGAATGAAGTCAGGAAATAAAGATTGGCAAAGAATCATGATCCATTGGCACTTATTGCTAAGAATCAAACTCCAGTGAATAGACAACAACAAGCTTCATCATCTTCCACTAACAACAACTTGCAGCAATACATTCCACAACCACAACAACAATTCTATCCAGATCAACAATACCAGGAACAAGGAATCAAATCGATCCCTGAAACTGCCCGACCATAGGTAAGCGGCTTAACCTTGCAAATGATATTTTCTTTATTGATAAAGCTTTTAACAAATGTCGCATCGGTAATCACCGGTTCCGTGATCGGTAATCGGTTGGGTCAGAATGTTGGAAATCAGATTGGACAGAATGTTGGGAATAGAGCAGTGGGTAATCAAAATGGGTATGTTGCAGCTCCAGTCGTTGGGAATTATGGAAATGTGCATCGAGGTAATCGATTAAGTGTTACAACTGTCAAGGAGTGGGTCACATGGCATGAAACTGTCCCACTAAGCCGCACAAGAAGAATGCTGAGTTTCTTCGAAAGCTATCTTTGTTAGCACGTATGGCAAGAAGCAGGGATATAGTTGAGTGCTGAGGAAAATGATTTTTTCGCTATTGTGGATGATTTGGAAGACCTCGAGGAACTCAATGTGAACTGCATATTCATGGCAAATCTTCGAGACTAAGTAACGACACTTAGCGACTCGACGCACCTCCTGTCTATAACGCCAACGCAGTATCTGAGGTACCAATCATTGATCCATGCTATAACAATGTCATATGTGATGTGTTTACTCATGAAGAACATCATTCTGTGGACGCCAGACCTACTTATGATACATAAATGGACAATACGAGTTGTAGCAATACTAACTCTGAAACTCCATATGTGGATCCTAATGGAGGCTGTGTGGCACAAAATACTGAGACTGATGAGGAAACACGTGCTTATTTTGAATCATTAATCAATAAGTGTGGCATTGAAATTGAGAAAGTTAGTAAGGTCAATCGCGAGGTTAAGGTCGCGAATAAGAAATTGACCGTTGAGCTTGAGAGTTACAAGGAGCACGCCAAAGCCTATGAATTTCATACAAACAAAATGTCCGAATTAGAAATTGGTTATCGAGATTCTGTTTTAAGAGAAAAAGAATTGCAAATCAAGTATAACACACTTGATGTGAATTCTCACTTGAAAATTAAATCTTTAAACAAGGAAATTTCAAATCTAAATGACCAACTTTCTAAACAAAAAAACACTTTGTTTTCGATCTTGAAAAAGAGAAGACAAAGTTGATTGCTGATTTTTCAAAACGAGAAGATTCTCTTCTTGATGAAATTCTGGATAAAATGAGAAAATTAAAGCTTTGGACAATTTGCTTCTCACAACGGGTCATTCAGATAAAACAAACAAGATGCTTTCAAACCAAGTAAATCAGCGTTTTCATACTTCACATAAAATGGCACTTGGTAACGACCCTTCTTCGTTCCTCAAGAAAGCTCAAAAATCTCAAATCTCGAATGTGTTGAACAATGGTAAACCTTTGCATGAACCCATAATTGTTCGTGATTCTCTTGAAACGTTGGAACTATCTGAGGAGAGTAGATCAAAATGAAACAAAAGAATCCAGATCTCAAACCGATTGATTATAACAAATGGAACAAAATTAATGGAATTAATTTTGTTAATCAAAAAGAACAATCAACGCTTTCCACCACACCAAGTGTTTCAAACAAAGTGTCAACACCAGTCAAAGCGGTTTGACCGTTTGAAACCAGTTTTAGTTTCCAAATCTCTTTCGAAAATCGAACAAATGTCTTCAAACAATCCTTTTAACACAAGTGATACTAGAAGCATTTTAGATGACATTAAAACTAGAATTGGGTATCTTCAAGAGATGGCAAGTCTAAAACCAATTTTACAACTAACATCTGGTTTACTCGTCATGATGACGAAACAAAAGAGTTTTTAAAACCCAAATTGCCCCTCCGTTAACTGCCATCATTGCGAGGGTAATTCATGTTGAACAAGCACTTTTGAAAGAAACGAGTGACTTTGTCAAGGACCATAAATCCCTGGTAAAGCAAGCTAATGAAAGTATTGAACACATCAAATTTTGGAAAACTCAATGATTCTCTCTTCGAAGATGTTATGACTACCGATATCATGTCCATTATCTTACAAACATATTCTGTTGAAGATCATGAAAGACTCCAGTCTGAGACCTCCGCAATTATTTCAAAATATGAAAATGCTCTTGCAAAACTTGAAAAAGAAAACGTGTCCTATTTTAAACAACTTGATCGAAAATCTGAGGAATGCAAGTATGACAAACTGTCGTATGAGCGTGCTTACAAGGACATGAAAGAGCAAAATGATCTTTTGAGTGCTCAACTGGGAAGTCAAAAAGGAAAGGCTGTGGATACTAAGTTTACTAAACCATTGACTGAGGAGAGAGCAAATGTTCCCAAACCGGTTTCCAAACCAAAAATGTCTGTTTCTATGCCTCCTCCAAAAGTCAATGAGAAAAATGATTTGTCAAAAACAGTCACTCCACAGTCTCTGCCTATTAAAAAGAGAATTGTCAAAAGTTTTGAAGAAGGAAAAGCAGTTGCTGAAACACCAAAAGTGATTACACCTGGCATCACTAGGAATCGTACACGGAATGTGACAAAAAATCTTGTTAAAGAATCTGTCGGTTCTAACGACATGGTCAACAATCACTATCTAGAAGAAGCTAGAAAAAAGGCACAGACTCGAAAAGACGGAATTTTAGGTGCAACATCTAGGGTGATGAATTCTACAAGATTTCAAGGCACTGCTAGTAGTAGTAAACCATTACCTAGGAACACTCTACATAAGACTAGGGATTGGCTTGCATCTAAGAGTAGTTGCGCAAAAGAAAATGTTATGCCCTTGGAAAACAACACTAGGAATTCTAAGTCTTTTTCGAACCAGAATCAATTTCCAAAAGACTGTAGTGACAAAGTTAAAGCTGCTGTTTTAAACAAGAATATTGAATTTGTCTGTACTACATGTAAAAAATGTATCTTTTCAGCTAATCATGATGCATGTGCCTTACAATATCTCAAGAAAGATAATTCTCGTGCCAAGGCACAATCCACTAAGACACCAAATAGAAACAAGCCCGTTGATAAAATGTCAAACAAACAGAAACCTAATAGGTGGATCTCTTCAGGACGCAGTTTTTCTAAAAATGAGTCTTCCACTGATCCTGATAAGAAAACAACTCCCAGATCTTACCTTAGGTGGATACCCACGGGCAAAGTTTTCAACTCAATAGGTCTTAGATGGATTCCCACAGGAAAGATTTTTGATACTTGCTCCAACACAGATAATAGTGACAATCATTCGGATAAGGAAGTACAAAGCACTACAACCGTTGATAGTGATCACCCTCGTCGTGAGGAAACATATACTTCTAACACTGTTATTTGTGAAAATTCTTCTTCTGTGGATGCAGGTTCTTGTAAAAGTGTTGAAGGTTCATATACCTCATGTGGTAAAGAAGAACTTTATGCCAATTTCGCATGTGGAAATCCTTTTCTAGTTCCACTCTTAACTCCACTTTTACATGACATGACTTAATCTTCTTTCTTCAAATCTTCTTTGTAAATATTTTTTTCAAAAAAACCAAATACAAAATTTGAAAAACCAACAAAATCAAAATACAAAAATAGAAAATCTTTCAAAAATACAAAAACATTATAAAATCAAAAATCCAAAAATATTCTTCTCACGACATTCTCTCGTATAATCGATATTCTGTACGTTTCTAGAAATGTCATTCAACAATGATACGGGTATGTACAGATGCTTGAGCGAGTTCTTAAATGTTTTCAAAACATGTCGCTTCTCAAAATTTCTTCAATAATGGCTTTGATACTTCAAGACGAAAACCCGGACTCCAAAATAATGGCTTCGGACACATCGTTCAGGACCCGCTTCAAAGAAAGGAACGTGCTTAACAAAATCAAAGGTTTTAAATATTTTTCAAGCACTATTCCTAAAAACATAATGGCTTGCAGTTACTTGTCAACCCGATCTTTAAAGAAAGGAAATTGCTACGCAAAATCGATTTTCAGAAATATCGAGCACTTATCCTAAAACAAATGAAGATAATTCTTCTTCAATATCTTCAAAATATTTTTCAAAATCTTCATCATCTTGCGTACCATTGATTCGAAATTTTTCAAAAAGATTTTTCAAAATCTCTCACATTTGGTACCAAGATAACTCCCTCTAAACCCTTAATTGATTCTAAATTTTCTGTATGAAAAATATGCTTTCGTTAAGGGGAGTATTAAACCAAAATTGTTCCAAAATTCATGCTAAATCAGTTTCTCTCCAAATGCTTTCCGAAAAACATATCTTTTAATCATTTTGTTTCAAAAACATCATGGATATGCTATTTTTGAGGGGGAGAAACGTGATTAAAAGGTGATCAAAAATGTTTAATGATCGTTGTTTGAATCTCAAAAGAGCTCGACTCAGTCGTAACCAATGAATTGACGATAATATAAAGTCAGTACTAGAAAAGACTTGTTCCTGACGATTAATAATTTCTGCTGGTCTAACCGATGATGTAAGCGTGTCTTGAATAGGACTTGTCTAAGTAGAATGTACCATTTCGAGAAACTTTCTTTGGACTTGACCAGCCGTAATAATTTCAAGCTAGTTAACTAGTGATGTAAACGTGTCTCGAATCGGTCTTGTCTATTGAAAGTTGATCAATTCAAAAAGTGCGAACTCTACCCTCTCTGTGCAGATTTAAGCTAAAACAATATATAAGCACATGTGAAGGGGGAGTGTTTCTGAAAATATAAAACTCGCGGAGTGTCTCAAACATGTTTTCTATCATAAACACTCTGTGAGATTTTCAAGAAAAATGGTTTTATGGCAACATGGGACAGTCATGGAGTTATAAGGTGACTAAGGATAGGAAACTCGTCCTATGATCCGCCAGAGCCGGAGGGATCTACCCAAGGACAATACCCATAGTTAGTATTAGAAGTCCTCAGGTATGATTGAAAAAAGGAGTAAAGTGAGAAAGGAGAAAGAAGGGGTTGAAGAATTAAAAAGAAATGTAATGAGAAAGGGTGAAAAGAAATAGCCCTCCATAATCAACCTTAGGGCAGAAACCGGGTTCAATTCATCTGCTACTGGTTGTCACTAAGATGACACTGGTATTGAAGACAAAGACGTCATGGACCCAGTGACGCGCTGCACCTAACCTTCTAGCCACTCAATTCCTCTCAAAAGGATTTGTTTCATTCTCACTGGGAACCCTACATAATCTATCGACTTTCTCTTAGAGATCGTTGGTATTGAAGAAGGAGACCCTCTCCCTAGTCTCCTCTCAGGAAAACCAAAATGCACTATTAAGTCTAGAGCCATGAGATTCATCAAAAGATCTCATAGGAACACTTGACATGACATCGCTTGTTGTTCATCAATAAGGACACAAGTGATATATTCTAGAGTCCTACGCAGATCTTAGCAATCTGCCAGAACATTTATGAGGGGAGTTACAACTGTAATCCTCAGTGATTGAATGGAAATTCCTGCCAGGGTCAACATCATGCAGCCCTGACAGCAGGTCACTTCGGTAATTCTTCGTGGATTACGCTTAGTGTGTCTCAAACGGTCTACAGTCGTGGTGATGCTTCTGTACCTCAGCGACTTATCTGAACTGTAGATGTACTTCGGTATATCGCGTTATCTCACTTGTGGGACTCCAGTTCAGAACGGCCTTTGTGAGAATTAGAGATGTGTTTTCACACTATGTCTGTAACACCCTCGAAATTAAAACTTGTAAGTGCCGGAATCCGCTTATTACTAACCTGTTTTTATGTTTTCTTCTTATGGAAGCTCCGGAGCGGATGGATCGTGCAGACTCACCACATGCTCATACCAACAACACATGAAAGTTCTCATCAAAATCAAAGGCAACTCAAAGTGTAAAGACTCGAGAACTTCATCATTGGAAACTCAAAGTCAAATAGAAGTGTGAGCATGGTGGAAAAAGACGTGGAGATACCTAACCAACGAAGTTGACAACGGCAGACAACCACATTATCTAATCACAAAGCATGAAGGAACAAAGAATCAAGACTATTCTACATCTACACACAAAGTTCGAGCTCAAGAAAAGTAAAGACCTAATCAAGTGGAGCATCATTTGAATGACCACCCCTTAGGGGGAGATTGTTAGCCTTAATAGTTTTTATTAGAAGTGATGGTCATTCACGTTTAGGAACTTTGTATCGTGTGTTAGATATCGTGATAGAATAGTCAACGGGCTCGTGGATTGGGCTAAGCTAAATGGTTAGACGTTTAGTTAAGATAGCCTTGTATAAGTTCATGTAACCCAATCCATGTCCAAGCCCATCTCACGGCCCATGGCCAAGCCTTAGGGCATCATCTCTCTTACTATAAATACCCCTCAAGTATGTCATTTGAGGGGTGTGCTTGAGTGTGTGTGTGTGTGTTTTTCCCTTGAAGCAATATACATCTTATTGTTTTCATCTTTCTTCTCTCTATCTCTCTAACATACATACGAATTCATATTCAAGTCACCAAGTTCTTATCTTAATCTTTCTTGCTTCTTATTTACGCATAACTGTTTGTGTAACGTGTTCTTCGTGGTTTGCTTGGTATTTGTGTGATAAGGTATACGTGATAAAAGGGGTTTTACAGAAACATATACCGGTTTTAAGTTTCAGTTTTTTCCTGTATATTACAATTAAAATTGTCACATAAGGAGCTTAAAATCAAGTCAACAAATATTCTAATAACCAAAACTTAACTATAAACCTTAAAACAACCAAAATTTAGCCTGAGAAAATCATACTCATTCTTAACACATAATTAGACTTTCAAAATATCAATTGTAAATGGTTTTCAACATTATTAGATTCATTAAAAACAACAATCCAAAGTACGCCTTACCCCATAACAGCCCATCTCAGCGTACAATCCGCACCTTCTTCTACCAATAATCAACAATGCCAACAAAATCCCAAAATCAACAATAAACCAACTTTAGCTAAAAATTATTTAACCTGCAAGGAGTGTAATTATTAATTAGATATAAGCATCAAAAAATTCCTGTTTTTGTTTCAAGACACCATCATCATCCTAAACACTATCTATAAAAAACTTCAAACTCTTACAAATTTAGACCGATAAGTAAAACATATGCTTATTTGTTCAATTTAATCGAAACAAAAATAATCCCATATCCTTTCTAAATCAATAAACATCATAAAGCAAGTAACACTCAATAAATTAAAACATTTAAATATGCACGCTTTAATTTGATCATAATGAAATCGAATACCTGAAATATTGGAATCACTCGACAGATAATCAGATCCTTTATCATAACCCTCAATAAAATTATATTGATTACTATTTATCTTGATCAATTTTGGCTTCGATTAAAAACCTTAAATATGTTATTTAGGCGTTACTGCGTCTTTTTACCAAGTGTGAGAGAAAGGTGTGAGAGAAAAAGTCAAACGGGTGATACTTTACCCTTTTTAATATAAAATAATAATAATAATAATAATAATAATAATAATAATAATAATAATAATAATAATAATAATAATAATGTAAATACTTAAACATAATCTATGATTAAAACATAAACATAACTGATCAGTGATCAGTTTCTTCCATTGAAAAAGTTATAAAACCAGCTACATAATCATCATTCACATAAACCATACATTAACCCAACTACATACATCAAAAGACAAAAGAAAATCTCCAACATGTCCTAATCTTCATCATCAGAACTTTCAGCTTCATCCAGCTTCTCCATAAGCTCCTCCTTCTCCAACAAGCTTTGACGACACAGCACAAGCAGTTGAGCCAACAGATCAAGTTTCCTGCGATCCTTCAGTTGTGTTTCAAGGATAGCATCATGACCAGTTGCTGCCACGACATTGAAACGAGAAAAAGTGCTAGATACCTCATTGATTGTTTGCTCCTTTTTGTTAATCACTGCCCTTAACTGACTGCTCTCCTCCCCGATACGAGCAATGAAACCTTCCTCCTCTGCTTTATCGTGAGTTATCAGTAGCCTGAAAGCATCAACAAGCTTTCCAGTTTCAGTGAGAGATTTCAATTCATCGAGGTTTGGTGTGGCTGACATTCTGATTTTAGGGTTAAGGTGGATAGAGTTGTGTGTTAAAATTAGGGTTAGATCTATTTGCTCTTGGATTATATATACACAAAATTGTGTGGTCATAATAATAAAGGTTCGTAGATATGAATTTGCAAAGAAAATAACACAAAAACAATAATTAAGGTTCGTAAATAAGAATTTGCAAAAAAAAAACAACACAAAGACACTGAAGAGGCCTTGGAACATTTAATTTGGGTGTTACTGGAGACTTTGAAGTTTCCATGCATAAATTGGGGAATGCAGTATTTAGGAAGATGTCCAACATTGCAATATAACACCCTCAATTATACATTTGATATAAAACAAACCCTACATACACAATGCATTACAATTAACATCCTAAGCTTAAAAGACAAGCTTATAATTTAAAAAGCTTCGTTAATTAATAATTTCATAATCATAAAAACAAGCAAAAAAAACACTAAAAATTTAAATACCATCAAAGATATGTAAATCAAAGTTACTAATTAATCTCATTCATTTTTTTAGCATTTGACTCTTCCTCACGAACACCGTCTTTAGCTTCCTTAAACGAATTAACTAACTTTTCAAGCAATACGCCTCTCTTGAGTCTTTCTCAAAGCATCAATCGAATCTAAAGCTACGCCACGATGACCTAACGCTTCCATGTTCAAAATCATCGTGTTGTTTTTGGCCATTGCACGCCTCAAATGATGACAACAATCAAAAATCAACTTTGATAATGCATCATCTTCACATGCATGTTGCACAAACCACAAACGCATACAATCATGCAATTTAGATGATCCTGAAATATTCATCAAATTCTCTAACAACTCAAAATTTGCCATTGAAGAGTACAAATAGTTATATAATTCCAAATAACAAAAGTCACAAATAAATAAGAAACAAAACACTTATGTAACTTACTCAAATTAAAATACTACATATGAAAAGACTATGTTAATAAAAACTTTTAATGCAAATAAAGTAATATAAATACAAAAGTAATTATAACATTATTAGGCATCTAAATATAGATTCCACAAAAATAATATAAACTAAAGTAATAATAACATTATTAGCCATCTAAATAATAAATACAATGCAACTTATCTAATAGGTATCTAAATACCATCATATACAACATTATGGATAAAAACATCACCCCTCAACCACTAGACCATGCATCGCACGGGTTGAGGGAAGCCTCGTAATTGAAAATGTTAAGTAATAAAACTGATGATGTCTGCATTAAATCATCTTTTAATTAAACATGACTTAATTGAAAATTTTAGCTAACAAGCTCAAAGTCGTGGTATAGTTGTGAAACAAAAAAGTGTGCCGCTATTAACTATTTAATATACAACCACGCAAGACTTTAAACAACAAATTCACAGTAAAGTCGTTGTAGTATAGTGGTAAGTATTCCCGCCTGTCACGCGGGTGACCCGGGTTCGATCCCCGGCAACGGCGTTTTAATATTTTTCTAAAGCTTTTAAGTTTTTTTACCGTTAAGAAAATGTAAATATTTTTCAAAAACAAAAGAACAGCCTTAAAATACGCATACATTTCTGAATCATATTCTTCATTCATTTCCTACCATTAATCCAAACTTCATTATTCTCATACATCGTAAACTCGAATCTAACATTTGCTCATTCGATCTCCTACAACGATTTCAAACACATTCACGATGGAGTTCATGGATAGCTCACGTCAATCTTTGATCCCGTCCTTCCTCTATAACTCTCCTAACGTATTTACTGATTTTGAACGTTCAAACGTGAACCAACAAAATGTGTTTTCGTCGTTGAGGTCTAAGGATGTGGTTTCACCGTCTAAAGGAAGTTTTGTGGTTCAGGCTCCTAGTGAGCCTGGGAAGATCAAGATGTTTTCTCCGGCTTATTATGGAGCGTGTACGGCTGGTGGTATTCTTAGTTGTGGTCTAACTCATATGGCCGTGACTCCTTTGGATCTCGTCAAATGTAATATGCAGGTTGATTTCTCGTATAAATATGATAATTCGATGCATAAATTAATTAACTTGGCTTTGATTCGCTTTAGGTCCATTAAATTCTAAGGATCTTTTAGAAATAGGCATATGCTTATTGGTTAGGATAAACGGCTAAAAACAAAGAAGAACGTAATAATGACACAGTGATTCATGCTGTTGATGAGATGAATGCGATCCATTTAGAAATAGGCACATTGATTCAAAATCCATTCATGTCATCAACAATTTCAAGTCACACTTCAACACATATTTTACACGGATATTACACATTATTTGGTCGTGGGCGCATTTAGTGAGTAGCCCAACCAACCCTACGCTTGTGAGAAATGATTAGACGAGGCCTTTTGCCATTAACTTGTAGCGCTACTTGTACCACTTGCGTATTGATTAGCTAATTCAAAAAAATGGCACGGTCATGATGATGAACACTATCTAAAAGTTATAACAGTAACGACTATCTACTAGTATGGATTTCTCACTTTTGCCTACTAAAAGGTCAACTAACTTTCTAAAAACTAGAAGCACGTGTCCCCTAAAGTAATTTTCACGGCTACCCTTTTGGAATATTTTTACGACACAGTGATATACCTTTGCATATGTTGATGTCGTTAAACTTTCAGATAAACCCAACAAAGTACAAAGGTATCGCTTCTGGTTTTGGAGTATTGCTCAAGGAGCAAGGAGTGAAAGGATTCTTCAGAGGCTGGGTTCCAACTTTGCTCGGTTACAGTGCACAAGGCGCTTGCAAGTTCGGGTTTTATGAATTCTTCAAGAAAACATACTCTGACATCGCTGGTCCTGAGTATGCAACTAAGTACAAAACATTGATCTTCCTTGCTGGTTCTGCATCTGCTGAATTTATTGCTGATATTGCTCTTTGTCCATTCGAGGCTGTTAAGGTTCGTGTCCAAACAACGCCTGGATATGCCAAAGGTCTGTCCGATGGCCTTCCAAAGTTTATTAAAGCCGACGGTGTTTGTGGGTATGAGACTAGCATTTACTAGTATTTTGCGAATTGGTCGGGAAAAAAAAGGTATTGAAGCTCTACCTGTGTGAGAACACCGACTTACTACGTTTTATTTATTCTTTTGCAGGCTTTATAAGGGGCTAGTTCCTCTTTGGGGACGACAAATTCCATGTAAGTTGATAACGTAGAAGTCTATTAGACTTATGAATGAATATCATATTTCACGTGCTCATCAAGTAATCATGGGTGTCATCAAATAATATCTTAATGACCATCTAGTGCTTCATATTCTTTATAATCTGACTACTACTATATTTTATACTGTTTTGACCCGTTACGAGTTTGAGATAAAACACAACCTAAATCAACTTAGTTGGCGTGAAATATGATATCTATTACTTTGGTGAATGACACAAGTGAAACATGTGTGCATTTTCAGACACAATGATGAAGTTTGCATCGTTCGAGACAATTGTGGAAAACTTGTACAAGTATGCCATCCCCGTGCCAAAGGATCAGTGCAGCAAACAGTTGCAGCTTGGAGTGAGCTTCGCAGGTGGCTATGTGGCTGGTGTACTCTGTGCCATTGTCTCACATCCGGCTGATAATTTGGTTTCTTTCCTCAACAATGCCCAAGGGGCTACTGCTGGTGACGTAAGTGTCTTAATATCTTCATTTCTTCCAAATACTTTTCATCCAAATATTTTTGTCTATAGTTTCTGCATATAACATTTTTAGCAATTGCGTTGTTATGTCTAATCATACCTAACAACTAGTACTAAAGAATACTCGTTTTGAACACAACACGTTTTGACCCAAACATATCTTAATATGGCCCATAAAACCTATGGATGCAGGCTGTCAAGAAACTGGGTATGGTTGGTCTATTCACCCGTGGTCTTCCTCTTCGTATCTTTATGATTGGAACTCTTACGGGAGCACAATGGGGCATCTACGATGCTTTCAAAGTTTTTGTTGGACTGTAAGTTTTTTTTTTACTTATTTTACACTATTCAATTCATCTCAAAAGAAACAACATTTGTAAAATGTCCTGATTTTCTTGCATGACGAAACCACAATTGTTTTCTTTGTAGGCCTACCACTGGTGGTGCTGCTCCTCCTGCTAAGTAAACTCTAGGCAACAGGACAAAGTTGAGCGGTTTTGTATTGTTAAGAGCATGTAGAATGCTCGGGATTAATAATAACACTAGGTTAGCTTATTTTACACTTCTTGGGCCCGTTATCTAATGAGGCATAGGACACTCCTCTTACTAGATTCTATACAACTTGTATAAAAGAACTCAATCAAAATTATAAATTTATTATCATCTTATTGCAGTTATACATGTGTAGATGTGTTCTCCTTTTCACCAGATAATTTTGCTCAACTAAATAGACAATCAAGGAACTGAAACCGAACTAGACTCAGAAGCGACCTTTTGCTATTACTGGACCCTTCCAGCTCGACAAGGTCGATTCAGGTTACGATTATGATATGAGTCTGCAAATTCCTATCTACAAAAACTTGGAGCATAAACATACTGCATTTAGATTTTTTATACTTAAAAAAGTTTCCTCTTGATGTAAGCAAGTCTTGTGATTTTGAATATAGTTGAATTGCTATATTTAGACCTGATATTGTGGGACACAAATCAAGGATCACACATGGGTAGGAAAGAAAAAGATTATTGGTGTAAGGCTGGTCCCAGCGACGCACTGACGACGGGACAACCCGCACGCCCTTCTGCCAGACCTGGGACAACCCGGATGCCCCAGTCGACGACCCAAGGATTTTTTTTTTTTTTTTTTTTTGAACTAGCTTGACTCGATACATGCAGAAACAAGTTTGGGTAATTTGGTTTCAGTGCACACATTTAAGACGTTTAATATATATATATACGTGCATGTACAAATGAAAAGATGACAAAACATAGCCTCAACATCGGGTGAAAATGTGACCGATGTTGCAAAAAATGGGTCGACGCCCGATGTGGCAACCGGCCACCGCATTCGTTGCAACCGATGTCAACATCGGTTGGGGATGGAATTTTTTGAAGCCCGACCGATGTAAAAGTCTCCACTGTGACAAGCCTAACATGGGTTCTTAACTTCTTATTTATATTCCTATGTAATACCTTAGATCAAAACAAACCAAAAAAACTGGAAATAAAACCTATGCTGAACTTGCAAGTTGCAACACAATAATAAATGTGAATAAATCTTCTTAATTAAGTTACGGGCTAGGTTATAAAGACCTCTGTTTTTACAAGTTGTACCCTCAGGATTTTTTTATTTTTTTATTTTGTTTATATTAAAAGTTTATAAACCCGAAAGTACGGAACAAAAAATATAAAGTTTAATAAGTCAAAAATATTAAACTGTCAAAAAGTACGAAACATAAACTGATTAAAAAAAGCTATATTACATTGTAATTGTAAACTATAGAACAAAAAGAATCTTTTGTAATTTTAACCTCTTTTCCAATAAACCGGGGTACCTATAACAAATAATAAGTTACTCATAAAATTTTGTTATGAAATCAAGGGAAATGTTACAGTTCATTTCTCGAGGAGAGTTATTTTACATACTAAACTTTTCTTACATATCAAGGGACTCATTTTCACCATCCATTTAAAAAGAAATCAATGACTGAGATTAAAAGCATTTTATTATTTCACCTATTTTTTATCATTTAAATATCTCTTAAACCGTTAATCGTTAAGTGAAAATATTTACACCATCGCGACGAGCATTTAATTATCTTTCTATAGACGGGCACTTTAATATGCTTTAAAAAAAAAAACTGCTTTTTCACGTTTTCGTTATTTTTCGTTTTTTACGTTAAATTTATAAAAAATCATATATGATAAAACACTAAATTGAATATCACATGTGATATTAGTGTTAAATCATATATGATATGTAATATCACATGTGATATTATATGTAATATCATATATGATATTACACTAATATCACATGTGATATTACATATCATATATGATATTACACTAATATCACATATGATATTCAAATTAGTGTTTTATCATATATGATTTTTCAATGCAAATTTCAGTAACGTAAAAAAGCGAAAAAACTTAAAAAAAAAACGTGAAAAATACGGAAAAAAAAATTTTGTCGAAAGTATATCAAAGTGCCTATCTATAGAAAGATAATTAAATGCTCGTCGCAGTGATATATTTTTTTTTCGCTTAACGATTAACGGTTTGAAAGATATTAATATTTGAAAAAAAATGAAGAAAGTGGGTTTTTAAAATTGTTGGGATTAATCTCATCCATTAGATCAAATAAAAATGAAGGATGGAGATTGATCCCTTGGTATGTAAATAATCTTTTGTCCTCAAATGATCTTTTATCTCATTTCTCCCATAAAATAAATAAAGTACATCGTACAAAAGAAACAATAATACAATATCTTAAGTTTAGGGGGCAGTTTATACAAAAGGGGGTGATACTCACACCACATTTTTTGATTAATGCACTACAATTTGTGCATTACAGTATTGTACGGTGCAAACTGTAATACACAAGTTATGATGCATTAATCAAAAAATGTGGTGTAGCTATCAATTCTCTTATACAAAGGGTATTGATTGGCACACTTAAAGTTTTGATTGTGACACTTTAATTTGTGCATAACATAGTTGTATATTGTTTATAGAGAAATGATACACGGACCTAACTTGGGCTTAAACTTAGACCTAAAACCAAGTGTCAGCATCCTGATTGTTGCAGACAGGGACCCACTTATTTTACAACCCATCAGGATGATGCCAAGTGGTTTTAGGTCTAACTTTAAGTCTAAGTTTAGGTCCATGTATCATTTCTCTTGTTTATAATGTGTTATGTATGCTTGTACCGTGAGTGTCTCAATCAAAATTAAGAGTGTGCAAATCACCTCCCTTATACAAACCCCCCATAGGGGGGGGTCCAAACATTGCATGCATCAGAGAGTTGTACTGTGTGCATCACGATATTGTACTATAGAGAGGGTTCCTATAGTATATCCCTAAGTTTAAAGACATGTAAAGTTCAAGTGTTATACTATAGGGACTTTTATGATGTAATATAAGGGGAGTTTGGTCAAAGATGACTTTTGTCTTTTTTTCATTTTTAGTATAACATAGCTTTTTGTCAGTTTCTGTTTTGTATTTCTGACAGTTTTAAGTATTTGACTTATTAAACTTTATATTTTATATTCTGTACTTTCTGGTTTATAGTTTTTTGATATAAACAAAATTATTAAAAAAAAAAAAAAAAAAAACCGGAGGAGGGTCCTCGTTGTAAAAAAAAGGGTTCCTAATAACTTGTCCCATGGTTTAATTATTGGAATGTGTTATAAGGACCCTCCCTATGGGTCAACCGTACAACCAGCGATGCAAACAGTATAACATCAAGCGATGCACATTGTACAACCTTCCAATGCATCCAATGATTGAAAACACTTCCTTTAGGAGGGGGGGGGGGGGGAATACCATGCCTCCTAACTATTCCCATGTGCACACTCAATTGTCCAAGGAGTATTCATGTTTTTAAATCCGCTAGCAACGTATCCGTGCGATGCACATCAAAGAAACAACTAAATTTTTTTACGGGTAGTGCTTTTGAATTGTATGTTTTTCATAACAATGATATTTTGGCGAACAATATTTTTTTGTTTGTTCAAAATAAAGGAATAAAATATAATGACATAATACACAAAACAAGTGAATAAATAATAATTTTTATTTTAACTTACTTCTAATAATGCTGTGTAAATTATTTTACTTTTATAACGTTTCACTTTTAACAAGATTATTTTTTACTTGATCTATTTCTATGTTTTGAATTTTTAAAGACACTTAAGTAATTTTGATATGCTTAAATTTTAACATTCAACAAGGGATTCATGCTTTATATTATAACTATGTTATGAAAAATCTATGTTAAGACGTCATATCATTTTCTTACTGTTTTGTCAACAATATTACCTTTTCATTTCTACAGACATGAAAATGTTCGAAATTAATATAGTGCAATATTTATGTTTTACTTTTCAATGCTTGGACATGAAATGACATAAGTTTGTTTGTGTTTAATAACATTCGTTAGCAAATCACATATGTAACATAATATTTTTGAAAGAAAGGTAATTTATCAAGAGAATTGTAATATAATCTGAATCAATTATGATGTAAATTTGTTAGGAATTAGAAATTCCATAGTGAAGAGTCGGTCACCCCAAATATAATCTAGCATAAGTTAGCTCGTAGACATATCGTTATTTACTTTTTTATTAGTTAGTTATTTAGTTTAGAGCAACACCGTGGAGGAATGACGGGTCTTTACCCACTGTATGCCTGATCCACAGTCCGAATGAGGACGTTTAGTTTGTAACTATAAATACCCTCTACCTCCCAAGGTAGAGGGTTGGACCTTTCTCATTCTTAATCTAACCTTCTATGTTTTCTTTCACTTTCTCTCTCTAGAAAGGATCCCACTTTCTCTCTCTAAACTCTATACTATTCGATCCATTGTTGAGCTTATTTGTGTGTTTATGAAATCCAATATGTTACAAATGGTATCAAGAGCCATAGTTAGATCATCTCTTACACATCTTTGGATTTCTAGTGATTTTTAGATGGTTTTTGAGTTTGAAAAAGTTTAGTGGTTTTTGCATCTTTTGGTTCATTTCTTGTGTTAAAGTTTGAATTTTGAGTGTACTTTTGTGTTTAGGATCATCATAAGTGTTTAGGTTTTGATTTGGAAGGCTTGAATCATCGTGGTTGGGTTGTTTTTGGATTGAAAAGTGGTGTTTTTGAGATTTTCTTGCTAGCGACTTGAGTCACGGATTTTTATTCTTGGTAGCGACTTGCTTTGTAAGTTTGTAGCGACTTGTAGTTTAAGTGGTAGCGATTTGAGCTTAGCGACTTGTCTATTGAGACAAGCCGACAAATAGTAAAAGTTAGTGGATTCTCCACTACGGCTAGCGACTTGGTGAGGTTAGCGACTTGCTTCAGAAATTGTTAGCGAGTTGTAGTGTAAATTGTTAGCGACTTGATACTAGCGACTTGGACACTTAGCGAGTTGTTCTTTAGCGACTTGTCTGCTTAGCGATTTGGTGTTAGCGACTTGGACCTTAGCGAGTTGCTCTTTAGCGACTTGACTGTGTAGCGACTTGGTGCTTTAGCGACTTGTGTCCAGCGACTTGGGTCCTAGCGACTTGGTCTTAGCGACTTGGTTCAAGAATTCTTAGCGACTTGTTGACTTTTCCCGACAAAACTTCAAACGGCTATAACTTTTGATCCGTAACTCCGTTTTCAGCGTTCTACCCATCAAAACGACCGTGAGAACGAGGAGAATGGCACGCCAAATGACTAAAGGTCAACCTTCGAGGCCAAAATCCGCTCCGAACAGAAGTTATTGAGGTTTTTATGTTTTTAGACCTAAATTTCTCCGTAAAAACGAGCATAAACCAATCCAAATCTCAACCAAACAACATTTCTGCTGATCCTACAAACAATCATAAGTCCTAACACACAATTATCTATCATTGTGACAATCCATCAGTCATCTTAACACGGTCCATTGGTCATTGCTTAACGGTTTGGTCTTGATTTTAGTAAAATCTCGCGAAAGATTCTATTTCTCGGTTTAAATCATAGACTTGTAAAATCCCGTGCATTCTACCACATCATGTCTTACTCTACTGACCCAGTGATTTCAGAAGTGCTTAAACTATATGATGCTGTGGACAACAATGATAATGTATGATACAGTGATCGATTAAAGATGATTGAATTAAGCAATGAGGATGTGAGATCTCCGTGTTCAGAATCTAAAGAGGGAGAATTGCACCAGTGTAGGCTACAAAATGCCATGCTAATGGAAAGTAACATTGAACCTTATCAGCTACTTCACTCTCACCTCGTACAGCTTTTGCCCACAATTAGGGATCGAACATGTAGTGCCATCTTCCGTCAGGATTTACCTACACTGACTAGAAACTTGCTGTTGAACTTAGAACAATTGGAACATCAACTTGATAAAGAAAAGGTTCAAAAGGATAGTTCCAGTGCTGCACTTCATGTGATCCACAAACAATTTCAGCCATTCATCAATGGGGAATATTCATTAGATTATGATCAAGACTTGACTGAAATATCTTTCAAGAGGCACACTGGAATGGAAATTAGCATGTTCATTGAGACACTTATTCATCTCATGCATAATGTGGAGAAGTATATTGAGGAAGTTACTCAGAAAGATGAAAAAGTGGATGTGTGTCTGGTGCAGTTAAGAGATTGTTGTGATGAGTTGGGTAATGTGTTACTTGAAAGATCGGATGTTGCTGAATGCAGAATAAAAGAGACAACAAAGAATGAGGCAACAAATTGTTCAGTAACTCATGTCGCACAAGATGAGGATACAGAATCGAGAGGTGAATGAATTTTTGGTGAATGAATGTCAAGTGCAATCAAGAGATTGTAGTGTTGAGATGGGTAAAGCATTAGATGATGGATCAGTTGACACTGAATACAGAGGCTCAGAAATAGATAAGCTTGACACAGCCAGCGGTTCAGTGACTCTTGTTACACATGATGTGGATGCAGATATCGACTTAAATTGAACAGGTGTCATGTAATGAGGTACCCTTTATTGTTCAATATAGTGCATCTACCAAAGTACTTAAACAAACTGATCATGATGCTGAACATGACTCTGATAAATGTCCTGTAACTAGGGCTGAGTATGAGATTAAGTGTTTCAAAACAAACAATATGGTTGATAAAAAGGCTTTTGATGAACTTTCAAACAAATTCTCAAATCTTGAAAAACATTGCATTTCACTTGAAATTGCGATACAAAGTAAAGAAGAAAGTTTCCAAATTAACAAACCATGTGAAAATACGGAACTTCCTGAATTCCGTGAACTTTTTGAAATGAACACTTTGAAAGCTCAGCTTCAAGACAAAAACTCAACTATCAACAATTTGAAGAAACATATTTCTGATATGCATGTGAAAAGTAATTTGGTTACAAGTAATTCTGATGTTAATGCTATTGATGATATTCAAATGAGAAATGATGAATTAGCGGTTTGTGTGGCCAAATTACTAAAGGAAAATGAGTCCTTGAGAAAGCATCACATAGAACTAAGTGACTTTGTCAAAGAATCTAGAACTAAGTCAATAGAACAAACAAACTCTTTGATAGCAAAAATTGATGTTCTCAAAGCTCAACTTCAGGAAAAGAGTTTCGCTATTGTTGCCCTAAAAAATGAGCTTAGGAAAGCTGTAGGGAAAAGTGTGAACACTAAGTTTACAAAACCATCAACCTTGGGGAAACCAGTTTCTCATGCCATTAGAAACCGGTCCATTGTTAGGCAACCTACTACGTTTATATCCGAAAGACCAAAATTTTCAAAAACACGGTTTGCCTCCCAAGTTGATGAGAAACATGTTTTGTCAAAACCAGTCACTTCACCTGAGTTACCTAAGAATAAGGCTTCTAGCTCCGTTAACCCTCAACACGTAGCCACTTCTACTCCCAGCACCTCTAGGATTAGTTCAAAAACAATGTCAAAACCAAGCATTAAAACCCAGAATTCATATGATATGGATGACTTGTGGAAGAACTATTATCTAGAAAAAGCTAGGAAAAAGGCACAGATTCGAAAAGACGGAATTTTAGGTGCAAGACCTAGGGTGAGGAATTCTACGAGATTTCAAGGCACTGCTAGTAGTTGTAAACCACTACCTAGGAACACTCAAAAGACTAGGGATTGACGTGCATCTAAGAATAGTTATGTGCATATGAATGCTAAGCATGTAGAAAACAAAACTATAAATTCTGAGTCTTTTCCACAAAAGCAAGATTTTCCTAATGCACATGCTAAGGTACAATCCACTAAGACTACTAATGTGACTAAGGTTCAACATGTTGTGAAGCAAAACAAACCAAAAACTTCGCCTAGATGGATACCAACTGCTAAATCTTTGGAAACTAGGAATAAGGATAGGTCTTCCACTGTGCATAAGAAGCCTAACAATCCTAGACCTTGCTATAAGTGGATACCGTCTGGTAGAATGTTTAAGGATACTGGACTTAGGTGGATTCCTACCGGAAAGTTGTTTTCTGATGACAAAATCAAGGTTGACCGTGAAACCCCAAAGGGTTTGGATACTAATGTCACTAACCAATATATATGCAATCAAGCTTGTAATGTTAGTGCAGGTAGACCTTACTCGCATTGCAGATACTTCGAGCCTTCAATACATGGACTGGTTTAAAGTATGGATAACACAAGGATTGATATCTCATAACTCATGGGTTCAAGTAACTCAATCTTGATATTCTTTCGGCTATGACATCTGTTCACATCAGTTCAGGCCTCGTACTTCATCATTATGGCGTCTGCAGATAACACTTCAGGCCCCGTTCCTCAAAGAAAAGAAAAGTGTACGCTTCAGTGCGCTTTATCTTCAGAAGAAGAGAAATCTTCATGTTTATGACCATTCTCATCGACATTCTTCATCAAAAAGCTTCATGTTTCTCCCATGCTCATTCAGTCATCAAGTGGATCTACGTTCATTGGTGTATATTCTTATTCACTTGCTAAATCAAAAATAGCAACTTCGGATGTAATTTTTGAGGGGGAGAAGAGTGAATATACTAAATGATGATGGATGTTCGATTAATGGTCATACCACTTAATGTTTGATGACTCTCCTCCAACGCCTAATGTTTCACTCACTAAGGATAAATGGGATTTATTGTTTCAAGATATGTTTGATGAGTATTTCCAACCGCTAGTGAATGTTGATCATCTAAGAAGTACAACTCAGACTACTCAAGAAACCCAATCTCCAGTTATTCCTCAAGGCGTTGATAATGACTATCATAATATTGCAGTTGCACTCATGAATAATGATCCGCTCTTTGGTATTCCTTTACCAAATCTTCACGGATTATTGTTCATGAATAATGATCCGCTCTTTGGTATTCCTTTGCCAAATCTTCACGGATTATTTTTCCTCTCAATGTGCACGCTATAAATCAACCACATGAACATTAAGGAAAATGACTACCTCATCCGCTAGAAGACATTATTGGTGAATCTTCCAGATCAGTCTCTACATGTATACCTTTAGGAAGAATGCATTGATGTTGAGGAATCATTTGTTCCAGTTCATTCAGTGGGTCAATGTACATCCGATTGTATGTTGTTTTTCACGTGTTGGACATTTGACACAAGTTGATGACTTCAGAGTTAATCATTTATCACTTATTTGAGATTGAAGTTGACTTTCAATAAAGGCGTGTTCTTATTTGATAACTTTCTCGGGCTTAAGATTTTGAGTTGAAGACTTGGTTTATCTAGTTACCAGCAGTCGGGGTGGTTGGTTGAAGACATGGTTAACTATCACTATTAGGAGTTACGTTGTTTTACTCAGTGTCACATGCAGATGACGATGTGGATAATCTTAAGAGGTGTTAATGTCTCATACTTTGTTTGAGTAGTGAGTACTTAGAGATTTGCTTGAAGCATATATTCTCGACACCATTCTTCCATCATTAAGTGCAAGCTTAAGATACAAATGCGGGGAATTCGACTTCAGTTTCAAGTTTGGTATATCGGGTTTTCTTCAATAGTGGTCAATTCAAATTGTCTACATATGGGTTGATAAAGATAGTCAGAGAGAGTTTCTATAGCAGTTGATTCTCACAGGATTCATTTGGGCTATTTGAGTTCTTCTCACAAGATCTCAAGTTTATGGGTATATTATGTTTTGCTGATTCTGAGGTATCAAAACCAGCAAGGGGGAAGGAGACATATATCTAAAAGCACAATGAGTACACATGATGAACTTAACACTTCTACCTGATTGAAGTTATCCTGGAAAGACAATGGTCATAACCGTAGAGAAACTCAGTGTTTATCTCGTAGCCTTTGGTGTATTATTCCAACTATTTGGGGGAAGGATATATTATTCCAACTATTTGGGGGAAGGATGTATTATTCCAACTATTTTGGGGAAATGGTCTCTGGAGACTTTTGGTATGTGTTACTTCAGCGTTCAGTTGGAAGAAATGTGAGAAGAATATTTGGAGCGTGAGATGATATTGCTTATCGACATCTTCTATATGGTTTATGGTAGTGCTTCCGGTTATTGCTTCATGTACACATTGTAATGATGATTCCGATGAGATCGCAACCATCAGGGGAGAGATATGTGTACATCAGGGACGCACAACATGTTCACATGATCGAGCTTAATCAGTTATTCCGGAGTTGTTCGCAGAGAAGATCAGTGATTCAACCAGTTACTGTGATGTCGTTGTCTCTACTCTGGTTGGGTACTTGTGTACATTATGGGCTGATTGGTTATATGGAAGATAACTGGAATGCACCTGGTAAAATGAAGATGTTGATATATTGTTCCCCTGAATAGACAACTAGTCAATCTCGAAGAGTAATGTGTACATCAGGGACGCACAACAGGTTCATGTGATCGGACTTACTTAGTTATTCCAGATTTGATAACCACTGAGTCGATCAATGTTTCAACTTGTTACTTCGTTGTTCTCGTGATTCTTCGGGGTGCTGAGCTTCATTCAATGAGACCGTTCTAATTCATTTCTACTTCTTGGGGAAATGGTCTTTATAGTTTGTCGGTTTGGGGGGAAGCTACCAATGTCTCTTTTTCAGAAGGCTCAAGTTCTGACGACGATTCAAGAGCCTCGAAAGCTTTGGTGGTGAAAGTTTAAGAGATGATGACTTCTATCTTCTACAAAGTGCTGAACGATTTCCTTATCTCGGTACTCGTATCATCATCTTCTTAAACTATTTCTCTATCTTTGTAAATATTTTTCAAAAAAAAAAAAAAATCAAAATAGAAAAATATAAAACCTTCTAAAACCCATAAAAATCAGAAAATTTAAAAAGACCAAAAATATTTTTTTCTAAAGACATGTCTTCTGGTATCGATAACATCTACGGTCTTAGAAATGTCATTCAATAATGGCACGGGACTTTAGATGAAGTTCGAGCAGGAGGTGTAAATATTTTTTTAAAACATGTCACAAACTATGGCTTGCAGTTACTTCGGACTGTAACCCGTGCTTAAACTATGGCTTGCTATTATTTCAGATAGCAACCCGCTCTTCAAGAAAGGAAAGTGCTGCGCTAAACCATTTTTCAAATATTTCGTGCACTTATCCTAAAACAAATTGAGGAAAGAATGTCGAAGGACTGCTGTTCCTACACAAATGTTTTTCCGTCTAAAATTCTTCAGAAAAATATTTGTTGTATTTCAAAATGGTGGAAAATGGGTTGCTTGAAAATCAATCAGTATCAGAGTTTTCATAAATTTGCAAACTCAATCAATGACTTCAGCGCTTTTAAATTTTTTCAGAAAATGAGTCATTGATTGAGGGGGAGAATGTTTTTCAAATTTATATCATCTATCGGACTTATCTAATTATCCTACGTGCTTAATTAAAAATATAATTGCCTATGTTGAAGGACTAGGTTTCTAGGATGTGATTGTTAGGATTAGATGATTATAGATTGATGAACACATTATTCCCATACCTTTTATGATCTGATTGATATGTTGAATAGACTTTTATTAGTCGATTGCTGTTTGGGTGATGTCGACCACCATATATATGTATGTGTGTTCACTAACGTATGCAGGTATATTGGTATATAAGAATGTTCCCGATCCGGATCCCACAATTGAAGATGATTGGATGCCGAAAGAAAAGGGTAACTATATCTTGGGTTGACAAATGAAGAAACAGAGCTTAATTGGACTTCTATGGAGTGTTGGCATGGAAAAATGCAACGTAAGAGGTCTCACTGCATCAGCAGATGGTTTTCTTCAGCAAGTGAAGAAACGGAGCTTAATTTGACCTCAGTTAGCATTAAAATGCAACATAAGAAGTCTCACTGCATCAGCAGACGGTTTTTCTTCCAAGCCCTACAGCAACAACATAAGCTTCTCAACCACCTAACGTATCTTTGTGCAGGATACCATTTTTAAACAATTTTGAAAAATTTGAATAAATTGTTTTGAAAATGGAAGAATGTTGTTTTGAAAATAAACTGGACTAAATTTTGAAAATCACCGGACTTCATTTAATCAAAACTTAAGTCACTCAATCATCGACTACGGTCATCGATTGAGGGGGAGAGTGATTTTAAATAAAATATTTTTAAACGATATTTTCTTCATAAAAAGTCCGTTTGTACAATAAAAAGTGGTGATATAAAGATTTAATGTTATGTCATGGTATGATTTTTCTTTTGAATCAAGGTCTTTCAAAATGAAATTTTTTCTGTTCTTGTTTGATTATGAAATTGTTTTATTTTACTAAAAGATCTCTTAAAACTATCATACATGACACTAACAATCTTTAATGTCTTAAACTGTTCCTTATCAGTCATTTTTCAAAATTAAATTTTGCCACGTCTTTCCCCAAAATCTTTTAAATGATTTAAATCAATTGGGATCACAAATCTCAAAAGGTTTAAAATTTTTGATCGGAGGAGAGATCGTGATTTAAATCTCAAATCTGTTTTAATGGAATCGGTTTTAGTCCTTTATAGGCACTCCTGCCTCCATGTGCCAAACGATTTCAAATACACAATGCACATGTTGAGAAGGAGGATTTATCCAAAAACGAGATGAGTTTTTAAATCAGGCACATATTCTCTCATGTTTTCTAAACCTTATTAAATCACTTGGGATCCAAAATCTCAAAGGGTTTGATATTTTTGATCGGGGGAGAATTTGTGATTTAATTATGAAATTTGATACAAGGTGATCATTTGATTCAATTGTGCTAGCTGCTCTCCCATATGTGCTAAACACTTTCGAATCTCGAAGCATATATTGAGGGGGAGCATTTCTAATGAAAATAAACTATCAAGGTACAAAGGTTTCAATGTTTTATCATAAGTACCTTGATTGAGTTTTAAAGGTTTTCTCTATGGCATTCGTGATCGTGGAAGTACTTTAAAGAACTCCTGCCTCTATGTGATAAAATGATTTCAAATATCCAAAGCACATATTGAGGGGGAGGATTTACCAAAGAAAATCAAATGGCTTTTTCCACAGAAATTATGATCAAGAAATTAATTCTGTCAAAGAACTCTTGCCTCCATGTGCTAAAACAATTTCAATATCTTATGCACAAGTTGAGGGGGAGCATTTCTAAATGATCAAAACAATTAAGGTACAAAAGTGCTTTGATATTATATCACAAGTACCTTGATTGATTTTCCAAATGATTTTTCAATTGGTTTCATGGAAGAATGAACAATACCAAAAGACCGACCAATTTACTTTATGCATGGTGTTATAAGGATGGTTAGGTGAGGTATTCGTTCCCACGATCCCGACAGAGCCGGAGGGATCTACCCAGGGACAATCCACTAGGTAGTGTAGTGTCTTTAGGTATTTTGAAAAAAGGAGAAAAGTGAGATATGGGAAGAGTGCGGACTGAGACTGAGCTAGTACTGGAATAAACCCAACAAGGTTCTAGTTATGAAGTCTCGGTAAGCACTGAAGGGGTTGAAGAATGAAAAAGAAATGAATGTGAAAAAGGGTGAAAAGAAATAGCCCTCCAATAATTCAACCTTAGGGCAGAAACCGGGTTCAATACATATGCTACTGGTGTTTACTAAGGTAACACTGGTATTGAAGACAAGACATCATGGACCCAGTGATGCACTGCACCAAACTTCCCAAGCTACTCAAGTTCCTCTTAAAAGGGCTTGTTTCATTCTCACGGGGAACTGACATTATCTATCGACTTTCTCTTAGAGATTGTTGATATTGAATAAGGAGACCCTCTCCCTAGTCTCCGGCATAGGAACCAAATGTGCACTATTGAGTCTAGAGCCAAGAGATCATCCACAACATCTCATTAGGACACTAAATTCTTGAATACTGGCTGTTTCACACAATGTGGAAAGTAAGTATATATTAAGAGTCCTACGCATTATCCTTGTGGTATTGCCAGAACATCCGAGTGATATGTAAAAATATTCACAATGAAGATGGAAATCCTTCTAGAGCCAACATCAAACAAGCTCTTTGTGGGTGACATGTGAGATCTTTTCTAAAGATCAAGCTTGTGACAACTGGATAGAAACGATGGGGCAATTCACTCGTGAATCAACCTTGGTCCAGGAAATGGATTGACGGATGCTTTTGGAAAAACCATTCGGTGTGCAAATCTCTTCTTTTCTCTAGCACATCGAATGTGTATTCATTTTCAAACACAAAAAGTATCTCTGATTGAAAAAATACTTTTGAAAAAACCGTTCGATGTGCAAATCTTCTTTTCTCTAGCACGTCGAATGTGTACCCTTTTCAAATACAAAAAGTATTTTTGATTGAAAATTGATCTTTCTCATAAAACCTTCGTCATATTGCAAAACTCTTTCTTCTAAGCAATACGCGATTGTTTTTCAAATCATTTTTCATCAATCAGTGAATCTCAATTCGCTGGTTCACTCACTCCGTGTTGTCTTCTTTGAGACGTTCCGGTTTGAGAACAGCTAGAGCAAGCGAAACCCTGTCAAGGGGATTCTTAGGAATCCTACGATCACAGGCAGTACTTGTACTGATCAGCGGGGAACCGTGGGCCGTGTACCTCAATTCAACGAAAGTGATCAAAGACACTTTCGTGTGTTTTATTGCTAACTGCTGTTTGTAGGTACATTTGGACGGTTGCAGCTGATCTGAATTGAGGAGTCAATCCAAAGCCGCATGCTCACAGCATCCACACTTAATTGAAGAAATCATGACTGGTGCATATCTACATAACCTGGTTCTGATATTTTTATACTATGCTTCTGCTACACTGCTGCAAATATCATGAACCAGTAAAGCTTTCGCTACTCTGATGGAAAGATGTCATGATCCAGAAAGTATGTCGGTCCGAAAGTCACAACTTCACATGATGGCAACACAACATAAGGGTGATCCAGAGATTTACTGTGGCTGATGATCCCAATGAAAGCTCGAAGATCATCAAAGATGTGGATCAGTTAAAGGCCTCCACTGAAAGTACTAAGTTATCGGACTTTAAAGAATCACTGCTAAAGCACAAAGATGCAAATGTTGAAGAATTAATGTCTACTAGCTCAAGACTGAAGATTAAATAGAATGCTAGGATTCGAAATGTAAAACATGGGGTGACCTCCCTTAGGGGGAGATTGTTAGGAATTAGAAATTCCATAGTGAAGAGTCGGTCACCCCAAATATAATCTAGCATAAGTTAGCTCGTAGACATATCATTATTTACTTTTTTATTAGTTAGTTATTTAGTTTAGAGCAACACCGTGGAGGAAGGACGGGTCTTTACCCTTTGTATGCACGATCCACATCCGAAGGAGGACGTATTAGTTTGTAACTATAAATACCCTCTACCTCCCAAGGTAGAGGGTTGGACCTTTCTCATTCTTAATCTAACCTTCTATGTTTTCTTTCACTTTCTCTCTCTAGAAAGGATCCCACTTTCTCTCTCTAAACTCTATACTATTCGATCCATTGTTGAGCTTATTTGTGTGTTTATGAAATCCAATATGTTACAAAATTAATTGTAATGTAATATGTCAAGAAAATTGTAATAATAATAATAATAATAATTTCGCGGCTCCCCATTAATTTCTTGCAATCCTATGATTTTGTTTCTAATAAAAGTGATAATAATAATAATAATAATAATAATAATAATAATAATAATAACAATAAATAGTTAAATTTAAAATGAATTAATTAATTATAAATAATTATAATATATATATTTTAAAATTAAATAATAAATATAATGAATAATGAAAAAACATTAATAGTTTTAAAAAATTCAATAATATTTAAAAATCTTAAGTATAGAATAGTTTAATTATTAATTATTTTTATATTATTTACTTATAAAATAAAAATATTTAATAATGATAATTTTTAAATGCTGATGCTTTGAATTATAAAATTCTAAATATATAACGTATTAAAATTTTTCATCCAACTTGCTATGGTAATTTGAATTCATTCACTTGATGTAGGAGGGATTGAATTACAAAATTATTGAAAACCAAATAACATACGTGATGTAATCTGAATTACAATTTCTTCAATTCTGTAAACCAAACAACTTACGTAATGTACTTACAATTACACGCCAAATTACAGCAAGTCAAATGAGTCTTACACTTCTTAACTATATCATTGTAAACAAAAAGATCTTACAATATACACAAATTGTCTTAATAAAGGCAAAAAAAATATGTTTCAGTTTAAATATTGTTTTCTTTAAGTTTTTGCAAAAACAAAAAGTGATAAATAATAAATAAATAAATAAATAATTAACAAAAAATGAGAGTAACATAAATCTCTGTGAAGCTTGAATTTGACTTGATTATCTTAATATGAACAAAAATTGAATTAGAAAAAAATCATGTAAACGTTTATTGTTTATCAATAAATAGATAAAAATGGCTGAAAATATAAAACGATAAAATAGAAAGTCTCAACATTAAATATCTTTTACGTAATCCTCTAACCTTACTTACCTCCATTTTATTTTTCCCTTTATCTTTTGTCTTTGTACTTTTTACTTGTCAAATTTTATATATGTTTTGCATTTTTTTTGGGTAGTTTTACTCAATTTATTAATATGATAAGATAGATTTATATGGTTTTCTACTCCATATTTTTTATGTTTTACTACTTTTAACTTATGAAATTTTATATTTTCTGTTTCGTAATTTTATAATAAAATGTATATATATATATATATATATATATATATATATATATATATATATATAGAGAGAGAGAGGGATTATTACCTCTATATATAATGGAAGGGAGAAAGCAAGATTTTAAAATTCTCCCCCCCCTATTAAATACTGTTTTCCTGTTATACTTTGGGCCCTCTCTTCATCAGCCTCTTTGCTTACTTCGGCCCACATCCATATCCATAGATATCACCACCTTTGGGTTCTTTCGTAATATAGTATGACCGACTCTTCTCTTCAACCGACCTCCCACCCATTCATGATTTCCAGGCATAAGGTTTGGTGTTCTATGTTTGCTTGCGTATATTGGATTGGTGTTTGTTGTTATTAATTTTTTTTACTGTTATTAGGTTTTTCAGAGTATGATTTTGGTTTCAGTTTGCTTTCGGTTTTGTTACGGTTTTTTTTTGCTGCCAAAATCTTCTTTAACATGTCTGAGCATCCTTTTGTTTCTTATCTAGGCCTATTATGGGTTGACCTTTCTCTTTTTTTCTTTATTGGATTATGTTGTCATAAGTATGAGGCCAAATCGAAGGCATGTCCTAATAATAAGTGTGTCGGGTTGTCTGATGTATTGGATGATCGGTATCTTCACCCTGATGGCGATCATATGGTGGTGGTTAACTCTTCGGCGTTAGGTTGTGATAGCTTATCTTTGCAGCAGACAAATACGGTTGGTTTGTTGGATGTTGTGTCAGTTTCAAGCCATAATGTTGCGCCTGCCAATACTGGCACTGCATCTTCGTTTTGTCAGACAAATGACTGTATAGAAGGTTTAAAGAATGACAAGTCTGGCGTGACTATACCCTTGCATGATGGTATGCCATCTTTCAGGCCACATTCAGCTTCAACGTCAACGGATTCTTTGTCTCATGATTTACATGGCGTGTCATCTGTAGGTACATTTCATTTTTATCCTATGCATAATTTGGTAATGTTTGCTGCTTTCACTGTCTCTATTATGTTCTCCCAGGCTCTATGTGGCAGTTATGGACTTCACGTTCAGAGTTGCCTGTTACTCAATACCTGGATTTATTGATTTCTTCCGCTCCGCTTGCATCTATGTCACATCCTCCGTTGTTTAAATCTATGGGTCAAAGGTTTACTTCTGGTATACTTGATTTTAACGCTGGTGTTATTCGGTCGGACCATCATCCTCTTTCGTCCGTCGGGTTGCAGTTATTGGGGGATGATGTTTCGCGTCCCTGTTATGCGGTTCATCCAAGAAGAAATATTCGGTCATCTTCGGGTGTGGTCATTAGAGATTCTAAACCTCTGTCAATGGCCGGTCACACTTAGTTATGTAGCGTAGCCGTCTGTGATTTTAAAGGTAAGGGGAAAGCTGACGTTGAATCCGTTTCTGCCGTGGATATTGAACCTATCTGCAAATCGTCGTTGATGGATGTGGAACCACTACAGCTCCGTGTGGCAGGTTCGTCTTATGATTTTTCATTTACACAGCATTGTATGTTGCTGGCTGTTAGTTGCTCCCGTTTATCGCCATGCCACACATTTTAGGTATCTTCATCTTATGTTTGGAATGTGATAACATCAAATAGTCCTGATTATTAAGTGTCAATTTCCCCCGTTAATGCTCGTTATTTATATCATTTATATGGATTTACGCTTGTTTTCCATTGTTTTACACTTTCAGGTAAATTGCGAGCATTGGAGCTAATGAGACGCGGAAATGGAAACTTTACTAAGGATTTATCACAGTATGCTTATTTTGAAGAGGTTACGGCGTAACTCGTCTCTCACATTACGCCGTAACTATTGCGTGACCCTGAAGTCCAACTCATCAAGAGGTTACGGCGTAACTCCTTCCAAAGATTACGACGTAACTCCATTAGGTCAAATGAGGTTCCACGCCGCTGATACTTACGCCGTAACTACTGCATCATTTACGACGTAACTTGGTTTTTTGAAGACTACGGCGTAACCACTTACTGGGTTACGCCGTAACTAGCAGATCTAGTGCATTTACGGAGGTTACGGCGTAACTCATCTTTTGGTTACGCCGTAACTCAGACCTGGCCTATAAATACCCCACGAATTCCAGCATTTCTATTCATTCCATTCCACACACAATACTCTGAGAATGTGGGAAAAAGCTCTAGGGAGGTCTAGGGAAGCATACGGAGCTGTTTCCAAGAGAGAAGTCACACCATTACGATAAGCTTTAGCGTTTATTATTTCTTTTACTTTCAATTCATGTATTTCGTACCTTTGAATATTGAATTGATGTGCATGATTAATGTGAGCGGCTAAGCACCCTTTGGTGCTAGCCTTGTTATGATTCCTTAATTGTTGTGTTTACGTTTACCTTTACTTCCGTACAATTATTTCTAAGTGTATGCTTGCATAGTTCTTTGGTAGTCACCCCTGGTTCGGTAGTTTTGAATGGCGGTAGAGGCCAATTGCCTAGGAGATATGACCAACTGACCCTATGTGAGCGGACTGAGACTGGAAGGGTAAGATATGACCAACTGACAACCCTTTCTACTTGTGCGATTTGACCAACTTATCACTTATCGTTTGGATGAACTTAAGAATTGGGGGTGTAGTGTCTAAGTTCCTAACGGTCGGGCACTCACTATTTAGAATCTAACATGTAGCGGTACTTAATGACTTGGCTTAGGGGACCAGGAACAACAGGACTTATGACGGTGCGCCTGATTTCTCCTGTGGTGGCATCTTTGCTGATAGGTTAGGGCGAATTGACCAAATGCTGTCCTCTCGAATTTGACCCCACCTAAAGCAATTGGAAGTAAGTAGACGTAGACATAACTAGTTAGGAGGATTGACTAGGTTAGCACCACTATTCCTTTATTGATTTCCTTTCTACCATTTAATTGCTTTTATATATTCTACGTTAGTAGTTTAATTAATTAAAACCATATCAAACCATTTATATTCTGTGACAATTAGACTTAGTAATTATCCGACACACATAGCTCTTGGGACGACCTCGGCTTTACCATTTACTACACTACACACGACCGGGTACACTGCCCGTTAGTGCATTAGGGTAGACCTTAGGTATAGCGAGACACAATAAATATTAAGACCTGGTCAGTAAAACCTGCATCAGAATGTCTCAATTAGATGAAGGTATGCTATATTTTGATACGCCGACTGCACCCGTTGATGATGATACATTGGAGTATGTAGTAGATGAGATCCGACGTCAAACTGCCGTGTCATTTTGACCGTCGTTTTCTCAGACGGAGTGTCGATCACCAATGGTTTATGAGCACACAGGTATATTGTTACACGGGTACCTTCATGTCCGTTCCCTTTTTTTGGGCCTATATTGTTTTGCTGATCAATGTTATGTTGTTTATGTAAATGTGTCAGATCCACATATGGATACACAGGCTGCAAGGGTGTAACCCGCCTTTACGTTATCCCAAGGTCCATCTCAGAGGCGTTGATGTGCTGAAGGTTTAGATCACAATTTCCTTAAATGTTTTTATGCTATGTGATACTTTCCTTTGTGCCGCCCAGCTAGGTGATTACCTATATATGTTTGTTAAAGACTAGCTGTCTTAGATTCTCTGGCTTTTTTTATGGTTGTTTTTTTCCTGGGACCGGGTGTACGTTTATTAATGTCATAACGGTTCTCTTTGAACATGCATGCTGAACACGCCGTACAATAAATCGCATGAAACTACGTTAATGTGAACTCGCAGTTCTTGCATTTCAGATTGCATATGAATGCTTAAAAAAAATGACAGCATAAGTTTATGAAATGAGTATAACAGAAGTCCTCTATAAATATCATCCAATTCTTCTCATATTCGTTTCGCTGTTCTAATATTAGATGCATTATTTTGAATGTGTTGCAGCGTCGCCTATATACACACCCGCTGTCTCCGACCTTCAAGAACAGCGGTCGCACGTTGCTGCAAACGCATGCACAGCGTCACCAGGTTTTGTATTTATATATGTGTTTATTTATTGCCCGTTGCTATTTTAGCAATTATCTTAAACGCCTTCTACTATATTAACTTGGTGACCCGTAGTCTTGCTTCACTAATGTAACAGTCTTTGGGTTACAACATGGATGGAAAATGTAACATTGAATATATGGCATACAACAAAATTTATGCGAAGAAACAAAACCTATGGTTCAGATAACGCATCAGCTGCTAAATAAATGGACAACAGGAATCCATGGGCAGAAAATACTATAAATATTTTGTAAAAATAGCCCCCTTCTTTTCACACCGACTTTCATTTACTAATACTAGATGCATTATGCTGAAGGTGTTGCAGAACCTCCTGTATACTCACCCACCAGACCGGAGCCGGCAGAACGTGGTTCGCCATCTGTTACACGTATGCGTTCATCCTCAACAACCGGTACGTTTATACATATGCAGATGTATTGGCTGCTACTGTTTTTGGTTGTGATTTTATATGCTCAGTACACATATTCTTGGGTTTCTATATGCCTTCTTGCTCATTGGGTATCATGATTTGCTCAGTACATAATAGGCGAACTCGCCGAGTTCCTGCTTACATGGATGATCGTCCGGCCGACACCGGTGTACGTCCGCAAGGTTTGCCCTCTTCTTTTACGTGTGTTGGCATTGTTTGTCTTCCTATCTGATATTTGTGTCTGTTTAATCAGGCCCTCCTTCGCAATATAAATCATTTGGCTCTTGTCGTTATAGATGCAATGAACCCGTTGATGATGATACATTGGAGTATGTGGTAGATGAGATCTGACGTCAAACTGCCGTGCCATTTTGACTGTCGTTTTCTCAGACAGAGTGTCGATCACCAATGGTTTGTGAGCACACAGGTATATTGTTACACGGGTATCTTCATGTCCGTTCCCTTTTTTTTGGGCCTATATTGTTTGCTGATCAATGTTATGTTGTTTATGTAAATGTGTCAGATCCACATATGGATACATGGGCTGCAAGGGTGCAACCCGCCTTTACGTTATCCCAAGGTCCATCTTAGAGGCGTCGATGTGTTGAAGGTTTAGATCACAATTTCCTTAAATGTTTTTATGCTATGTGATACTTTCCTTTGTGCCGCCAAGCTGGGTGATTACCTATATATGTTTGTTAAAGACTAGCTGTCTTAGATTCTCTGGCTTTTTTTATGGCTTTTTTTTTCCTGGGACCGGGTGTACGTTTATTAATGTCATAACGGTTCTCTTTGAACATGCATGCTGAACACGCCGTACAATAAATCGCATGAAACTACGTTAATGTGAACTCGCAGTTCTTGCATTTCAGATTGCATATGAATGCTTAAAAAAAACTGACAGCATAAGTTTATGAAATGAGTATATCAGAAGTCCTCTGTAAATATCATCCAATTCTTCTCATATTCGTTTCGCTGTTCTAATATTAGATGCTTTATTTTGAATGTGTTGCAGCGTCGCCTATATATACACCCGCTGTCTCCGACCTTCAAGAACAGAGGTCGCACGTTGCTGCAAATGCATGCCCAGCGTCACCAGGTTTTGTATTTATATATGTGTCTATTTATTGCCCGTTGCTATTTTAGCAATTATCTTAAATGCCTTCTGCTATATTAACTTGGTGACCCGTAGTCTTGCTTCAATAATGTAACAGTCTTTGGGTTACAACATGGATGGAAAATGTAACATTGAATATATGGCATACAACAAAATTTATGCGAAGAAACAAAACCTATGGTTCAGATAACGCATCAGCTGCTAAATAAATGGACAACAGGAATCCATGGGCAGAAAATACTATAAATATTTTGTAAAAAATAGCCCCATTCTTTTCACACGACTTTCATTTACTAATACTAGATGCATTATGCTGAAGGTGTTGCATAACCTCCTGTATATTCACCCGCCAGACCGGAGCCGGCAGAACGTGGTTCGCCATCTGTTACACGTACGCGTTCATCCTCAACAACCGATACGTTTATACATATGCAGATGTATTGGCTGCTACTATTTTTGGTTGTGATTTTATATGCTCAGTACACATATTCTTGGGTTTCTATATGCCTTCTTGCTCATTGGGTATCATGATTTGCTCAGTACATAATAGGCGAACTCGCCGGGTTCCTGCTTGCATGGATGATCGCCCGGCCGACACCGGTGTAAGTCCACAAGGTTTGCCCTCTTCTTCTACGTGTGTTGGCATTGTTTGTCTTCCTATCTGATATTTGTGTCTGTTTAATCAGGCCCTCCTTCGCAATATAAATCATTTGGCGTTTGCCGTTATAGATGCAATGAATGTCAAGCATTGTTTTGCCTCGAAGAACATATTGTTAGTCGTTCCACAAAAACGAGTCCCGTGTATCATCGTTGTTGTCTTGGTAGGCGGGTGAAAGTATACATGCATTCCCAGTATCCTCCGTATATCCGGAATCTTTTTTCAAACCGCCGCTTCATGGAAAATATCAGGGCTTACAATCAAATGTTCTCCATGACATCTTTGGGTGCTACTGTTGATGAGTCTATTAATAGCGGTCGTGGTCCATACGTATTCAAAGTTTCTGGCCAAATATATCACTGGATTGGGGGTTTGTGTCCACCGGCGAATAAGACACCAAGGTTCTTACAGTTGTATATTTATGACATAGAGAATGAGGTGCAAAATAGATTAAGTCATTTTACGGGTGACACTCGAAGAGAGCTGGATCCGTAGGTGGTCGATGGGTTGATCCATTTTTTGGACACACACAACGCGTTGGTTCAATTATTCAGGACCGCTCGTGATAAAATGTTGGCTCATGAGATTCCTGAGTTTAAGGTCCGTGTATTTGGCGTCATTGGTAGAAATCAGTATGAGCTTCCTACATCAGACTCAATTGGAGCAATTGTTTATGATGGTGGGCCAGACGGGGGCACAGACTTTGATGTCATTATTGAAAAACGTCCTGGAGATCCTCAACGCATTAATAAGTTGCACTCGTGTTATATGTCTTTTCAGTTCCCCTTATTGTTTGTTTACGGAGAGCATGGCTACCATATCGGCTTGAAGCTCAGCAACATTATTGCAGACCCTGAGTGAAACATGTCTATCAATGCTTACTACGCTTACCAGATCCACGATGGCTATGGGCGTTATAATTTACTGACTCGCGGTGGGAGGTAATTTCAGCAGTACGTTGTTACCGTTTATTGTAGTATAGAACAAGCACGAATTGATTTTCTACGAAACCATCAGGATGATATTAGAGGTGAGTATCTGTCGGGTCTATACGATGCCATAACGAGGGGTGATCGAGATGGATCAGATGTGGGGTTTCGAATTATTCTGCCTGCTTTGTTTACCGGGGGCCCTCGGTACATGTATAGTTACTACCTCGATGCCCTCGCTATTTGTCGGGTTCACGAAAATCCTTCATTCTTTGTGACTTTTACATGCAATGTTAAGTGGCCGGAAATTGTAGAATACATGGAAGCATTTCCGCAACTAAATGTTGGCGACAGGCCAGACATTGTAGATCGCGTATTTGAGCGCAAAATACATTCTCTAATAAAATATGTTTGGGACCGGCAACCTTTTGGAGACATTTCTGCTAGTCAGATAACTTTACCCTTTTACATCAATAATTGTATACTGAGATTCATTTTCATTCTGATATGTTTTTTTGCTTCTGTCTATATTCAGGTAAGCACATGTAACCGTTTTTTTTATTTGTGTTTGCAGTTCTATATACAGTCGAGTTTCAGAAACGGGGATTGCCACACTGTCATTTGCTTCTATGGGTTAAAGAGCAGCACATGGTTACGAGAGACTGTGATGTGGATCGGTATATATGTGCAGAGTTACCTGATCGAGTCACAAACCTAGAGGCGTATAGAGTCATCTCTGAATTCATGATGCATGGTCCATGTGGTGTCGTGTTTCCTAATGCTCCGTGTGCAAAACCTAATGATGCCTGTAAGAAGCGCTTTCCTAAAGATTACTGCCCAGCTACATACGTTGACAAAAACGGTTACGTACACTATAGACGCAGAGATACGGGCGCCACCACAACGAAACAGGGTGTTCAGTTGGACAACTCTAACGTTGTCCCTTATAATCTTCAATTATGTCTGGTGTTTTATGCGCATATCAATGTAGAATATTGCGGGTGGACAATGCTTATTAAGTATTTGTTTAAGTATATCTCGAAGGGGGCAGATAGGATCATTGCCCGTGTGGTGGAGAATCCCGTGTTCCATCCACTTCAGAAGGTCAGCAGGGGACGTCGTCTCGATCCCAAAATATAAGTGTCGATGAAATAAAGAATTTTATACACGCGAGGTTCATAGGGCCTCATGAGGCTTGCTGGAGGATTTTAAACTTTGATATCCATCATAGATAGCCTGTCGTTCAGATATTGGCTGTCCATTTGGAAAAAATGCAACGGTTAACATTCAAAGCCGGTCAGCATCTTCAATCCATAGTGAATAATCCTCATTATAAGAAAACAACTCTTACTGAATGGTTAGAATTCAATAAGCATTTTACTTTTGGACGCCACCTGACATATTTAAACTTTCAGAAAGAATTTGTGTGGAAAAAAACGGATCGTAAATGGACACCGAGAGTGAACAAACAACTCTCATCTATTGGAAGGCTGACGTACATACACTCAGGTTTAGGGGACCTTTATTATCAACGGATGTTGCTTTTTCATCAAAAAGGATGTGACTCATTTCCAGCCATACGTACGGTTAACGGACACGTATATCCAACAAATAGATCGGCCTGTGTAGCTTTGGGCCTATTGGGTGATGAGCGTGAATGGCTAAATGCACTAGAAGAAGCAGCCATATCAGCTACGTCAGAAGAGCTTAGGACATTATTTGTGCAGCTACTGATCTTCTGTGACGTGGCAGAACCTGAGGTTTTATGGAATGCATTCAGGGAACAGATGTCACATGATATTCCTTTCAGGCTTTTGCAGACATTATCTATTCCTCTGAGACACATGAATGAGCCGGAATTGCGTGGTGGTTTTCTTTATGAACTTGAGGCGACGTTAGGTTTCTATGGTAAATTGTTGCTAGATTTTGGATTGCCGATGCCGCCTTAGGGTTGTTAGATATGTAGCAGAACCGTTTGGTTATGGAAGAAAAATGTTACGACAAAACATTACTAGCAGCAGAGCGAGACATATTGGTTCCGCAGTTAAACACTGAACAAAGATATATTTTTGATATAATTGTTAACACAACGGTGAATAAAAGGCAGGAGCTGATGTTCGTGTATGGTCATAGTGGCACCGGCAAGACTTTCTTATGGAAGGCGATAATATGCACGCTGCGTGCTGAAGGTAACATTATTATGGCTGTCGCTTCTTCTGGTATAGCATCGTTATTATTGCCATCCGGGAGAATAGCCCATTCGAGATTCAAATTGCCTTTTGAATTAACAGACCACTCTACGTGCAACATTCGAAAGAAAACACAGATCGCAGAATTGTTGAAGCAGACACATCTTATTATATGGGATGAGGCTCCCATGAATGACCGTAGATGTTTTGAAGCCTTAGATAGGACTATGCGCGACGTGCTGGATGCGCCTGACGCCGTCTTCGGAGGAAAACCAATCCTTTTAGGTGGTGATTTCAGGCAAACCCTTCCCGTGAAAAAAAGAGGCTCCAAAAGCGATATTATTGCATCTTCGATTTCTGAATCATACCTCTGGCAATATTTCAAGCTCTTTGTTCTCATGCAAAACATGCGTCTTAAACGTTTAGGTTTAGACACCGAAACAACATGCTGAGGTAGAGTCTTTCTCAAAATGGTTGTTGGCTATAGGAGACGACAATATTGGAACTGAAGATCCCGAGGATCCTCAAAATACCTCATGGGTGGCCATACCTGAAAAGCATTGTATAAGGGATTCGGATGAAGCGCAGATGGAGTTAGTCAGATTCATCTATGATGACGATACTCTACAGAGACCGATGGCAGAGAAACTACAAAAAAAAAGCGATCGTGTGTCCGAAAAACGAGACAGTAGATACTATAAATGGAAAAGTGTCGCGGATGCTACATGGAGAAACTACCGTTTACACCAGCCACGATGAAGCTGCACCGCACGGGGATGATGGTGGCGCTGCAGAACTGCTCTATCCTACAGATTACCTAAACACACTTACGTTCCCGGGTTTGCCACCTCACAAGCTCCATCTGAAGATTGGAAAACCGATTATGTCATTATGAAACCTCAATCTTGTTGGGGGGGCTTTGTAACGGAACTAGAATGATCGTAACGCAGCTTCTAACTAAAATCGTAGAGGCAAAAATTATCACTAGAACAAGGGTTGCTCAAAAAGTTTTTCTTCCAAGAATAATGCTTACGAGTAAATATGAGAAGCTCCCCTTTTTATTTAAACGGAAGCAGTTTCCTATTAAGATTTGCTACTCGATGACCATTAACAAAAGACAAGGACAATCGTTGAAACGGATAGGTGTTTACCTCTCGAATCCTATATTTGGACATGGCCAGTTATATGTAGCACTTTCGCGGGCCACATCTCCGGAAGGATTGAAGATACTGATCAAACAATGCGGCGACAGGCACCTAATACTACCAAAAATATAGTTTATAAGGACTTCCTCACTAAAGTTAGGGGTCGACAAGTTCCTTCTGATTTTGAACCCTTTCACGACATTTATAGGCTGCCACCATTTGCTTTAATCATATACACCTATCATTAGCATTAGATATTGCCTATTTTACTTTTTTATACTTTCGTGTTGCGTATTTTTATACTGGTGCACATTACTTAGATTTGATCTCTACCCATAAAAACATGCCTACTTTCATTTAACCGGCTAAGACAAACGCTAGCTCATGACATTAGTTATTAATTTTCTTATTTATCATGTCTGATACATCATATATTACAAACCCAATCTGTTCCTGCTAACATTATTTATTGCAGCCGGTATTTGTGCATCTACGAAGCCTATATATATACTCAGCCACATATACTTACAGATATATACATAAATATAATGTATTTCCACATTTTCTCATTCCTGCATAAGTTATGTAACTAATAATATTAATGGATATGCGTCACTATGTTTGCCATCCTTATTTTGACAGGTGTGTCAAAAAAAGGCCCATCGTCTGTAATATTTCTTCACTATAATGTATATTCACACACTCATGTAATACAAATATACAGTGGAAAATTAATCCGCATATGCTTATACAACTATCGTGGTCTGCCCACACAATTAGTTTCTTAATCACGTTTTGTTAGTATTATAGTAAATATCTACGCTACTCTATTTAGTGTGTTACATGTATGCAGGCTAATGTCGACCGTCCCTGATCCACCTTCACCTCAAATGGAAAAAGGTAAAGACATCGTCGTAGAATCAGACGTTGTCGGTCTTGCGGATATTAAACCGACAACGCTAAATAAAGCTATTGAAGTTAAAGTGTATCGCAAATGGATCTCGAAAACTATTCCAGACCTCACTCCAACCAAGTATTGCTGCATCCTTCTGGATAGACAGGTACGAATTCTCAAACCAAAACATATTACCAGATTTATAACAGTACTATAATTGCATATCCATTTGTCAATATATATGTTGTCGCTTCGTGATAGGGGCGAGCTATTCAGGCTAATATCGAATTGAAAGATGTTGAAAAGTATAACGCGCTTCAAGTCAATTCGGTGTACCGGATCGTGGGTTTTGGATCTCAAAATACTGACAGGTGGCAGCAAACAGTCAGCAATAGCTACACACTTCTATTTGGAAAATTGACACAGATCACTGCTATCCCCTCGATCGCTTTCCAGAACACTATTTTGAATTCGTTGCCTTCAATGAGTTAGGAAAAAAGGTTGATACTAAAGATCCAACATTAACGGGTACGTAATATTTTAACACAGTCTCTATACATCAGTATTTTATTCTAAATCATAACTACATTTCTAGACTGCATTGGGTATATACGTACTCTAGGAAAAGTAAAGGGAGCAGGGGATGCGACTATAAACAGAACACGTAGAATGAAGGTGGAGCTTCAAAACCTCAAGTAAGTAAGCATAAACCTGTATAGCGTAGCTGTCAGTGGTCGCTCATAACTGCTATCATTCTTTTCATGACAGCAGCCAGAGTGTCCCTTTAACTTTGTAGAATGAGCTTGCAACGGATTTTCCAATGCAGACGTATATGGAGTTACAACAGCCAGTTGTCCTGGAGGCAAGCTCCTGCTATGTTAAAAGATATGCAGGTATATAAAATTCGTTGTGCCGTGTTATAAAGTGTAACATACCTATTTTTGTAACCCATCTCTATCCTTTTAGCTACGGGCGCTTTACAGCTTTCATTGACTCCCGCCACACACATATACCTGAATCCCAATGTGCCAGAGACATCACATATATTAGCAGTGTAAGCACCTCCCTCACCTACATGTAGGAAAACATAGACAGACCACTATAACTTCTAACGAAAATATTAATGCTCAGGTACAACGAGTTGCTAGGGACGACACCTCTGTTGGAATATCAGCCCCATACAGAAGCCACAGCTGAGGCTGAAATACCAAACAACAAAGTGGATTTGAAAACATTGCTAGCAATTAATCCAGAAATGCACAAGGTAACAACAATGTTAATAAAAAATCTAACACGAATAACATTGGCGCTGATCATTGACCACAAAATGCAGGGTGTCCGCTTTACTGTTGAGGCTACATTAACAAGGAATGATACAACGGCTACGTGGTATTTTAACAAATGCGGTGTATGTGGCAGGGGTTTAGACGCTAAAAACCCACATTGGCAATGCCATGAGTATGGTACACAACCGGTTCCAGATTACAGGTACACCCTAAACCCAAGGAACGCAAAATAAAAGAATAGTTCAATTGATCCAAACTGACCCGCCGGTATATTACAGATATCTTCAAAAAAACATATACATTACGAATTTTGCTTTTTAGGGCCTTCCGTATAGGTTATGGTTTTACAGTAAACACTACCTTCGTATCTAACCTATAACCGCCAAATTAACTGGTGCAATCCACAACTAATCTGTCTTAGTCTTTAAGTCTTGACTTTATAACTAATTATAGCAAATACACGTTAACGAAAAAAAACCTGACAGCCTGTGTTTTGGTGTCTGAATGTATCTGCACTATAGTCAACTGAATATGCCTAAACAAATGTTCAATCTCCAAAATCTTAATCTCATTATTCTTTACGTAATGTAACACGTACGAATGGTTTATAGGAGAATAGTATTTCGCTTTAATTCTAATTCCCATCAAGACACCATTCGGAGACATAAATATAAACAACCTAACTTTTGGAGAAAAATCAGTTAACACACTTACCACTTACCCTTGACAATTTTCAAAAACATTCTATTATAAAATATATGTAAAACACTACTTGACACGTGACATATACTTCTTTTGGCTTAAACATTCATAGGTACTGTTTCAAGGCTATACTTGAAGATTCAAGCGACACGATTACAGCGAGTTGCTTTAGCCCAGAAACAGATAAGTGGGTGATCAGTTGCGTGGACTTATTAAAGGAGGTAGAAAATAAGAATCCAAGAATAATACCTGACAAGTTGCGCCTATTAGAAAATACAAGGTGCCTGTTTACAATTCACTTCGGTTCCAGGAGCAAGAAGAATTTTCCAAAATTTGTAGTGGACAGGGCAACAGTCGTATCTCCGCTGGCACTTCCCCCCCCCCCCCCCAAACACCCCAGATGAAGGAACGTCAATAATCACGTCACCTATTGTCCAAGATACGTACGCATCAGAAATAACCCAAGAATCTGCAACCCCGCGCACCAATAACACCTGATCCATTTGACAAGCTTGATACAGCTACCAACAAAGGACCATCAACTGTCAAGAGGGAGCTCTTTGCAACATACGACTCAGAAACCGCAGTGGCCAACATCAAAAAGGCTAAAACAGACTAGCGGCCCACCAAACGCATGATCTACCCGGTTTAAAATATTGTGAACAATTTGTGTGTAATATGTATAATACTAGGTTTGGTCGCTTGAATAGTTGCAAATAATGACTGCACAAGCTTTTCTACTATATGTTAACAAACACGTAACCATGTTCATGATCTAGACTGACTAACGGATGTTTGTGTGATCTAAACTACTTTGTGCCACCAACAGCCACCAATTATTTTGTACCACGAACAACCACTGCTTACAATTATTCGATTAACATATATAACAAAACACAAGAATGGTTGCTCCCTAAAATAACAAGCACTTACTTACCATTAACCGTTTCCCTACACAAAGCGTGCTAACACTATTAATCAACAACTACGAATGAAGGAACAAGATGGCTGCAGTATACGAACCCACGACCATGCATTCAATTTAAATCATACGTTTCGCTGACCATGAAACATACATATAAAGGAAACAAACTATACAGCTATGCATTTTCCAATTTATAGCAAATTCCGCATACATATACGCCTGAGTTTCATCTAAATCAATAATTTCACAACTTATAAATACTCACAGCTATTTCGTATGCACCGCACGACAAAAACATCACCACTGGCACACATAATAACCACAACCCTACAGTTTATGTGCAACAGAAACCTTCGTAAATCAGAAATATAAGAAACCATAAACAAAAAACACCATGGAAATCATTAAAACCATACAAGTTTCATTACCAAAATATAGGCATTAGCCTTACAATACCAACATGTACAGACGTATGCACAATCCTACACTTATACTAACCAGAATTTGCATATTGGACGCACCAACATGCTTACACAACTACTAACTGTTGTGTTACTATCCTATGTCTAGACTAGACGCTTACAGAACCAGTTAACAAACACATAAAACGCACCTACATAGCACAACATACTCCCGTAACTACCCAAAAGACAATCATACCAGGATAAGAGCGACATCTAACATACTTAGACCACCATAATAACAACCTTAGGCTGCAACGAGGTTCCGAGATAGTCTAGCATCATGTCGGCAGTACGAGCAACTTCCACGGCTTCGCGATTCCCACTGCGAACATGCTGTTCATCCACTGCAACTGAAAACCTCATTACCGCAAGTAGATGTGCAGTAGACGGCGTTTCCGAGCGGCGTTCCACTTCGTCTAGATAGCCTCTCACTTGCCTAATCCTCTCCCTTGCCTCTGAGGCACGTCTCCTAGCACGCCTCTCATACCATAAATTAACATGCCTATACCTTTCTACAAACACGAAGCTCTGCCTTGATATGTTATCGGAGTGTGCGATCCGAGCAAGCCTCTCAAAAACAGGGAATCCATCAGCCATTTTAGGAAGTAACCCTCTTGAGAAGATATGGGCACCGCCGGATTCAACCAAAGAAAAGATAACTATTGTTGACAGAGAAAGGAGGGTCGTGACTGAAATGATTAGTATCACGAATACATATGAGATATATACAATCTAATTAACGCACGCATTGAGCCCCCAAATCCCCATAGCAAGTTGGGAAGGGGAAAGTATGCTCATGACTACTGATTGTTGGAAATAGTGATATAAAAGAAAAATGGCGACAAGACTATACAATACCTTAATAAACCAACCGTGCACCTTTCCTTCAAAAAACCAAAATTGGCACCCATAGTTCTAGGTATCATAAACATCCGTAAATAGTGGTTCACAAAAAAATGCGGGCGAAAAATATTGCACAAAGCTTAAAATCACGTTACCACATCTTTCGGGTTTTTTTTACTCATAAACATACGGTACCTAAAAAAAAAGGGGTGGGGGCACAAACGCATGTATAGTTCCCACCACGCGAAAAACAATACGATCACTTCTAAATTATAACCAATAAACATAACACATAATCGTAACACCCTTTTTAACATACGAAGATTAAGACACTATTAACCGACCATACCACAACCATATTAAAACAAAATTTATGTCAAATAGAGAGCAAAAAAGAATGAAAAAGAAAAAAAAAGTTGTAAATATATGAATTTATATTTAAAAACACATGATATACGAAACAAATATCGACGATTTATCAAAAAAATGACTTTAATGTCTGACATACCAAAGACACAAACCTCTTGGAAAAAATGATAATAACAATTACGTGAAAATGTTATGTGCTTTCATTTAAAAAACTTAAAAAAAAACCATGGATGCTTTATTCTTAGAAGCGAAGAAGGATGCGGCTAAAATCATACACCTCGCCAAACCGACCGCAAACATATGAAGAAAATTCATAACGTTCGGCTGATATAGTGAACGACGTTTCAAATAAAAGAGCCGCGCAATTTTAAATAACAAATAATCATACGCAATCACCAACAACACTCTATTAATATACCATCATACCTACACACAATAACACAATATTAAAAAAAACAAAGTTGCAAAAAAACAGTATTAAATAGGCTAAACACCAAACTACTGTAAGCATAAATATTGCAAAAGGTTTATCCACTCAATCTATTAGATAGATATGCACTTATCCTTATCTATCCTTCCAAGAACATTCATTTGACTATATATACCACCAACACCATGTTACAGACATTGCATCAATACACATACATAAAAACATCCATTTGGTACTATCTCTAATGTCAGAAAACGATGCCGGTGAAGATTTGTCTAAAAAAAAATTCTGGCGAGCATAATTACGAAGACGATTTCTTATTAGAAATGGCTAACGCGGCTCTTAAAGAACAAATAGAAACGGAAGAGGCAGACAAAGCACAAGCGGAAATAGATGAAGCCGAAAGAGAGGCTCATGCTTCAAGAGGAAGAGGTATTAAGAGAAATGGAAGAAGCTATTCACAAAGCCGCAGCGGAAGAGGAAGACAAAAAGCGTCAAGAAAGAGAATACAATATGTTGTATGCGAACTGGGTTGAAAGCGAGTACAACGTTTCGTGTATATCTACCTATGACGACGACTATGACTCTAACAATTCTCAAACTTGGGATCATCCAGATTACCTCTAAAAATCTCGATATATGTCCTTTTTTATGCATCGTACTTTTATTTCCTAAATAATGTAATCCCTTTTTCCATGTAACAAATAAATACTAAACACTTCACCTGATTTTCAGTCCCAAACAAAACTTATACACTCTACTTGCACAAACATTGAACGGGCAACATACATATCACAATGCAAACAAACATATTCATGATTGCTAAGGACGGACCACTGTTAGAAAACAAAAAAAAGCAAAAACTCAGTAGCAAAAAAACAACACAACAACCAAAATAAATAAATAGATAAATAAATAAATAACAAAGCAATTCGGCATATGAAAATATAGTAAAGAATTATTTTATACACCACCTAAATACGCAAACAACTAATAATAGGAAATCCATGGTAAACCGCGACATCGATTAATATAACAGCAACAGCGAGAAAAAAATTTGGAAGCGCATTGAATACGGTCACAATAAGAAAAAACTTTAAAGAAAAACCCACCTAAAACCCGCCTGCCCCTTACTTGGGATCATCCGGATTATCTTTAACAATGTCAATATATGTCCTTTTTTTATGCATCGTGCTTTTATTTCTTATATAATGTAATCCCTTTTTCCATGTAATAAATAAATGTTAAACAGTTCATTTGATTTTCAGTCCCAAACAAAAGTGATACACTTCAATTGCGAGAACATTAAATGGATAACGTGCATACGACAATACAAACAAACATATTCATAATTGCTAACAAAGGCCGCCTGTTAAAAAACAAGAAAAGAAAAAAATACATCACGAAAATAGCCTGTACATTTTGTATCCGGTAAAGCGTAATAGGCAGGCGTCCACAAAAAATGTATCCAATAGTATCTATAAGACCATCGTTTCCCTATAACTGACTCCCATCAAAACTAACATCACAAGCTATGCATGATACAACCACACCAGCTCAACAAACTGCAATACCGTCAACAACACATTCAAAAACCAATAATATTAACCATTACTTACAACAAAAGTACATTGCTACAACACTGCAAGCATCCCAGTAATCGAAAAACATATAAAGCCCAGGGTCAAGACACATACCTTAATTGAACACAAACATCACATACAAAATAGAAATACAGAACAACACTCACGACACACGATAAGACAAGTACAACAAACAAGCCAACCATGATAATTCCTAATACAGACACAAACAAAAACATCAGAGCGCTCGGATGCTGTTAATGCACCCTGCGGCTGCACGGAGAGCAGCATGCGCCTCTCGTACCATTGCCTGAAATGTAGCCTGCTTCGACCGCTCCCGTGCTTGAACCTGTCTTAGATATGTGACAGAAGTGGTAGCAACAATGTCGGGTCCCTCTTGAAGAACCTCTTGGATAAGGTCCTCCAAATATGTGATACGCGCTCCAATCTCAAAATAATGTGCGCGCACCATGGCCTCCCAATCACGCGCCGTGATAACCCCCCCTTTCAAAAAACAAGCACATCTGATCCTGTAAAGCATCACTATTACAGGCAAAACCAAGCTTAGCCAAAGAATCTGTGCGTGACATGCCTATAACAAACAACCTATCACACAACACAAACAAACACAAAGTGATAGACATGCAAACCTACATTTATACAAAAAAAAATGGAAACATGACATCTTCCACTACCAACAGTATCAACAGCATCACAACGCATATACTTCAACAGTCAATCGCGTGCACCACTAACAGGAAAACTAAACAACTCTACCACAAGTAAGGCTGTAGATTCCACAAAAATCTGTTAAAGAGGAGTTGGTTAAAAGTTATAGGACTCAGATGGAACATTGACATAGTGTAGGGTCTGTTTTGTATCTTTTCTGTTATTTCTTTTCCTCTGTTTTTTTCCTCTGTATAAAACCTCTTGTATCTTTCATTTTGGAGAATAAGGAGAATCATTTTCACTGTGTGAAATGTGTGTCTCTCTACTCATTACTGTCAACATGGTATCAGAGCTCAGTAATGAGTTCTTGATCAGTTACAACCGTCACAATCGTAACCACCATAACTAACTTTTCTGATCACCATAAACCACTGTAACTAACTTTTTCTGATCATTATCAAAACATCATTTCTCCATCATTTCTATCATTCTCTTCACAATTCTTTCATCAATAACTGTCAAATTTTCATCTACATTCTGGTAAAGTGATTCAGTTCAGGTGTCTTGTTCAAGACTGAATTTGTTGAGTCATTTGGTTGTTGTAACGGTTCTTTCAAGATTGTGGAAGCTTCCGCAACGTGTTAACAATGGCAGCATCATCTTCTTCAACTGATGCTACTAGCCAAAAACATTCAATATCTTTTGTTCCAAAATCCACTGTATCTGCATCCTTCTGATGGCCCTGGTACTCTTGTGGTGAATGAGAAATTGTTAGGAGCACAAAACTATCGTTCTTGGAGAAGATCAGTTGAAATTGCTCTTTCTACCAAAAGAAAGTTAGGTTTCATCAGAGGAACGGTTCCAAGATCACAAGATGATGTGAATTTACAAGAACAGTGGGATACATGTAATAATTTGGTGATTAGTTGGTTAATGAACTCAGTGTCTGAATCAATTGCAAAATCCATTATGTTCATGGAACTGCTTATGCAATTTGGATTCAACTTGAGAAAAGATTTGTTCTCAGCAATGGGTCACATAAGTACAAGTTGAACAGAGAGACTTTTGAGACTATTCAATCAGCAAGATCTGTGAGTGAGTACTATACAAGTATGAAGTGTGTTTGGGAAGAATTGGATTCAATGAATGAATTACCAAGAATAGTCAATATTACCCTAGAAATTGCTGTTTTTCTAACTGCTTTGAGTACTCAGAAAGAAGAGCAAAGATTGTTTCAGTTCTTGAATGGTTTGGATGACAAATTTTCTCATCAAAGGAGTCAGTTATTGTTAAACTCTCCTTTGCCAAGTGTTGAGACTGCTTGTGCTTTGCTTCAACAAGAAGAGTCTCAAAGGGGGGTATTTGGATCAGGACAGTCAATTGTTGAATCTACAGCTCTCTATAGCAAAGGTGAGGTCAAAGAGAAGTGTAACATATGTGGCTACAAGTGGCATCCACCAGACAAATGTTGGGAGAAATTTGGTTACCCCACATGGCATTACAAGTATAAGCAGTCACAGAAAGGTAAAGCTCCTCAGAAGGCTGGTTCAGGGAATGTAAAAAAGACAGCTGCATTGGTTGAAACTGGTGGTCATGTGGTCTTTACTTCAAAGCAGTTTGAACAACTAATGAAGAGTATTACTTATTTCAATCAGACCACTGATGAAACCAATGCACTGGAACATCCTTTTGGAGAATGTACACTCTACTATTTTTCTTGTGTTAATGGGGTTATAGAAGGATGGATAATTGATACAGGGGCAAGTGATCATATGTCACCAGATAGCAATGATTTGAATGATGTTGAGGCTCTTAAGTGTAAACAGGTTATTAATCTGCCAAATGGACATACTTCAGTCATTTCAAAAGTAGGCAATGTTGCTTTACAAAATGGACTTAAGTTGAACAATGTTCTCATAGTACCTTCCTTCAAATTCAGGATTTTGTCAGTCGCTAAACTAACAAAAGATTCTCATTGCTTTGTTACATTTTATGAGAAATTACGTGTTATCCAGGATTTGAAAACCAGGAAGGTGTTGGGCTTGGGTAAAAAGCAAGCTGGCCTCTATCATCTACTCAATCTTCCTCTAGATCAAATTCATGCTCAACTTTTTTCAATGGTTGTGTCTGCTCTTGAAGATTGTAGCCTATTTTCATTTTTTTCAAATTGTTCTGTCCCTACAAACTATGCTTTTAGTGTTTTCAATAACTCTTACAGTTTGTGGCATCATAGACTTGGTCACATTTCTGATTCTACTTTCAAACATATTACTTCTGTTCCTGAAAGTGTCTCTCATTCTAATGAAAATTCTTGTTTGACTTGTCCAATGGCAAAATTCACTAAACTTCCATATTCTGCTAGTAAATCTCATTCCAAAGTTCCATTTTAGCTTATTCATATAGACATTTGGGGACCCTATAAAGTTCCAACTATAGGGAATCATAAGTATTTTCTCACTATAGTAGATGATTGTAGTAGAGCTGTTTGGACATATTTACTAGTCAGAAAGTCAGATGCCTTTGCCACTTTCAAGTCATTTGTTACTTTTGTGAAAAAAGCAGTTTGAAAAAGATATAAAAGTGGTGAGATCAGACAATGCCTTAGAATTTCTCAAAGGTTCTATAGGCCCTTTTATGGACTCACTGGGAATAGAGCATCAAACTTCATGTATTGATAGACCTCAGCAAAATGGGAGGGTAAAAAGAAAACATAGAAACATATTGGAGATAGCTAGAGCCCTAAGATTACATGCTCATTTGCCTGTACATTATTGGGGTGACTGTGTCATCACTGCAACATATCTCATTAACAGATTTCCCACTGCTGTGTTGAAATTTAAGACACCTTATGAAGTTTTATTGCAATCTAAACCTGAGTACAGTCATCTAAGGGTGTTTGGTTGTTTAGCAATGGCTAGTAATCCTTCCAGAATTGCTGATAAATTTTATTCCAGAGGTGTACCTTGTTTATTTCTGGGTTATCCACAACATCAAAAGGGGTACAAACTTCTGAATTTGCTGAATCATACAAGGTTTGTGTCAAGAGATGTTTTCTTCTATGAGCATATATTTCCCTACTCTAAAACAAGTATGTTGCTAGTTCTTCAACCTGTGCCTGCACCCATTTCTTCACCATTGTGGTATGAAGATTTTGTATCCACAACACAACCTGTTCATGAGCCCATTGTTACTGCTGATGTTGCCTCCCTTGTTCATGATTCTGCTGATGCAATAGAACAGCCTACACAAGTTGAAGAAACATCTTCTGAATCTCAAACTGTACCATCTTTTGTTCCAACCACTAGTGTTCAAGATGCAGGCATCAGAAGATCCACTAGAGTGTCAAGTGCTCCAAGCTGGCTAAAATATTATGTAACACCAATTCATCAACCAAAGGCTAATCAAGTGTCAGTTACTCCTTTACAGTCTCAATTTCATGCTTTTCTATGTGCTTTAGTGGCTCAGTCAGCATCTACTTACTTCAAAGAAGCAGTTAAAGAAGAAGATTGGTGTAATGCAATGAATTTAGAGCTAAGAGCATTAGAAGAGAATGATACATGGGAAGTGACTATTCTACCTACAGGGAAGAAAGCTATTGCTTATCACTGGATCTACAAAATCAAACTCAAAGCTAATGGTACACTTGACAAGAAGAAAGCTAGACTTGTAGTAAATGGGAATAGGCAAAGAAAAGGTGTTGACTATGAAGAAACTTTTGCTCTAGTGGAAAAAATGGTAACTGTTAGAGCTTTACTTGCAGTGGCAGCCATGAAAGGTTGGGAAATTTGTCAAATGGGTGTATCTAATGCCTTTCTACATGGTGATCTCTTTGAAGAAGTGTATATGCAAATGCCTCAAGGGTATATTGGAAAGGGGGAGAGTGTGCAAGATGTTCCTTCTGATTCAAGTTTAGTATGCAAACTCAAGAAGTCCTTGTATGGCCTCAAACAAGCACCTAGACAGTGGTTTGCCAAACTCTCTTCAGCATTGTTGTCCTTTGGTTATACTCAATCTAAAGCTGATTACTCATTGTTCATCAAGACAGATGCTGAATCCTTTACAGCATACCTTGTTTATGTTGATGATCTTTTAATCACTGGTTCTAGCAATACTCAGATTCAAGTTCTTAAAACACAATTGAGTACTCATTTTCACATGAAGGATTTGGGACAGATGAACTACTTCTTAGGTCTGGAGGTGTGCAAAAGTGACCAAGGCATCTTCATCTCTCAAAAGAAGTACACTACTGATTTACTTCAAGAAGCTGGTTTGACTAATGCAAGACCATACAAGTTGCCTATGGATTCTCATATCAAGTTGCAAGCAGACATGGGAACTCCTTTACCTGATCCTGAAGTATACATAAGATACATAGGCCAACTCATATACCTCACAATAACAAGACCTGACATTTGCTACACTGTGCAGTTGTTGAGCCAGTTTATGCAAAATCCTACATCAGTGCATATGCAAGCAGTGAAACACTTGATGAGATATTTGTTGAATTCACCAGGTCAAGGCATATTTCTAGCCAATGATTCAGCTGTTCATTTGACTGCCTATTGTGACAATGATTGGGCTAGTTGTCCTATGACAAGGAGGTCCACCACTGGCTATTGTATTTTGCTGGGTCAATCACCTATTTCACGGAAATCTAAGAAGCAACAAGTGGTGTCTAGATCATCAGCTGAGGCTGAATACAGAGCCATGGCCCTAACATGTTGTGAAGTTACTTGGCTGGTGACATTGTTGAAAGATTTGGGGCTCAAAGATCTTGGTCCTGTAGATTTGAAATGTGATAATCAAGCTACCATATATATAGCTGCCAATCCAGTCTTCCATGCCAGAACAAAGCATATAGAAGTGGATTGCCATTATGTGAGGGATCAAGTCAAGAATGGTGAAGTCCTACCTTCTCATGTTTCCACTAAAGACCAACTGGCTGATGTGTTTACTAAAGTTCTTCCAGCTGATCAGCATTCTAAATTGATGTCCAAGTTGGGAGCTTGCAGTCCTTCCACCTCTCAACTTGAGGGGGAGTGTAAAAGAGGAGTTGGTTAAAAGTTGTAGGACTCAGATGGAACATTGAGATAGTGTAGGGTCTGTTTTGTATCTTTTCTGTTATTTCTTTTCCTCTGTTTTTCCTCTGTATAAAACCTCTTGTATCTTTCATTTTGGAGAATAAGGAGAATCATTTTCACTGTGTGAAATGTGTGTTTCTCTCTACTCATTACTGTCAACAAAACCACTACCAACACTGACTGCAAACGAAAAAATCCGTATGCCTCGCAAGCATGCCAAATGGCACAAAAGATGTTCCCTACCAAACCATCTCAACTACAACACCAAACACAAATATTATTTAGGTTCAAAAGGACACGAAAAAACATGGCCTAATGAAATTAACATAAAGCACTTGAGATAATCTCCCGTTAACAGACTATCAATCACATCAGGCATTCAACAACTGTCGAACATATATAAACACACACATATTGAAACCCCTTACAGGTCACATCCACCAAAGAGGTATGCATAATGACATGCACACATAAACAACACCCCATATGAAAGCACCATAACCTACTTCACAATACTCGGTAATCACCATCAATTTGAAGAGCTGCAAACGAAAAAGGAAACCTAAAATTTACAACCCTTGAAAACAACACACTCCTGAATGCCTAATGCAAGAAAATAATGTACACCAAATAGCTACGCACACATTTTGGCCAACACTCACAACATAGCTGCCATGAAATCCTGTCATTCCTACACACCGGTCATCTAAATAGTCCTCCACCATAGCTACAACCACAAATTTATGCCTTATTCCATACAAAGATGCAACCACTTTATCAGAGCACATCACAAACCAATTACCCAAAACTACATACAATAACTATTTGTCACACCAAGACAGTCACAAAACCAACCTTAACAAAATTTCAGTAACCGTGACGAAACAAAGGAAATTTTTTGAGGCTTAAGATAAACGTTCCATCATGTTCCCATTAAAAGTACCATAACTACACCATTGTTCGGATAAGATAATATGGGTGGTATAAATGCCAAAATTGTAACCTGCTATAGGCTACATCCAACCCTTAACTGTACATGAACACATGGGATACCTAAAATCCCAAGGAAACTAGACAACCATTACTAATTACGACTACTATAAACAGGGTTCACAAAAGACTGATAAAACCTGCCCCCGGCAAGACTAATCATCAGATGCTTGCTCAGTTACCTCCATGAAACCGACCTGCTCTTCCTTGGTTGCTATCCCAGCATGCAGCCCATCGATAAGAGTATCAAGCGTAAGCAACGATTCTCGATCCATACACTGAAGCTCAGCAAGTCCCTGTAAACAACCAACTGCATCGTTATCGAAAGACCCATATGTTAGGAATTAAAAAATTCAGTAATTAAAGTGTCGGTCACCTCAAGTATATGTAATCATTAGAAAGCTCGTAGTCGTAGTTATATAATGTTAGTAAGTAGTTAGTTAAGTAAAACCGTGGAGGACGGACGGGTCTTTACCCAATGTATGGCTGATCCATAGCCCGTAGGAGGCGTTTATTGTAAGACACTATAAATACCCTCTACCTCCCAAGGTAGAGGGTTGGAGCTTCAATACCATTTTCTTTGTTTCACATAGTTCCCAACTCTCTTCCCTTTCTCTCTCTAGAACTTTCTCTCTCTAAACATTTTGTATACGCCCCTTATGTATTTGGTTTGATGTGTTTGTGAAATCCTATATCTTACAATTGGTATCAAGAGCCATGGTTTGATCACTCATCTTTCATGCTCTTTGTTTTGATGGATTTCATAAGGTTTTTGGGGTTATAAGTGTTTAGGAGAGTTTGAATTATTTGGACAATTTCTAGTGTTAAAGTTTGAATTTTGATTGTACTTTTGTGTTTAGGATCATCATATGTGTTTAGGTTTTGAATTGGAAGGATTGAATCATTGTGGTTTAGCTGTTTTTGATTGATAAAGTGGTTGTTTTCAAATATTGTACGAAGCGAGTTGAGCTACGGTGTTGAGTTTCTTGGAAGCGAGTTGCTTTGTTAGTGGAAGCGAGTTGGTTTAAGCGACTTGGCTATTAAGCGAGTTGTATTAGGAGTGAGTTGGTATATGCGACTTGGCTATTAAGCGAGTTGTTTCTTTAAGCGATTTGAGTTTTGAAGGCACTTGGCTATTAAGCGAGTTGTATTGTCAGCGAGTTGGTTTAAGCGACTTGGTGGTTAAGCGAGTTGTCTCTGTATGCGACTTGGCTATTAAGCGAGTTGTTTCTTTAAGCGACTTGAGTTTTAAGCGACTTGCCTTTTAAGCGAGTTGACTGTTTAGCGAGTTGATACCAAAGCGAGTTGACTGTTTAGCTACTTGTCTATTGAGACTTGTCACTTCTTCGTGCTACATTTTTACGGTTGTTCTTTTTGGTTTAGTAAAATCCCGTGAAAGAATCAATTTCCCTGTTTAATCAAAGAATAGTAAAATCCCGTAGAACTTGTAATCATGTCCAACAACGTGCCTACTATCGTTTCTTCTGTTGCTGAGGACGTTCAAGCAGCTGAATCTGATACTCGTCCACCTATGCTTGACAGAACAAATTATGACTCATGGGCTCAATGAATCAGGTTGTACTGTTTGGGAAAGGAAAATGGGGTCAACATTCTCAAATCAATTGATGAAGGACCTTATCAGATTGAGACTACAAGAGACATAATTGATACTGCTGCAGATGGAACAATGATCTTTGGATTGGACAGACCAAAGACGTATGATGAGCTCAGTGATAAGGAGAAAAAGAGATTCGATGCTGATATCAGGGCCTCAAACATTATTCTTCAGGGTCTTCCAAAAGATATCTACAAGCTTATCAATCACAACACTGAAGCCAAGGCGGTTTGGGATAATGTCAAGATGCTTCTCTCGAGCTCTGAATTAACTAAGGAAGACAGAGAATCACAACTGTATGATGAATTTGAGCACTTTAAGATGAAACCGGAAGAAAGTGTCTATGAATATTACGTGAGATTCCACAAGCTTGTGAATGATATGAGGAATATCAAAATGACCATGCCAAATATTCAGCTGAATTCAAAGTTTGTGAACAACATGAATCCCGAATGGCACAAATTTGTCACCTCTGTGAAGCTAACCAAAGGATTGAAGAACACCAACTATGAGCAATTGTATGCCTTCCTTCTTCAGAATGAGAGACATGCTATGTTTGAACGAAGGATTCTTGAACAGTTCAAAACTAAACAGGGAGAAACAAGTTCTTCAAATGATTCAACAGCCTTTTACACAAATGTTGGAATTACCACCAAAGCTTCTCAAGTCATACCTACGGGTAACGGTAACTACAAACTCATTCCCGATCCGAGGTTCAAGCAAGCTGATGCTGATGCAGTCATGAAACACTTCATCAATCAACTGGCTCTTATGGTTAAACAAAACCTGACCCTCAATCCACATACCAACAGTCTTCACACTAACAATGAGATCAGAACTGCATCCAATCTACACAATCATGTTGTTGTCAGAGATGGAAAGGTTATGGTGCAACCAGTTCAAGGCAGTCAGTATGAACAGGGAAGAGGTGGAGTAGGTGGAGGGTATGTGGCTAATCAGAATCGTGGGAGAAATGCCAATCAGGGACAAGTGAAGCCAGTCAAGTGCTACAACTGTGGTGGTGATGGACACTTTGCAAGGAACTGCACATCTCCAAAACACCCTCAAAATGCAGAATACTTCAGAGACAAGATGTTACTTGTGCAAGCTCAGGACAATGGTGCTGTTTTGGATGAAGAATAGTTGTAATTTCTTGCTGAGGGGAATGCTAAGACATATGATGCAGATGTGGATGAGCAGCCAATTCAGGAAATAGGTCACAATCATCAAAATGCCTTTCAAGTTGCCGATTGTGATGCATATGATTCTGATGTCGATGATGAACCTACTGCCCAGAAAATATTCATGGCTAGCATTTCTCCAATGGTCTCTCCAAATGTCTCATCATCTAAGCAAGCTGGTCCATCCAAAGAATCAATCATCTCAGAGGTATTAAAATTATATGATGAAGTTGATGAGCAAAAGATACATGATAAAGTGCAATCACATGAAACTTGTGAAACAGATATTGTTAATATGGGTAATAGTAATATTGTCCTATATGATCAATATGTGATCCAAAGTGAAAGTGTAATTGAACCAAGTGATGCATCTTCTGCAGTCAATGATGACTATGTTTTGGATGAATTCACTCCATGTGCCCCTGATGATTCTGTTATCTCTGAACTTAATGCCTATAAAGAACAAGTTGCCATTTATGAACAACGCGCTAAGTTTCAGTTAACCACTCGTGAGCAGGAAATGGATGACCAAATGCGTACAATTATTAGAAAAAGTAGCTTTAGGGAAGAAATACTAAAACAAGAGCTAGATTCCTTAAAAGAAAAGCTTAATAAAACCGCTAAGCAAAAACAAGAACTTCAAAAAAATGTGAAAGTGCTTAAGCAGTAATTTGATGCTAAGGAATCAAAACTTTTAAATGAATTTTCCAACCTAAAAACTTTGAAAAAAAAACTTGAAAACAAATTGTACGTACAAGGAAACACCATTCAGACTGCTCACATGATCACTAAGCATAGAGTTCTAAGTGACAAACATAGTGTTGCTTTAGTTGATGAACCAAACCCTGAGGATTGTAAGAAAGCTAGAGAAGCACAGAAGGTAATTTATGATGGCTATGAAATCCTTAAGCCTAGACAGAAACCTAGTTGCGCTGAGAACACTGAGGAAGATAAGCAGTTAGAAGAAGTCACTAGAAAGAAATTGGATGAAAAACTTAAGAGCCCTTCATGCATAGAAAAGAAAATCAGTTATAAAACACCCAACTATGCTAAGGATAATTGGATTGCATTTAACAAGTTTAGACCTCAAACACAGCTGACCCCTGAACAATTGTTCTGGAAAAAGGATATGGACATGAAAAAAGCTGATGAGTTTGTTGAACAGAATTCCCCATGTAGGAGAATGCTTCCTGCCACTGTATATCCCCCCAATACACCAATGCATTTAGTTCCTAGATCTATTCCCACTAAGAGCAAGACCTTAATCAGTCAGTATGTCATTTATCAATTATTTGTTGATTTTGAGAAGACATGTAAGAAAAGGATCACACCTACTGGGATAACTGGAGGGGAGAGGGGTTTTGAGCAAACTAAAGAATGCTATTTAACTGAGGTCATGCCTTTCTTTAAACAATTAAAAGGTCAATTTGAGAGTCTTAAAAAGGGGATGAATTCAGATATTAAAGAAATGGAAAAGGAATTTGATGCAATGATAGTTGAGGTCAATGACTATGAACGAGAATTAAAATATAATGAGATTGAGAGGAAAAACTTGCATACCTTAAATGAGAATCTGATTTCTGAATGTATCACTCAAGATGTGTTTTACACTGCTACGAATTGTTCAATTAATGCATCTCAATTTCATGAATTATCTGTTGCTCTGAAAGTCTCCCATGATCGTGTCATTGAGCTTGAGAAAACTAACTCTAAATTGCATGAAAATTTTGAACGGGATGATCATGATAACCTGGTGAAACAGTTTTCTAAATTGGAAGTTGAGCATCTTGCTTTGCAATGAAAATATCAACATCTAAAAGAAAATGTTAAAACCTCAAATATCAAGACATCCTTGGATGCTCCTGAATTTGATGCAGCTTTTGAAATCAGCAAACGTGATGAACAGATTCGAGCTCATTGTAACACGATAAGAAAAATGAGAACCCAAATTTCACAATTAAAGGGTGAAAAGAACAATGTGACAGGCTCCCAAATGCCTCCTCCTTTAGATTCTCAAATTTCTCAAAATTTTCATCTTCAAAACTTGGTTAATGTTCTACAAAAGGGAAATGAGAGTTTTCTAGAAGAAAATAAAAAGGTGAAACAACACTTTAAAGAGTTGTATGATTCAATGAAAGTCACTCGTGACAAGAACAACGAAATAATAACGTCTTTACAAAAGGAAATTGAGAATCTGAGTCAGGTAAAAGGGAAAATGCCACTTGTCTTTAATGAGAATGTTGCATCAAAGTCATCTGCAAACTCTAATTATATTGTGACTGTTAAATACATTCCTCCTCATCTTAGAAATAACGAACTTGTGTTTCATAACTATTTCGCTTACCTTAAGGATAGTCTAGAATGTCTCCGAGAGATTGTAGAAGAGGATTTCATAAATAAGCCACTTGATAGAGAAATTAGGTTTGCTTGCATTCTGGCCAAACGATCTCAGGAGCTGTTAGAATGTTTAAGAGCAACATGTCCTAAATCTTTTTGTGAGAAAGGTAAAGCTGTGATGCCTTGTTCTATGCCTAGCATTAAGAAAGTGAACTCTAGAGTGCCTTCAATTAGTTCAGATCCCTGCACGTCTAGTTTAGGAATTCAAAAGGTAGCTTAACCAACTAATGTTCCCATAATTCCCTCTACAGGAGTAATCAGTGACACAAAGGCAAGCGGGTCAAAGCCTTCAGGCAATACAAAGCAAGATAGGACCTCGCAAGCTAAGAATGTGCAATGGAATAAAGTAGAAGACCACCCTAGGAACATTAAGTTTGAGTTGAATAAAACGAATCGTGCTGATTCTAGTATTAGCTATAAGCGTACTGTAATTAATTCGAATTCTGCTACTTTTGGCAAAACATGTAATGATGATTGTTTGGTTTCTGTTACTAATCATGAATGTGGTGTGAATGAGTTGATTAATGCTGTTAAATGCTCTGTTAAGATAGTGAATACAAAAAATCAAGCTAAGAAGGCTAGAAAGCAATGACGAAAGAAGGTTAGAAAACATTGGAAACCCACAGGAAGAAAATTTAGTAACATAGGTTATCAGTGGATACCTACTGGCCGCAAATTCAATCTTAATGAAATGTGCCCTAAATTATCTAGATCAATGCCCATTAGGAAATGGATGCCTACTGGTAGAACTATTTCTTTAAGAAGTGAACATACTTTGAGTAAGTCAAATACGGACACTAGCATTACATCTATCCCTGATGATTCCATTGTTTCTACTTTTGATGTGGGTGTTCCAATCACTGTTACTAACCAAATGGAACCCATTCCTGCATGGGGATCCCAATTATCCAGTTATCCATTCTTGTCTGCAGATCGTTCAAATCGTTCTGTGGTACCTGGACTCAGGCTGTTCCAAGCATATGACTGGAGACCGGTCACGGCTCATGAACTTTGTGAGTAAATTCATCGGGACTGTTAGATTTGGGAATGATCATTTTGGTGCAATTATGGGTTATGGAGACTATCTTGTCGGTGATAGTGTTATCTCCAGGGTATATTACGTTGAAGGTCTTGGTCATAACTTATTCTCTGTCAGTCAATTCTGTGATTCTGATCTAGAAGTGGCCTTCAGAAAACATACTTGCTTCGTTAGAGAACTTGATGGTAGAGAACTTTTAAGATGAACACGTGGTTCAAATCTATACACCATCTCTATCGAAGATATGATGAAGTCTTCTTCAATCTGCTTATTGTCAAAGGTTTCGAATACTAAGTCATGGTTATGGCATCGTTGTCTAAATCACCTGAACTTTGGCACCATAAATGATCTTTCCAGAAAGGACTTAGTAATAGGCTTACCTAGACTAAAGTATGAAAAGGATCATCTTTGTTCAGCATGCCAATTGGGAAAAAGCAAGAAGTATGCCCACAAACCCAAACCTACAAACTCAGTTACAGAAGTTCTTCATACCATTCACATGGATTTATGTGGACCCATGAGAGTGCAGAACATTTACGGGAAGAAATATGTGTTACTTGTGGTTGATGATTACTCTCGATTTACTTGGGTTAAGTTCTTGAGGACAAAGGATGAAACTCCAGATATCATCATCAAACTTATCAAACAGCTGCAGGTTCGACTTAACAAAACTGTCAAAATCATCCGAATAGACAATGGAACTGAGTTTGTTAACAAAGAACTTAGTGAGGTTTATGAAAGTGTTGGAATCAGTCATCAAAGAAGTGTTCCACGAACTCCTCAACAGAACAATGTAGTTGAAAGACGAAATCGAACTCTTGTGGAAGCCGCTAGAACAATGCTGATTTACTCAAAGGTTCCAATGTTTCTCTGGGCTGAAGCCATTGCCACTGCATGCTACACTCAAAATCGATCCCTTATTCACACTTCTCATGGAAAAACTCCATATGAACTTGTCCACAATCGAAAACCTAATCTTTCATTCCTTCGTGTGTTTGGTGCATTGTGTCATCCAACTAATGAGGGCCAATACTTAGGCAAACTTAAAGCTAAAGCGGACATTGGAGTATTTGTAGGATATGCACCAAACAGAAAAGGATACCGAATCTACAACAAAAGAACCTGAAATATCATGGAAACAATTCACGTTACGTTCGATGAGCTGACCGGTCAAATGGTTCTGGACAACCCAGTTCTGGACCCGCATCATCAAGTAGTCCCATCAGTTCTACTCTTGTATACGATTCTTCACCAGCAACTCCTTATGTACCTCCTTCAGAAGATGACTTGAAGAAACTGTTTGATCCAATGTTTGATGAACACTATAAGCCAATTGCTAATGATCTGTCAATTCCATCAACAGAGGTTGCTCCTATCCCTGTCAATGAAGTTAACCCTTCAGTTTCTATGTCGTTAAGTATAGAAGCGCCTGCTGCTGATCACTCTGTCTCATCAACAAATCATCAATCATCAAGTGTACATCATGGAATTGTTTCTGGCACCCTTGATGGAGAGAATCCCTTTGCTACTCCTGAAGATGCCCCCTTTGAAAACATATTTGCTCCTGAATCATCATCAGAACCATCTTCATCAGGAGAAATCGACTTTGCTACTTCAGTTCCTCAACAACAACCACACGAACACCTTAGAAAATGGACACATGATCACCCATTGGACAACATCATTGGAAATCCCTCTCGTCCAGTATCCACTCGCAAACAACTTGCAACTGATGCCTTATGGTGCTTCTTCAACTCCGTACGATCCAAGGTCGAACCAAAAGATGTTAAAACTGCCATGAATGAAGATAGCTGGTTCAATGCCATGCAAGAAGAAATTCATGAGTTCGATCGACTAGATGTATGGGAATTAGTACCTGCTCCTGAATGTGCTATGATCATTGCTCTAAAGTGGATCTTCAAAGTAAAACTTGATGAGCCTGGTGATGTTTTAAAGAACAAGGCTCGATTGGTTGCAAAAGGATACCGTCAAGAGGAGGGTATTGACTTTGAAGAATCATTTGCTCCAGTTGCTCGTATCGAGACAATCAGAATCTTCTTGGCTAATGCTGCAAGTAAGAACATGGTAGTCTATCAGATGGATGTAAAGACGGCTTTCCTTAACGGAGATCTTAAAGAAGTTGTATACGTCCACCAACCCGGTTTTTTGAATCCAGAGCATTCTACTCATGTCTATCGCTTGAAGAAGGCTCTTTACGGTTTGAAGCAAGCTCCAAGGGCATGGTATGATACACTATCAAATTTTCTTCTATCTACTGGATTCAGTAAAGGAGCAGTTGATCCGACATTGTTCACCAGAAATTCAGGCAAACATTTAATTCACGTTCAAATCTATGTTGATGATATTATCTTTGCCTCGACTGACCCCAATGAATGTGACCATTTTTCTAAGGAGATGGGCTCCAAATTTCAAATGTCAATGATGGGACAAATGTCATTTTTCTTGGGATTACAAATTTCACAAAGTCCCGGAGGCATTTTTATTAATCAATCTAAATATGCAAATGAAATTTTAAAGAAATTTGGATTTGACACTTGTGACACCGTTGACACTCCCATGGTGGAACGTACCAAACTGGATGAGGACCACTCAGGGATCATGGTAGATCAAACGAAATATCGAAGTATGATTGGATCCCTGATGTACCTCACAGCCAGAGACCGATATTCTGTTCACTGTATGCATGTGTGCTAGATACCAGGCTAAGCCTACCAAAAGCATCTTGAAGCGGTTAAACGGGTCTTTCGGTATCTCTAAGGAACCATCAACATGGGTCTTTGGTACCCGAAGGACACCAGTATGTCACTAACAGCATATGCAGATGCAGACCATGCAGGGTGTCAAGATACACGTCGAAGTACGTCTGGAGGTGCTCAATTTTTAGGTGATAAGCTTGTGAGATGGTCTTCAAAGAAACAAATGAGCACTTCTATATCCTCTACAGAGGCTGAATACATAGCCATGTCATCTTGTTGTGCTCAAATCCTATGGATGAGATCCCAATTATCTGACTATGGCTTTGAATTCAACAAAATCCCTCTGTATTGTGATAACAAAAGTGGCATTGCTCTCTCTTGCAACAACGTTCAACATTCAAGAGCAAAGCACATTGACATTCGACATCATTTCATTCTGGAACAAGTGGAAAAAGGTGTGGTGGAACTCTATTTTGTGAGGACTGAATACCAGTTAGCAGACATCTTTACCAAAGCTCTTCCTAGAGAACGTTTTGAGTTTATCCTTCCACGACTTGGTTTAAAGAGACTACAACCGGAAACACTCAAATGTCTTCAAGAGAAAGACGAGGAGTAAAAATGGTTCTCTTGCTTCATCTATCTCTTGTATATATTTATTCAAAAAGCAAAATACAAAGTTTCAAAACCCACAAAAGAAAATATAAAAATATAAAATTTTCAAAAATCCATAAAAATTAGAAAATCTTGAAAATTACCAAAAAATATTGTTATTTTGTCATGTTTTTTTTATTTTTATTATTTTTGTTATTCGATATTATCTAAGGACTTTGTGTTGACATTCAAAGAATGTCACGGGTTTTTAGATGCTCTTCGAATGTACGTAAATTGCTTAAAATAAAAAATAAAAAAAAATGAGGCGGAGAAAAATGGTGGTTTATTGTCATTTCAGGAAGTAACCCGTTTTAATAGTAAAGAACAGAGCCATGCTTAATCTTTTTTCAATTCTCATGCTTTGATTCTTAAAACAAATGTTTGGCACAAAAAAAAAATGTGTTCTTTCCAAATATTTTTCCGTCTGATGATTCTTCATCTGTCAAAATACCTCGTACTCTATTATTTTTGAAAATCATCTGTGCTTATCATCTGTCAAAATCTCTATCTCTCAATCAACAACTTGTGTCATTGATTGAGGGGGAGAATGATTTCAATCGAATTAAAAAGTGTATTTTTCAAACAATTGGCACGTAAACGAGCAAGGTCTATTTTTGGATAATCAAAATGAACAATGTTTTATACAAGTGGTTCCAGACCTTGGCTATTGTTATGTTTCATTAGATAATCAAAGCATGATTAATCCGTGGAGTTTAAAGTCTCAGACTTGATCCTTATCGGTAAAATGTTTTCATAAGCAAGTCACAATTCTTCTCAAAAGCTTTCAAAAAAAATTTAAATCTATAAAGATCACAAATCTTAAATGATTTGAAGATTGTGATCGGGGGGAGAATTTGTGATTTAAATTGGATTTAAACTGATAACTCGATAATTGGTTTTATAAGTGTTTAGCAAACTCTCCTCCATTCATGTGCCAAACGATTTCAAATTTTCCATGCACCTGTTAAGGGGGAGCATCTATTTTAAACCAAAAAGGATTGAAACGTGATTAATTTGTTCCAAAGTGCAGGTTTTCCCTAATATGTGCAAAACTCATTCAAATCTCGATGCACATATTGAGGGAGAGCAATTTTATTGAAAACCACATTCTTTCCCGAAAATATCTTTAACTGTATGTGAATCACTGATTTTGATCGGGAAAGTGATGTCGATATTCTTAGAAAATATTTATCAAAAGAAGTGAATTCTTCCTCTTGCCTCCATGTGCCAAAATGATTTCAAACATATGATGCACATGTTGAGGGGGAGCCGTTTTCTAAAATATCAAAAACGATTCAGGTACAAAATGCTTTGATAATATATCACAAGTACTTGGATTGATTTTCAAATGGTTCCAATGGCTGATGAACAATACCAAAAAGACTAACCAATTTATTTTATGCATGGTGTTATAAGGATGGTTAGGTTAGGTATGCGTTTCCATGATCTCGCCAGAGTCGGAGGGATCTACCCAGGGACAATCCACTAGATAATGTAGAGTCCTTAGGTATGATGAAAAAAGGAGAAAAGTGAGATATGGGAAGAGTGCGGACTGAGATAGAGCTAGAACTGGAATAAACCCAACAAGGTTCTAGTAATGAAGTCTCGGTAAGCACTGAAGTGGTTGAAGAATGAAAAAGAATTGAATGTGAAAAGGGTGAAAAGAAATAGCCCTCCAATAATTCAACCTTAGGGGAGAAACCGGGTTCAATACATATGCTACTGGTGGTTACTAAGGTAACACTAGTATTGAAGACAAGACGTCATGGACCCAGTGACGCACTGCACTACATCTTCCCAAACTACTCAAGTTCCTTTTAAAAGGACTTGTTTCATTCTCACAGGGGAACCTACATTATCTATCAACTTTCTCTTAGAGATGGTTGATATTGAAGAAGGAGACCCTCTCCCTAGTCTCCGGCATAGGAACCAAATGTGCACAATTGAGCCTAGAGCCACGAGATCATCAATAAATCTCATTAAGGACACAATCAATGAAGACTTTCGGTTTCACACAATGTGGAAAGAGAGAATATACTTTTAGAGTCCTACGCATTATCCTTGTGGTTTTTCCAGAACATCTGAGTGATATGCTATCATATTCACAATGAAGATGAAAAGCCTTCTAAAGCCAACATCAAACAAGCTCTTGGTAGGTGGCATGTGAGATCTATCCAATAGATCAACCATGTGACAACTGAACAAAAACAATGGGGCGATTCAAATTTTTGAATCAATCCTGGTTCAGGTTATGGATTGAGGGATACCTTTGAAAAACCGGTCGTTGTGCTTAAAACTCTTTTCTCCAGCACATCGACTGTGTATTAATATTTCAAAAATAAAAGGTGTTTATGATTGATAATTGATTTTCTTTAAAACCTTCGTTGTATTGCAAAAACACTTTATTTTGAGCAGTACACGATTGTTTTTCAAATCTCTTTTCATCAATCAGTGAATCTCAAATTCGCTGGTTCACTCACTCCGTGTTGTCTTCTTTGAGACGTTTCGGTTTGAGAACAGCTAGAGCAGCTGCGAAACCCTGTCAAGGAGATTCTTCGGAATTATACCTGATCACAGGCAGTACTTGTACTGATCAACGAAAGTGCTCAAAGACACTTTCGTGCTCTTTATTGCTAACTGTTGTATGCAGGTACACCCGACGCTTGCAGCTGATCAGAATGGAGAGGTCAATCCATAGCCGCATTCTCACACAACACATACATCTCAAAAGAAATCATGATTAGTACATCAATGACTCTGATATTCTCACTCCATGCTTCTGCTACGCTGCTGCAAATATCATGAATCATCTAAAGCTTCCGCTACTCTGATAAGAAGAAATCATGATCCAGAATGTGAGCATGTCGGTCCACTGTCACAAAGTCAAATAATGTCAACACCACAATGGAAGAGTCAGAGATTTACGCAAGCTGATGATCTCAAAGCTGGCTCAAAACTCATCATCACGTGGATCAGTTAAAGACCTCCACTTGAATTATTCAAACATGGATAAAATGAAGAATCAAAGACTACGAGCTACTGAGCAAAGAACTTAAACAAGAATTCAAGAACAATCTTAATGTAATATCTGTTTGTATTCTGTGTAAATTGAGGTGACCTCCCTTAGGGGGAGATTGTTAGGAATTAGAAAACTCAGTCATTAAAGTGTCGGTCACCTCAAGTACATGTAATCATTAGAAAGCTCGTAGTCGTAGTTATATAATGTTAGTAAGTAGTTAGTTAAGTAAAACCGTGGAGGACGGACGGGTCTTTACCCAATGTATGCCTGATCCACAGCCCGTAAGAGGCGTTTATTGTAAGACACTATAAATACCCTCTACCTCCCAAGGTAGAGGGTTGGACCTTCAATAACATTTTTCTTTGTTTCACATAGTTCCCAACTCTCTTCCATTTCTCTCTCTAGAACTTTCTCTCTCTAAACATTTTGTATACGCCCCTTATGTATTTGGTTTGATGTGTTTATGAAATCCTATATCTTACACCATACCACTGAGCCTCTATGATGGTCCTCCTACGCTTCTCAATCTTCCCAACAAGTTGCTGGCGCTCCCCCTCCATACGCAACAAAAACGCACGTTCCTCAATGATCTCAGTAATAAACAGATACTTAAAGGCTGACAGGAGGTTTTCAGATCCACTGGTAGCCTTGATCTCATCAATGTTAGGCATGGCACTCATCTCCAGATGATTATAGTAGGTAGGTGTAAAACTGCTAAACAAGTTACAAACACCGTTTTAACCCCTCAATGCTTACGTTAAAAGGGCCACCGAAAGAAATGGAAAGAATATAGAAGCCCAACTCTAAATACGAAAAATTACAAGCCCAAATAGGGACAAAAAAAAATATCTTAAAAACCGTTTAAAAAGAAAGAAACACTCTCAAGGAATACTCAGTTATCGTTAAAAAAAAATATATACATAATTAAACGCCATTGTTACAAACTAATATAAACAGAAAACGCACCAAATCCAGCCCAACCTAAACATAATTACGGATAAAAAAAGTTTGTTAAACATATAGTAATGAATTATTCACGAGACCCAATAACAACAACAACCAAAAAATAACTTTAGACGCAAATTGAACACGCTAACAATGAGATAAAACCTTAAAGAAAAGCCCACCTAAGAGTTGCGGCGGGCTGCCCCTTACTTGTTGACTATAAAAGGTGACCAATAACCGATCCCAAAAAAATATAAACAAACAAACCCTTACTTTTATAAATCCACATCTATTCATCATCAAAATTCAAAACCAAACATCCAATCCAAACACACACAGACAAATTTTATAAAAACAATGACAGAACCCCAACCACCATCAGACACCCACCACCCCAACGGCACCACCACCTCCACAACAACCACTCTCACCACCGTCCCACCACCACAAACCACCACCCCATCCGACCCACCACCACCCACCAAACGCCAACGCCGCCCCAGCGTCCGCTTAGGCGAAATCGGCGACCAAATATTCGAAAACCCCAACATCAACACCAACAAAAGATCCATCAATAACCAAAAATACAAACACCCTTTATCTAAAGACTCAAAACCCACCTCAAAAAGTATAAAAAGTTTGAATCTTGGTGGGGCCCACAACAATTTTAGTGATGGTGGGTGGAAAGTTAAGTCGAAAAACTCGAAAAGGGTTAGGTCGAACTGGGGTGCTTTAAATGATGATGTTGTTGTTGATGATCTTGGTATGGATGATTATGATGATGTGGATAGATATAGTGATCAGAGTTTGAATGTGTCTAGGGGGGAGGGGGGTGAGTTTCGGGTTTCGAGTGGGCCGAGTGATAATGCCGGTGAGATGGAGAGGAATGGTGTGAGGGTGTGGTTGAATCAGATTGGTTTAGGGCGATACTATTCGGTTTTTGAGGTACATGAAGTTGATGATGAGGTTTTGCCGTTGTTGACGTTGGAGGATTTGAAGGATATGGGGATTAACGCGGTTGGACCTAGACGGAAGATGTTTTGTTCTATTCAGAAGCTCGGAAAAGGCTTTTCGTGATGGTTGGGGCAATTTTGAGTGAGCGGGATAGTGGATCAGAAAGACAAATGTCTGAAGCTGGTTTGCGACTTTTTTTGTGTACTTTCGTTGTAACGATAGAATTGTTTTGTTTTTTTAAGTTTTTTTGCTGTGATAATAATTGAGTTTAAGTGATGTGGACGTTTATGGTATATAGATGAGTAGTTTAATGTAGCGACTAGCGATAGATAGTTAAAAAGATATGTGTAGAATATGTATGATAACAATTTATAGCTCATGAATTGTTGACGACCATTTTTTTTTACTGATAACTGATAAACCGTTGATATGTTGATGCGTGATCTTAAGTCATATGGTGTATGGCTAATGCTTTTTGTTGTGGAGTTAGTACTAATGCAAATATCTTTGGCTAATGCAACTATCGCCATTAGAGTATTAGCCGGTTTGTTTTTATAGAAAATGGCAGGCGTCTGAATCTTTAAACTTGATTATGAGTATGATGGACTGATGGAGTTGCATTGATTGTAGATATAATGTATAAAGGCCAATGCTGCAAATAGGTGCTAAAATATTGGACATATGTTTATTATAGCTTGTTTGGTTCTTTTATTATCTTTGAATACATGTCAAGTTGAGTTTCCAACTTGAGAGGATCTCCCTCCCATGTTATAAGCCAGGGAGTGATCTTTCTTGAAAATGTAATAATACCTGTTCTGTCACCGTGTATCTGCTGCTATAACCAGTTATAATGCGTTAGTTTTGTTTTCAGTTTCTGGTTGATTTTAAGCCAAAAAAGGAATGCATACTCTGCAACTGTTTGTTTTGTTTTTAACTGTTGGGATGGCAAACATTCTAATTTTGGAAAGAAAAATTGACAAAAAAAGTTTATGATTGCTTCTAGAAAGGGCAAAATAGCAAGTAGTGTCACTCTTACCAATCAACATGATAGACAAACAATTACATAAAGAATAGCAGCATGCAGCATGCTTGCAGTCTGTTAACAACCCTAGTACTTACATTTAGGAAATTACATAAGAACATTACAACCAGTGAAAATTATCATGATGATGCCTCGAGGTTGATTTTGAGCTTGAATTAGAGAGACCCAATGTCTGAGTAGTTGGATGTAGCAAAGCTCGCCTGATGTTAGAAGAAACAACAGTTAAGAATATATGCATTATAGTTTATAGTTGATGTTTTTTGCCTAAGTATTCCCATCTTACTGTTCTAAATACTCAGAAAGCAATGGGTGACTTGTTGATGACGCGTGACATTACTTCACATGGGGGCATGTTTTGTGTTTTTCGCTGTGCGTATAGACATTTAGTGCTAATTCAATTATCTTTGGTTCATGCCTCCTGCATATATTTTATCGTTATTAGATGGCATGTTTTAAGAATATGGAGAATTCTTTATCTTGAATTTTCCATATGACTATATGAGTATGATAAAGTTTTATTCATTGTAGAATTAACAATAGTTAAAGGCCTATTGTTAAAGTCCGGATGCTTGGTTTTGTTATACTTTTTGCTTACATGTACTTGGGCATGACCTGTGCTTTCTTGAAAATGTTATACTTGTTCTGTCGCTGCGTATGGATCAGTGTTTATACTTGTTCTATCGTTCACAAAAAATATGTTCCTTTGTGCTAATAGCAACACTTTGTATGACTAATTCACAAGACGGTGATAACCGGTAACGCTGACCGGTCCACGCACATTGTATGAATAATATATTCGGATAACACACAACGTATGATTAAATTTTACCATCTTTTTCTACCTGCAAACTGTAAAGTGAGAAACAAACATGCTTAGCAATCATTTCAAATACAACAAACTCCCAACATCGGCTGATAACAAAGAACAAATACACGAACTTTAGCGGCTTTCAATTCTCTAAAGAAACAACAAAGATTTTCTTGAATCGTTCTTGATGCTTGAACTTGGAAACAAGAATATAAATCTTTGAACACAACTCTAGGCTCTAGCCATACTTGTACAAATAGTACCAACAGAGATCCAATAGGTGGCTTTTCAAACCAAGTACCACTGGACATGGCTTTTGAGTGACTTGACGGCTTTATTAAACTCTAAAATTATGTTTTAGTTAACCTTGGCTCTGTCTTGTTCCAGTTATGACATTTTTGTCTCGGCTGGAAAGTAATTTATGCCTACGAGGTTACCAACCGTGCTTATAACCTGATATTTGCTATCACTTTGTTACTAAGATGACAGTGATACGGTATAAGGTATTCACTGAGGGGGTATTTGGTTAAGTTAATTTGAGGCGCTTAATGACTTATTGTATTTTAAAAATAAAATAACTATTAACAGTTATTAACAAGAGATTGTGAATGCTAAAATATAGTTTTTCACAAAAGCTCTCTACAGACAGCAAACTGCAAAAGCCCTTTACAGATAATGTTGTGCAAAAGCCATAAAGTATTGTGGTAAGTAACCTAAACAACCCATTAAAGGTGCTTATGAGTATAGAATTCTGGCTCACGGGTTACAAGTAGACCCGGTAAACACATTAAAATAGATTCCAAATAACCTGTTTTGTATAACTGGGGCCATAGGAAAACAGGTAAAAAATGGGCACAGTTTAACGCAACACAGAAATATGACAGATCCTCATGGAGTAAGATATTGGGTCAGTAGGAAGAGGATCAAATGGTGGTGCTAATCATTGACACACATTAAAAAGTTGTTATAAAAACCATATTTTATAATACCAAAAGGTATTATAATATGGAGATTTTTATATCTTCAGCTTCATTGTTTATAAGTTGTCCATAGAATCGAAGTATAGTTATTTTGATACAAAAAGTATATTGTGTGCTTTAAGGCTTACTATCTTTCGGTTCCCTCATGTTAGATTCACATTTTTTGCTTTACCTCTGCTTCTTCCTATAAATGTACATATGGCCCGCTGATTGCCTGTACTCGAGCCAAATAAAGAACGCAAAAGAACAGGAAAACACAAAATTTAATATATGTCAGGTAAGTTTTGTTACCGTCGAGTCTTTAACCATATTTCCCTTGTATGAACAGCTGAAATGCGTATGCTTACTCGAGCTAATAGTTGAAGGGTGGCTAGTATGTCGTGCTAAGAAAATAACAATAGCCTATCTCCCTTCTACCAAAGTCCATATCTGAGTAACTGGGTTGTTTGTAGGATGGAAATTAGTTAATATTCACATTTTTTTTATCAAGTGTGTAACGATATGCATTCTAAGTGTTCGATTTTCCTTAACTTTAAAGAGCCATGTACTATCATCTCGACTTTTAGTTAATGCAATTCAGCATCCTTCTTTTGGTCCTGCACCAGGCCCAAATCTGGACACACGCGAGAACGGGGCAACATGTCCAAGGCGAAGAGGTTGGCCCCCGGTAATCTTTAATGTTTTCCATCTAAGATTTTCAAAAGGTTTCCTTGCATTTATTCCTTATCAGTTGCCGAAGGATTCTCAAGTAAGTAGCTACTGGTATTGCTAACAAGTACACAACTACTACTAATATCGAAGCAACGTAAGTTTTTAAATAGACACCATTTTGATTATATTAGCATTGATTTCATAAAAATCCATTTATATTGTTGTGTTATCGCTCTCTGCACAATCAGGTTGAGATTAGCTTCTTAACCAAAAAAATGAACTGGTCGAAAGTCAAGTGTACTCAAAACCATAGAACCTCCTCTTTGACTTTGTTATAACATAAGTGGAATTACTCTTGTATTTATATAATGAATTATAACTATATTTAACATGTTAATTATTTGCATATCTCGAAGAAATGTACAAAAAAGGTGTTGGTTGTTTGGCCTAAACCCAATCCATTTCGACAAGTAAAAATGACCCGTTTTGACCCGAACTCATTTTGACCCATTGATCAACTTCTTTGACCCCCTCATTTTTCCGCATTTGGTCTAAATGGATAACACTAATTTTAATAAAAATGTTTTTTTCTCTTAGATCTTTTATATCCTCAACTTTTTTAGAACGACTCTATTCTCAGCTGACCTACTATTAATTGTGTTGTACACATGTTTATCATAGCATTGGAATCCTTGCACATTTATGCACTTTGTGCACAATATCTTGTTTATGTGTACTTAACTTCATCTTTTATTTATGTTTTACTGTTTTGTAGTTTGTGATAATGCTTATGCGGTGGATTTGCCAAACAGTACGAGTATTTTCACTATTTTGAAGTCTTTCAATGCGTCGGATATTTATGAGTTTCACCCCGAGAATGTGATTAAGGGCGAGAACTAGAGGACGAGTTCTTCTAAAGTGGGGGGAGGATGAGGACAAAATTGAGGAGTTAGCGGAGGAGTATATGGCGTAGGGCCAAAGCCTTACCTACGCATATATGCTGCTGTCTATTTTTTGTTGGGACAAAATTGAGGAGTTAGCGGAGGAGTATATGGCGTAGGGCCAAAGCCTTACCTACGCATATATGCTGTTGTCTATTTTTTGTTATTTTCGTGGCTTGTCTACGCCGTATAAGGAAGACATCCTTTACGGTGTATACATATCGACTGTAGTTTCTTTATTTTTGTTTAAGACGGTTCTAGACGTGTTTTGGTTACTTTTTCCTCAAGTTTGGTTTTTCTATAAATATAAGGCTTTAGTTTATTGCTTAGGCATTCAATAATCAATATTATTCTTGACTTTTAATCTTTAAATCATTTGTGATTTGGTTTAACCCGTGTTAAGGTTTTATTCACACTTCCGTTCTGCGTCAGTTTGTCTAAACTTTTCAGGTTCTTTGATTGCCAAATTCACGTGTCTACTTGGTCGGCTACTTAAAATCTTATTCAAGCTTGTCAACTTAAAGAGCTAGTCTAGCATTCTTAAATTCCTAGAAGTATAACATTAACATAGGCTAAACACTCGAACTTCTTCAGAAACATTCAACAACTAAAATGAATGAAGACGTGTCTGTAATTTGAATCAATATAAACGACATGATGTACCAAGGATCCCGTTGAAGCATTTAATAAGACGAACACACTTAGACAAAGCCATCGATTCCGAGTTGTGGCATTTGAGACTTGGGAGACATTCGGAGTTTTGGCATTGGTACTCTTTTCTTTAACAGTATTTTCTGTACTAGAGCCATTAGTAATAGAGATAGAGAATCCATATCAACGAAAGGTCTAACTGTTTATAGTATCAATTGCTATTTAACTCGTTCTAAAATGTCTATATATGTGTAATTCCGAACATTTCTATTGGACTTAGTTGCTTATCTATACTACTTACTACTTATAATGCACGAATACACTCACTATTAATTTTAAGACGTACATGAAATTAAGCATGGTTTACAACACTTTAATGCACCCAATTTTCAGAATTACTACAAAGTAAGCATATTTTACAACAAAATAAAGCGTGATGTCATTTTAAGACCAAAATTCTATCAAACAACATTAATGCTATTAAAAACACCCCTTCACCAAAAAAACCATTTAACCACAATGTACAATAGCTGCAACAAATTTTCAGATTTACAACAAAATAAGTATAGCGTACAACAAAATAAGCATGATGTAATTTTCAAACTTACAAAATTAATGCTATTAATGACTATAATGACTACTACTTACAAGAAAAGAAACATAGTGTACAACACTTTAATGCACATAGTTTTCAGACGTACAAGACAAGAAGCATAGTGTATAACAAAACACCACATTAATGCTATTTAATGTAGTTAATTATTTAACTGGTCAATAAATACAATGAATACAGTTATTAAAACACCCCTTACATAAGAAAGACAAATTATTAAGCATATTGTACAACCAAATTAAACACAATTCTTGCATTAAATTTCACTACTACAAATAATAAAGCACGTTATACAAATATTCAAGCCCGAACGGGCAACAGGCCAAATTGGCTTGAGCCCGAAAGGGCGCGGACCAAACGGGCTCGAGCCCGAGCAGACACGGGCCAATGGGTTCGAGCCCGAACGGGCACGGGTTATACGAAATTCTTGATATCCGTAAATTTATTATTAAAAAGAACATAATAAACTAAAATACATTATTCATCAAAAAAAATTATTTCAGGGAATCCACCGCTGCAACGCGCGGATACCCTGCTAGTTGTACTAATCCATCCATCTTTTCTACCATTTTTATCATTAAGATCCATTTTAATTCAATAAAGAAGTTACTATCTTTGCTTGAATTGCAACCAATATCCATATTGACCAATTTTTAGTCTTTTGTCCATGCATCAACTGCCTATTAGGGTGGTGGCAACCCTCATTCCCCATCCCTCACCATCCCTCACTATCCACCAATAACATTCTTCCAACTCATCTCATCCCTACACCACCCCTCACCATAGATTTTTAGTGGCAACCATGTATCCCTACCCCTCACCACTTTTTTTTTTTTTTTTTTTTTTACCTTTTTATATTTAAAATTATATCAAACAATATAATAAAAACACATAATATTATTATTATTACTTAAAAGAAAATTACATCCTAAAAGCGCTTTAATAAAAAACATACTAAAACACATTTCTAAAAATCACAAGGCCATCCGTATTTCTCCGCGATCTCACGTTTTTGGGCAAGAGTGACCGCTAGTATATTTGGATCGTTTATGTGATTGTGCGGTGTTTGATATACTTTCAACGCCCTATACTTAGCCTTTTCTTCCATGACACGGATTTTTGTCGCCATAACCTTTTCGGCCATCTCATCCTTTGAAGCTTTTTGCTCCGCCCTCTTCTCCAATATTTGTGTTTTCTTTGTTGTGTAGTTGTCGAAGCTCATAGCAACACTACCCTTTGACGACGATTCGCTTTCGCCCTTTTGCCCTTTCTTTTTTGAATGCGAGGCATCGTGTCGTCATTGAGATCCGGAATCACAGGGTTGTCATTACTTGCGGTCTCGTAGTGGCGGATTGAACGACTTTCTCCGTTTGTCGGAATGAGACGAAGATCCTTGCGCTATATCTGGTTGTTCCAACCATTTGTCTTCGTACCTAACAATCTCCCATGCGTCAATATGACTAAACGACTTGCCATGTTTAGTTTTGTAATCGGCCAAGACATTTTTCATGATGTTAACATCGCTACAACCACTCTCGCGAAGACGATTCTACAATTACATAAGTAAAAATTAATATGTAATTGATAAAAGTATATAACTACAAAATATTAATTCATATAAATGTAAAAAGTATATAATTATAAAAATTACTTGTTGGATCCACAACCCATTAAAGACACCCATTTCGGCGCTCAAACTTTTCCACTTTGTGTTCAAGCCGTGATGTGTACGCGTAGTGTTTCGAATGTTTTGCTTGAAATGCTCATGAATTCTTCTCCAAAAACTTTCTCTATTTTGTTCATTCCCACTCTACATGTCGAGATGTGACCCCAAGCTTTTGCCAACGCCTCCTCTTCGGCCGGTGTCCAAGATTTCTTTTCCACTCTATTTGGGTTTCTTTTCCGTACTTCTTGAACTTCTTCAATTTCTTCAACTTCTTCAACTTCTTCATTTTCTTAACAATATTTTAACAAATAAAAGTATAACATAATAAATTAGTAGAAATAAAAATTATTACAAACAATATTTTAACAAATAAAAGTATAACATAATAAATTAGTAGAAATAAAAATTATTACAAACAATATTTTAACAAAGAAAAATTATACCGATTGGAGGTTGCGTTTCGGGAATAACAATGTCATCTTCTTCATCATCCACACTATATAGCGGTAGTTGTCGTTCGACACTTGTTTCACGTCGCGAAGGAGCGTCACGGTACTCGAGCGGGTTGAATTAAACGCTTGTCAATTGAGTTGGATTGGTTGGTGGTTGCGGATAATATTGTGGTTGAAAGTACGGTGGAGAAGTCATTTGAGGTTGATAATATTGGGGTTGTGGACTCATTTGTGGAATATGCGGGCGGGTTGTGATTGAATTCATGGACGAAATCGGGAACCGCGTCCACTTCCTTTGGATGATGAAGAACCATTTTTTGATTTTCTTGGATCCATGATAAAAATTGTAGAAATTGGTATAAAAGTTGATTAAAAGATAAAGGATATAAAGTATTTTGTTGTGGGAAAAAATATGTTATAAAATGGGTTATATATAGGAAATGGAATTTTTTTTTTTTTAAATGTTGCCCAACGGTCGAAATTCTAGCCGTTCAACGGTTGTTTTTTGCTTAGCCCGATTCGGCCTTCTTCCCCGCTGCATGGTGAACCCGCTCCATCCCTCGTTGGTTGCGGCGGTGTAGCCGCGCGGGCTAGGCCAACCCGCAGTTGAGCCCGAAGCCGTTGCCACCACCCTTAGTCAGCATGTACTTCTTCCATGTTGACCAATTTTCAGTTTTACATTAAGTTAGCCACCCACATAGGATCTTGTTTCTTGCATTTATCACAAGTCACCCTTTTAATTAAATCTAAAACTGACTAAAAGAAAAGCAATATGACATTACCCGATATATATAGTATGTGACAATGTCAATAACTTCTTTGTCGATACCCAAAGGTATACCTTAATAGTAAAACTCTATTTATCATCTAATAATTGCTCAAAATATTGGCCGTAAGAGTATGGATTATAAAGACCGGATGTAACAAGGAGGTGAACTTATGCGTGGTTTCTCATTTCTTTCTCTCTTCACGCGTAAGCACTACTTAGACGCTTAAAGAAGACGCATGATAAAAAAGACTTTGTTGTCATCGAAGGAAAGTAAATTCTGTAGTGTAAATGTATTTTGGATATTTAATTGTGTGTTCATGCGAGGTAGGGATAATTTGTATAAAATTGTGTTGACCACTACAAGAGTAAAGACGACATAAATGTAGTAAAAACTAGAAACCCCAAATAATGTCCCGCAAAGTAAAGTTGATACAATCATGACTCAGCTCACTTGAAGGGCGGACCCATGTTTATAAATGATAAACTTCACCATGTTTTTTTATTTTTTTTTTATTTTACCACAATACGTAGTACAATGTACTAAACAATACATGTGTCACAACGTTTACGGACCAAGTTAATTTAAAAAAAAAAAAAAAAAAAAAAAAAAAAAAAAAAATAGTTAAAAACTTTTTTTTTGCTAAAGTTTATAACTTTACACTATTAGGCAAATCCATAAGGTTCTAGGAACCCATCGGTTCCGCTCTTGCCTCACCTAAAATCGGGCATTATGGGTAGTGCCTAGTGGTACCTGATGGTGCACCATCGTGTGTTATCCCCACTACACAACTTTCTAATCGCGCACAAAGGTTCAACTTTTGCACCGGTTAGAAGAGGTCTGCACTTCCGAACCAATATACCTTTTTATAATTGTAGGATATATTGCGGGATATGTTTGTATGAAGTTAACATTTTTATATATTTGATTTGATGAAGACCATTACTTTTGTTTGATCATGAGTTTGAAGATATCTTTGAATAATGATGTGACACTAACGTGAACTGATAAGTTTGGTATCAATTAGTTTCGACCTAACAATACAAAAGTTGTTACAAATACTCGATTGCACTGTACAACATTCAATACACGATGTACAGTTGGTTATGAAAGATAGGTACAGTCATAAAAGACTGCATGTATTATTATAAATTGGATTTTTCTAACATGTGCGTATTACTTATAAAGGACGACGGGACCGTAAAAAGGGCGTCGGGCCCACATATTTTATTTAAAAAATGTATTTTTTGTGGGTTCGGACGTCCTTTTTCGTGAGTCCCGCCGTCATTTTTGTGAGCTTAACATGTGCCCCCGGGGCACATGTTAGAAAAACCCTTATAAATTTTGTAACTAAAAAGCAACCTTTTTAGAAAGGTTTTATGGTTTATACCCCATTAAAAAAATTTAACCTATTTTTGACCTTTTTGTACTACATTATATTGACAGCCATGTACAAATTTCAATAACTTTTTCAACCACCTCATTAACTTTTCACTTATTTAAAAAAGTCAAGTCAAATTTTTTGTAAAATGTAAAACTTGACTAACTTTTTTTTGAAACTTGTTAATCTTTAATCCATCTTTTAACCAACTTAATTAATTAAAATTACTAACCAGATTTGATAATGTATAAATATTGGCTAATTTTAATTTTAAACATACTTAATTTTTTCTTTACCAATCTTAACTGATTTGCTAATTTTTTTCTTACACTTGAGTTGAGTTTGTGAAGAAGGAAATAAAGAAAACAGGTACTTCTATTATTGTCAATTCATTGCTTTGTAAACACGCTTTTTCAACATTTAATTTTGTATATTTGTACTTTGCAGGTTGTTATTATCTTTTATGCCAAGGTCCAAATAAGAGTCTGGATAAGATTTCCATATTCCATTTCCAGGTTCTCTTTTTCTCGATCACATTTTTCCTACATCTTTTCTCATCAAAATAAATAAGTGTAAAAAAGTTTGCCACTCAAAACCTTTTAGGCCTATTTACGAGTAGTTGATTGCAGATGCTTTGCTACATCTTTTCTCATCAAAATAAATAACTAGTGTAAAAAAGTTTGCCACTCAAAACCTTTTAGGCCTATTTTCTTGTTCGTTAAAAAAATAAATAAATTAAAAAATATATATATATATTTTTTTGACCCTAAAAAAACAGCAACAAACCAAGATTCATAATACTTGATTTATCATTTTGTCTAAAAAAATCGGATTAACTTCATATATACCTACCTGAGGTTTTCTTTTTCTTTTTTAAAAATCTTCGAAGTTGTGGTCTTGTTGTCTAGTTTGATAAACGAAACTACCAACACCGAAAGAAACCGTCCATGGTTACGTTTGATAAACGAGAGCTTCATGGTTGCGTTTTATAAGTTGTTGTCTTCGTGGTTGCGTTTGTCCACTGAAAGAAACCTTCCATGGTTGCGTTTGAAGCTGTGGTCTTCATGGTTGGGTTTGAAGCCATGGTCTTCATGGTTGCGTTTGATAAGGAAAAAAAATGAGTTCTATTTTTTAGAAGATGACTGCGTGATGTGTTAAAATGATGTGTTTAGGGTTAGGAGCATTTATATATTAGGGTTATTGTGTTGTTGGGCCAAGTTTAATAGTTAGGTATAATGGGTTAAATCATATAACTTGCATGTAGTAGTTGATACAGCAAAACATGTAACTTGCACGTATACAAAGACTAAATTTAGTTTTCGTTTAATATATATCCGTAATATTCGTAGTAGATTTGGTTTAATATATATGCGTAATATTCGTAGTAGATTTCGTTTAATATATATATGTAGTAACTTGCATGTAGGAAATTTGTTTAATAGATTTCGTTTAATATATATTTATTTATGATAATAGATTTCGTTTAATAGATAATAGTAACTTGCACGTAGTAGATTTCGTTTATGATAATATATATTTATTTATGATAATAGTAACTTGCACGTAGTAGATTTTGTTTAATATATATTTATGATAATTTTTTTTAAATGCAGGAAATTTGTTTGTTTTGATTAAAAAAAATGTCATTTTTTTACGAAGAAAACTCAAATTCAGGTGGTGACAACGCTCACTATTTTTACGAAGAAAACTCAAATTCAGGTGGTGACGATGCTCACTATTTTTATGAAATGGAAGAAGCTCAATTTTCTACATGGACATCACATTTTTTTACTGATGAGGTACAATAAACCATACATAATAAATGTTTATATTTGTTTAGTAAAATTAATATTTGTCACTTCACCATCAACAAAAATAAATTTAATTGTAGGTTTTTGGGTCTCGTGAAGATATGATGAATTGGGTGAAAAATACGGCATACTCGTTTGGCTTTGTCATTGTCAAAAAAAGATCAAAGCAATGCAAAAATGGTCTCACGAATAAATTGGTTCTTATGTGCGACCGTGGTGGTAAACCTCCCGGATCCGGATCAAGTACAAATACTAGTTCCAAAAAGACAGATTGTCCGTTTGAGTTGGTAGGTAAATATTCATTGGAACATCATAATTGGACGATAAGAGTTGTATGCGATCAACATAATCATCGCCCTACAGTGAATCTAGAGGGTCATGGATATGCAAGACGTTTATCTGATGATGAATTCCGTTTGGTAGAAGATTTGATGTGGAAGGGTGTGCCACCACATGAAATTCTATCAACGTTAAAGGATAGGGATGAGAATAACTTGTCAACACTCGAGACAATATATGAGGCACAAAAGAAAATTCGCATGGACGCGAGAGCCGGGAGAACGCCTATGCAGTTTCTTATGTCCCTTTTGCAAAGTAATCACTATGTTTATCAGCCTTATACACACCCAGTTACCAACGAGTTGCAAGCTTTATTTTTTGTTCACCCTATATCGTATGAGATATGGCGTGCATTCCCGCACGTGTTGATTATAGATGCCACGTACCAATAGAGTTGAGAGTCAACATGCCAAGCTGAAGAATTACATGTTATATAGAAGTTACACTTTGGATAAATTTGTTCTTTGTATTAATAAGATCGTAAAGTCACAACTCACGGAAATCAAAAAAAGTTTTGGGAAAAGTGAAATTTCTCGTTATCACAAACACAATATACCATGCTTCAGTTTACTACGGGGTATCGTCTCAAATGAAGCTTTCAAATTGATGGTGAAAGAGATTAATCGGTCGAACGATTTTCAAATAGATTCCTCAAATTGTGGTTGTCAACTATATACTAGTTGCGGGTTACCGTGTGCTTGCAGAGTTTCATTGTACCGGAATTCAGGTTCGTATATACAATTACTCATGATTTGATTTAATATTTTTAAGTCTTTATATTTCAAAATTTAAGAAAAATTATATTTATATATGTAAGTGAGTGTATTCCCTTGGATTCAATAGATATATTCTAGAGAACGCTACATATTTCACCGGCAACGTCTTTGCAAAGTGACAATATACGTTGCGACACTGAAGTAAACCATTTTAAAGAACATTTTAACAAGCAGTCTGAAGCAGGAAAAAGAAGTTTCATAAGAAAGTTGGTTGACATATTCAATCCAAGTAAAACTACCATGAAACCGCCCACGGTTAAGAGAAATACTCGCGGACGACCGAGTTTGAAAAAAAAACAACAACAATTTGATCCATAATATTCCAATGCCTTTCTGTCGACACATCACAAGTATAAACAATGTCGTGGGTGATGGAAATTGTGGATTTCGGTCAGTTGCCGTCGGTATTGGTCTTGGCGAAAATAGGTGGTCAAGAATTCGCCAAGATTTGTTGCAAGAGCTAGATAATAACGAGCTAAATTACACGGCTATGTGGCATAATGTCGACTTTCAACGAGTTCGGGACTCTGTGAATTTTAGGGGAACTGGATGTGCGCCGCAGGAAAAATGGATGTTGATGCCAGACACAGGGTTTGTTAGTGCTTCACTTTATAACCGGCCGGTTATATTCTTATCCATGCAACAAAGCTATACATTTTTTCCGCTTTGGTACGGTCCAAACTGGTCCCAACCAAGTGGTCCCATTGTGATTGCACATGTGAGGGGTGATCATTACATTAATGTGACATTAGATGAAAGTTGTCCAATCCCGTCAAATCACCCACAATGGAGGAGGTACAAGAATAGGGACGCATCCGCATGGCAAGACATATATTTAAGTCGACAACTCACGTAGACTGAATATATTGATGATCACTACATGTTGTATGTTATTATTGTTTCATGACAGAGAAAGAAATATCAATCAACAATGGTTTTTAACATTGATCTTTCAAATATTATTTGACAAATTACCATTTCAATATTATAGTTATCACCCAAATCACAATATAAAATATTCCCTATTAAGTATTAACATACCTCACTTCTCAATATAAAAATATGTACATGACTGAGTTACGAAGCATTATAAAAAACTAAAAAAACTAAAGGCATTAAGACTTCTCATTTAAATATGTACATGACCAAAAATATATGTACATGACTTCTCATTTAAATATTCCAATGCATTCTCATTTAAAATGAAGAATTATAAAAAACTAAAAAAATATGTACATGACTTCTCATTTAAATTCATAATGAATGATTATAAAAAACTAAAAAATAATTAAATATTATAACAATAATTGTTTAATGATTGAGTTATGTTATCAATTAAATAAATGATAATGATTATTAGCCATGATTAGTTTATGGTGGAGTGGATCTCCTAAGTTAATGGGGTAGAAACCCACAATGCCTTTTAGAAATTAGAACGACTCTTTTGGCAAAAAGCAAATAATTATGGAATATTTATCCTCGTAATTTGTTGATTAATGACAGCCTCATTTTCTCGCTTTTTGCATCTGACTCCATGTTTCAATACGCACTAATTTATGAGTTTGAAGTTTTGCACACACGGCCAATATTTTTATAAGAAAAGTACAAAAGTAAGCCAAAATCTTTTTTGAAGTCTTTTTTGTGATCAAGTTTTAACCCAATATTTTAAGGGGGGAGGGAGTCCAAGTTTCGTACCCTAATACCCTGAGGGTGCCACGTCACCTCTATCCAATAAAAACCTTCCAACTCAAAACTACCCCAATACTACCCTAACACTACCCTAACTAGACGGAGTGGTACCCGATCCTACCCTAACCCAAAATTTCATAAAAAGACAAAAAAAAAAGAGAACAAAGCTTGCAAAGTTCGGGTTCCGAACTCGAAATCTTCAAAATTTTCAAGTACCCGAATTGGACGGAATGGTGTAGCCGTATACCCGATTGCTACTCGATGGTGAAGCCGACTCCACTCCGTGGTACCTAAATGGTCATGCGCAACCACTCGACTCCGCAGCTCCACCCAAATTTCGCCACGTGTCCAAATGAAAGTACACTTTTTGTACTTTCATTTGGACACATGGCGAATGGAGCTGGAATCTGCGCTGAATTTTGGGTGGAGCTGCGAAGTCGAGTGGTTGTGCATGACCATTTTGGACATTGAGTTAAAAAGTGACCACAAAAGGATCTTCAAAAAAGATTTTGGCTTATTTTTGTATTTTTCTCTATTTTTATACTAACACATACATGAGTTTGTTTTTGTAACATTTAGACCGGTGATGATAACGCATCGAAGACGTGTCTTCGAGCGTATTACCACGCATCTTTGTTGTTACACACACCCATAAAACACGCGTCTTGAAGAAAAATTAAAGGGACTCAATCGTCCTCAAAACCGAGTTGCGGAAGACTCGCGTGTGGCTAAAGGTGAGTTGTTTAATACTTTAATTTGTTTTATGTGAGGTATATTCGTGTATAAAATATAAATGAGGTATATTTGAGTGATAAAGTTGGTTGTCTCATTACATTAAATTGAGTATAAACTTAGTTGTGAAGAGAGAAAATAACATAACGCTAAAGAAACGATGATAAAGTTGGTTGTCGTAACTCTTTATTACCACTAGCCTTTAAGAACTGATTTTACACCAATGGAGAAAAGAATGTGAAATTATTATTGGAGTAAAACAAGTTGATGCACATATAAATTTATATTAATAATCTTCATAAAGTCTCTTCCGTCTTAGTTTTATTGTACATCTTTTGTTTTTGATTGTTTTTAAATTAATTAACCACTTTTATATATAGTAGTTGGAAATTGCATAAGTTTATTATATTAAGAGAACTCCACTAATCCAGATCAAACTACCATAATCACTCTAACCAAACTCCCTAACTTCTCTTTCTAGCCTCTAACCAAACAAATCTCGACCTTTCCTGGCGGTTGGCTTAGGCCGGCCGTCTGGACCTCTTGTACTTTTTTCCCTTCCCAAAATAATAGCCCTTACCTATAGATATGTCATCTCACATCTTCGCACTGCTGCCACCGCTATCTTCTGCTCAGGTCCGTTACCATCCGGTCTCTTCTGCTCAGATCTGTTGCGGTCCGCCATCCATATCTTGATGTAGCCTTGGGTTTTGATTCTAGATATGTTTGGTTTTGCTCTGGCTCCTTTTAGGATGCTCAGTTTTATCTTCTATGTATGTTATATGTACTTTGTGTACTTTTGTCAAGCTACATCTTCATATGGTTGTGTCAACCAAAAGCTCACTTTGGTGATTCCCCCACCCTTGTATGGTGTTCTTTGTAGTCTGTCACAACTATTTGGGTGTATGCTTTCTTTTGGTTTAACTTGTTGCATCGTGTATTTTGTTTGGCAAATCGGCTTCGATTTTGCCCATTATGTTCGATGTAACTTGTTGTGTTCAAATTACCTCCATTTGTGAGGAGTGAAATGTAATCTCTGTTAAAAAAAATTGCGAAAAATGTTCCTAAATTTTGCGAAAATTGTCCTAAAAAAAATTGCAAATACTGTCCCTAAACTTTCAATTTTCTGCAAGTAATGTACTTTCCGCGTTACTGTAGTTGCAAATTTTCTTTTTGGACTAACGATTGTTAGAAAATCTCGTTAAATGCCGTGTGAAATGACTATTTTACCCTCTTTTTCTTCAATAATTGCAAATTTACCCTTCTCCTTTCTTTCCCGCACCTATGCAAAATTACTTATTCACCCTCCAAACCTTGAGGGACAAATTCGCGATACATCTTTCTTATAAAACTGCTTCATTTGGGGCTGACACAAACATAAACACATCATCCCTAACGTCTAACACATACAAACATAAACCCTAATTGGTTGTTTAGCCTGCACAAACTCTAATTTTTTAACATGGATGATGGTCAAACTGGAAGCAGGAATGGGGTTGCGGTAAAGAAAAATAGAGGGAGAGGGAGGCCTAGAAAACACGGTCCGCTACCCGCGCATTCGGTTGCATTCCCTAACCCTAGTCCACCACGCCGCAACAAGAGAGGGGAAGCCCTGTTGGTAGTGAAAGTATGCAACGGTTATTTGGTGTTGGTAAATTTATGTTGCTTATTTAGTTCTTTATGTGTTAAAATTGGCTTAGTTTGATTTTGGTAATTATATTTGACTGTGAGTGATGCCAAAAAGTAGTATTGACTGAGTTTCTAATTTTTGTTTCATAGTACTGTCAAGTAATTTACATTATTTATTTAGTTTCTTAATGTGTTAAAAATTGGCTTAGTTTGATTTTGGTAATTATACTTGACTATGAGTGGTTAACAGTAGTGTCTAGTTGCTTGTGTTAAGTGATCACGTCTAGTCTTGGTGAATGGTTAATAAGTATAGTCTTGGTTCATATTTCATGTGGGAATTAGTGATCACATCTAGTCTTGTTGGTTATCTTTATAGATGACAAGGAAAATGCGGAGAGCGTTTGTGATCATATGGAAAACAGAATTGCAAAACTTGAACATGATTTATACAAGGCAAAAATCATGTAAGGTTAATTTTTTTCAACCTCTTATGATGTAATGTAGATACTACTATTTGAGTTTGTATTATAGTTCTGCTATCTTGAATAATCTTTGCAGATATCAAATACAAGGTTGGGCTTAAACTGATTGAATGTTTGGCGAATGATGATGAAGTATGGTGTAACCTGGGCAATAACTTTAAATTATTGGATTAGATGAAAGCAAGATATGGTGACGCGCATACGAAGCGCGTTCGAGGTCAAAGGAACTTCCTTTTCTTCGAACAAGTTTTTCAACCACCTAGGCAGTGAACCTAATCGTTGTAGTGTAGTATTGTGTTAGCCTCGGAGATTGATATCGTTCTCTAGGGGAATAGGAATGCTAGAAATAAATGTATTACGCTAAGGTGGGGGTTAAGGATGAATTTTTTTTTTTTTAATCTTTTATATGTTTTTTAGAAAGCTAATGGTAAAATCTCGGGGCAATTGGTTTGGGGGGTGGTACTTCTACCGATTACTTCTACTATCTAATTATCTAATACTACGGGTAGTCTTATGTCTATTTGATGTGTGCTCGTATGATGATTAAAAATGCGTTTACCTAGATACTATTACTCCCTAGTTATCTTTTATTGGTCGGTTGAATTGTCACACCTTATCTTAACGCGTTGTGCTTCCTTAGGTCGTAGGGTGTGCCTATGCCATAACTCTTTGAGGTTACCTTTTGGGTTTAGCCTACGAAATCCGCAAGTCCTTAAACTATTTCATCCATAAGCCAACTTTCACAAAGATTATTCAAGCATTAAACACAACGAAAGCCTAGTTGCACTCCTAAGCCAATTACAATTAAGATAAGAGACAACCTAACAATAATTAACAACTAGGTTTCATAGATCTAAGCAAACACACAAGAAATTTAGCTAGACATGTTAAACAAGCAAGGATACACACAATCAATGGAAGACATAATGATAATTTGGATTAAAACACTTATCTTAATGTGTAAAATAGGGTTTGGGGCCCTAAGATAATGTCCAAGTCGGACTACAAACGTTTAGGGTTTTTACTCCAAAAGTCTACCTCCTTAAATGCAGAAAAATCGAATTCTATATATAGATTTACAAGTGCGACGGCATCACCTTATAGGCCGGACGCCGTCAGCTCGCCGTCATTAGGGTTTTCGTCTTGGCCAAGTCATCAATGGGACGGCGTCACCTTAGAGTTATGACGCCGTCAGTATTTAGATGGGACGCCGTCTTGGTTCTGGATCTGGGCCATCTGAGATGAAAAGTCGAGTGGCGCCTTCTTCTTCAAAGCTGGCCCGTCAGGTTGTATGAGCAAAAATTCCACTGAGCCGTCTGGTGCATGTTTTTATCAAGTCTATATAAAGGGACGACGTCGCCCTTTGGTTGGGACGCCGTCAAGTTTAATTTGAGCAGTTTGAGTGGCTTCGATCTTGACTTTGCCATTTTCTTCATGTATTCACTCCTTTTCGTCCAAATATGCATCATTCCAGCATTTTGCTTCCAAGAGACCTAAAAAGTGAAAAGGAACAAAATTAAGCAGTAACAGATATAAAGTGGTCGATTAAGGGCTTAAATGACCCCTTAAAAGTGTACATTTTAAATCCTTATCAAATATCCCTACACTTGGTATTTGCTTGTCCTCAAGCAAATGTGCTTTTGGCCAATCGATTTATAAGTTAGGGGGCATGAAGCATAGGTTTAAAATAATTCATAACAAGTAAAAGTACCGCAATAGTCATAACAAGCACGGAAATTATATACTAGCACCTCACAAGGGGTGTTTGGATTCTCTCATCTCTCGGGTTTATATGAAATATAATGAATGGAAATGGAAGATAAACACTCATTACTTGCCATAGTACATAGATTACCATAGGCTTGAGACTAGATCAAACCTCCACTGCTTTGGCGTAAGTACCTAGGAACAACTATCTAAGAGGTCTTTACAAGGGTTGTAACGTTAGGATTACGGTAGGGAAACAAAAGGTTTTGTTACATAGGCGATATTTAGTGGTGGCAAGTCAAAAATCTTATGTTACAAGCATGAAAAGCGTGGCGTTGCTAAGCCAAGACTCGACTCACTAAACTCTAGATAACTTGAAACAAACATACATAAATTTAAAGATATAAACATAAAGATAGATGTAGGATGGTAGCCTATATGTTTTTTTCTTCATTCTTTTTTTTGATTTTTTTTCCATACATTTTTACTTTACCATCCTCTACGATAACATCAAAATATAAAGGATTTATAGGAGCATCCCTACACTTGAGTTTTTATTTCTCAAACACTAATTTGACCCTATTTGAAAAGATAAAAAACACTTAGAGTATTTAATTACGTAGACAAAGGGAATTTGAATTTAACGTTCTTTCCCAGTTACTCCATAAAATATTACTTTTACCCATGAGTCCCAATCATCCCAAAACTGTGTATAAAAGATATGACTCGACTTAGCAACCATGCAAGTAACTAGATAATTGAACTAAAGGTTTAGTAATGATAACAGTAATGCACTAAAGGTGAGTGCATACAAGGTAGGCTAAGGCGATTTGGGGGTGGATTGTAAACAATTCTCTTCATTGATATTCCGGAAAACTGAAACATCACGAGAATCGCGAAAAGGATAGGCTCTGAGGGGTTAACTAGGGGTATCGTGTACTAAAGATGAGTACACCGCAAGGGTGCAGGGTAATTACTCAACCGATGTGAAAGAAGTAATTATAATACAAGTTTCAAACAAGGTTTATCCTAATGCCTCTTATCACTTAGTTATTCCTAACTACACAAGTGTAGTCTCACTAGCGATCTCGGAATGCATCACAAAACAAGTTCTAGAATCTATTATACTACCGGTACACTCTCTAAGCATTAAAGGTGAATGCTTTTATTCCTAAAGATCTAGGGGCGAACCTCACATTTTTGGGGTGAAATTTGAGTGGTAAACGGTTTTTGTGCTAGTCATATAACTCCTATCCATGAGACGCTTTATAAAGACTAAAGTTTTAGCTCGTACATGTCATAAAAAAATTTAAATTTGGTGCTAAAATTTCCCTAACAAATATTTCTCATAGTTTATTACACATATGACCAAGGACAATACAAATGATCAAGGATAAGAATAGTTTCTAAGTTCCCGTTTTATTCTCCATCCCTACACTTAAACTGAACATTGTCCCCAATGTTCCCCGAAAGTATCAAAGTTATGATAAAGGAAGGTAATTAAAATAAAAAGAAACTAGTACTCCCCTGATTAGCTTGGTAGGATGCATGTGAAGTTGCGGTTAAATTCCTTTTCAAGAAGAATGTGTACGTGATAAGCTCCATCCAATGTTGAGTTTCTTCTTTTTGCCAAATATAACCTGCACACTTTAATAAAATAAACGAAACATTCGCGTAAAATAGGCGGTAAAACTATATATGACACAAATACACTAGGGTATAATGCTTGTGAAATGGATGTTTGCAGTTTTTCTGGAAAGTTAAGACCTGAGAATTTTCAAAAATTTATAAGTAGCACAGAAAATGAAAAAAAATTTATAAGCTATTTCTGCTTGACCTGACGTCGTCAGGTTGTCATGACAGAAACTGTCCTGCTGCGTTTTTCTGGAAAAATTACATCTTTAAAACCTGGAAAAATTCCTGCAAAACATCCATTATGACTCGATACAAGCATTTGACTCTAACAAACACACACACACATATATATATATATATATATCAATTTCACTAATTGTAATTCTCATGTTCACGTTCTTGAAAAACGTATGTAATCTTCCATATACTTATCTTTTTGTAAAGGGAGAATTGCATATATACCCACTAAAACTTAAAAACTTGCATATTTCCCCATAATACAAGTTTTTATTGCATGATGTACAATGCATTTTAAGCATGTTTTGGGTATATATGCAAATATGCAAGTTTTAGTTGGTATATATGCAATTGACCCTTTTGTAAAATACCTTTATATGTAATTAAGACGAGGTTAAAGACAAAATAAAGCATTTTCACAAAATCAAACATGAGAATAAACAACAATGAAAAATATATATGACACACAAACAAGCAAACAATTAAGCATGGGTTGCCTCCCACGAAACACTTTTATTTATTTATGAGTCTTGCAGCTAGACTCGAAGTCGTGCTCCTACATACCTATGTAAGTAAGTTTATCCTCAAGAATGTCATAGGGATCAAACTTATCATTTATCTTTCTATTGGTACGCTTAGTCCGGTATGCCTTTTCAAACTTTTCTCCATCGGGATCACAGATTGTCATCCTAATGTGCCATTCTTCATTTCCATCACTAGGTGGTCTATCCCAATTCCAATTATTCTTAGGCTTCTCACACTCAACTTTGCACTTATTTATGTTAAGATTAATGGGCAAGGTTTCTAGGAACTCGGTCATCTTCCTAAACACTAAGGTATCCTTGAACGGGTTCACTTCAATGTCCCTAGCCAATTGTTGTTCATGGAAAGTTGAGTTACTTACGAAGGTCTCTTCTAGATAGAAAGGTCATTGAGGACCTACAAAATCTCCATTAGTCCAAGGTCCATATCTAGATGACTTTCTATCCAACATGATCTCATAGGGTATTTCTTCCTCTTTGTAGTAGATATGCTTCTTGACATCGTAAATTGACCTAGCACTCCCTTCTCCTACCACTATCTTAGACATCTTACAATAAATTATGGTACTAGCGGTAGCTAAGAATCCTCTTCCTACTAATAATGGGCATGTCGGGTCTTTATTCATGTCTAGCACATGGAAATCCTCCAAAAGAGTTAATCTACCTATGTGCACTACCATGTCCTTAATTATCCCTACCGGATATGCAATACTACCGTCCGCTAGACCTAAGATGGTTTCCGTTGGTTCTATCTTACCTAGGTTAAGGCTTCTATGGAGGGACAACGGAAGAAGATTGATGCTTGATCCTAAGTCGGCTAATGTGTCGAAAGATTTGGAATTTCCAAGTCTACACGGAAGAATGAATAGCCCGGGATCATCTAACTTCTTTGGTAACTTATTTTGCACAAATGCGGACCCACGTTCTCTTAATTTTAGTTCTTGCTTATATTTTTCTTTTAAAGCATTGTAATAAGGCGCATGAGTCAAGACTTCAAGAACCGATTTTTCTTGGTGGAGCTCCTTTAACTCCTCTTCTAGGTTAGGTTTGGGTTCTTGGTTGATGGGTTTTTCAAGAGTTGGATGGACCATTGGTTCGGGTCCTTGGTACTTCATGAGGGATCGCTTAGAACCCGTGTTGATGGCGTTGACCGAGTGGACTTTTGGGTGTGAAGGGCATGGATATGCACTCTCCCATGGTGAGCAAGAACATGAAGTCGATGAAATCGAATTCACTTTTGGGTTCTTTATAGTGTCACTTGGGAGTGCTCCAATTTCCCGGTCATGGAAGGCTTTTAAGAGGGCATCGAGCTTGGTTGTCATTTCGTTTTGTCGTTGCTTGAAATCGGCTTCAAGCTTAGTCAATCGAGCTTCTTAAGATGACATGAACTTAGACACCATTGCCTCGAGACTAGTAGAATTCCCGGTGTTTGGAGGGTAGGACCTATTGGGTGGACTAGATGAGTTTTGGGACTGGTTTGTGTTTTGGCTCCACCTAAGGTTAGGGTGATTTCTCCATGAGAGGTTGTAGGAATTTCCTAAGTTGTTTTTCTTGGGCTTAAAAGTGTACCACTTCTATCTCGCTCCGTCAGTACGCGTGGAGGCGTAGTCTGCAAAAGCTTGTTTGGGAGTTTTGTGCAATCACGAGTGTCGTGGGGACCACTACATAATTCACAAGGTAGAGTGATTTTATTCACTTTGTGTGAAGACTTAGGATTCTCGTAGGAGCTCGTTAGGAATTTGACTTGATCTTCAAGTTCGAGCATCCTATGATTGGAAGGTTGTGAGTCAATGGGAGGCAAGGAGATTGCCTTGACGGTTTTTGGCAACTCACGGGGGTCATTCCAACTTTTGTTGTCATAGAGGGCAAGGTCCCCTATTGTACCCCACGATTCTTTCGCGATAAGTTCACTAAGTTTGCCACCGGCCGCTTGGTCGATGGTTTGCCTAGTTGAGAAGTTGACATGATAGTAAAAGATTTGGACTTGAAGGCAAAGATCGATGCCGTGATGAGGGACTTTATGGAGTAAGTCCTTGAATCGAGTCCACGCCTCGTAGAGAGTTTCGCCTTGACGTTGTTGGAACACCAATATGTCATTCCTAAGTTTGGTAGTTCTCCCCGGTGGGAAAAATTAGGCGAGGAAACGAGTGGTGAGATCATCCCAACTTGAGATGGATCCAGCGGGAAGTCGCTCATGCCAATCACTTCAATTGGTGATTTCTCCATGAGGGGTTGTAGGAATTTCCTAAGTTGTTTTGCTCGGGCTTGAAAGTGTACCACTTCTCTCCCGCTTTGTCGGTACGCGTGGAGGCGTAGTCCACAAAAGCTTGTTCGGGGAGTCTTGTGCAATCACGAGTGTCGTGGGGACCACTACATAATTCACAAGGTAGAGTGATTTTATTCACTTGGTGTGAAGACTTAGGATTCTCGTAGGAGATCATTAGGAATTTGACTTGATCTTCAAGTTCGAGCATCCTACGATTGGAAGGTTGTGAGTCAATGGGAGGCAAAGAGATTGCCTTGATGGTTTTGGGCAACTCACGGGGGTCATTCCAACTTTCGTTGTCATAGAGGGCAAGGTCCTCTATTGTACCCCACGATTCTTTCGCAGTAAGTTCACTAAGTTTGCCACCGGCCGCTTGGTCGATGGTTTGCCTAGTTGAGAAATTGACATGATCGTAAAAGATTTGGACTTGAAGGCAAAGATCAATGCCGTGATGAGGGACTTTATGGAGTAAGACCTTGAATCGAGTCCACGCCTCATAGAGAGTTTCGCCTTGACGTTGTTGGAACACCAAGATGTCATTCCTAATTTTGGTAGTTCTCCCCGGTGGGAAAATTTGGGCGAGGAAACGAGTGGTGAGATCATCCCAACTTGAGAAAGATCCGGCGGGAAGTCGCTCAAGCCAATTACTAGCTTGGTCCCGTAAAGAGAATTGGAAGAGACGCAAGCGCGTGGTCTCCCGTGTGGTAGCATCAAGGTCGATGGAATCGAAGATTTTAAGGAAATTCTTAAGATGCTGATTAGGATCTTCAGAACGAAGTCCATGGAATGCACATCCGTTTTGCACCAACCGGATGGTGTCGGATCGAAGGGCCGTAGTTTGGGCTTGGCCGGGAAGCTCAATGGTGTTCCTATAGCCTTGGTGGCTTGGTCTAGAGTATTCACCAAGAGTACGGCCTCTTGGCGGGTCAATTGGTGGTTGGTCGATGGGAAGTGGTTGATGTGGTGGTGGGTTATCACCTTCCATGATGAAAAGTGATGGGATTACTAACAAAGTCACGAAGAAGGGGGATAGACTACAAGGAAGCTAAAAATGAGAAAAAATCTTACTTGATAGGAATCAAGCAAGGGAACCTAAACGAGATAGAAATCTAACTAGCTATTCCATTCCCCTGCAGCGGCGCCAAAAACTTGATGCGCGTACGAAGCGCGTTCGGGGTCAAAGGAACTTCCTTTTCTTCGAGCAAGTTTTTAAACCACCTAGGCAGTGACCCTAATCGTTGTAGTGTAGTATTGGGTAAGCCTCGGGGATTGATATTGTTCTCTAGGGGAATAGGAATGCTAGCAAGAAATGTATTACGCTAAGGAGGGGGTTGAGGATGATTTTTTTGTATGTTTTTTAGAAAGCTAATGGTAAAATCTCGGGGCAATTGGTTTGGGGGTGGTACTTCTACCGATTACTTCTACTATCTAATTATCTAATACTACGGGTAGTCTTATGTCTATTTGATGTGTGCTCGTATGATGATTAAAAAAGTGTTTACCTAGATACTATTACTCCCTAGTTATCTTTTATTGGTCGGTTGAATTGTCACACCTTATCTTAACGCGTTGTGCTTCCTAAGGTCGTAGGGTGTGCCTATGCCCTAACTCTTTGAGGTTACCTTTGGGTTTAGCCTATGAAATCCGCAAGTCCTTAAACTATTTCATTCATAAGCCAACTTTCACGAAGATTATTCAAGCATTAAACACAACGAAAGCCTAGTTGCACTCCTAAGCCAATTACAATTAAGATAAGAGACAACCTAACAATAATTAACAAATAGGTTTCATAGATCTAAGCAAACACACAAGAAATTTAGCTAGACATGTTAAACAAGCAAGCATACACACAATCAATGGAAGACATAATGATATTTTGGATTAAAACACTTATCTTGATGTGTAAAATAGGGTTTAGGACCCTAAAATACTGTCCAAGTCGGACTACAAACGTTTAGGGTTTTTACTCCAAAAGTCTACCTCCTTAAATGCAGAAAAATCGAATTCTATATATAGATTTACAAGTGCGACGGCGTCACCTTATAGGTGGGACGCCGTCAGCTCACCGTCATTAGGGTTTTCGTCTTGGCCAAGTCATCGATGAGACGTCGTCACCTTAGAGTTGTGACGCCGTCAGTCTTTAGATGGGACGCCGACTTGGTTCTAGATTTGGGCTGTCTGAGATGAAAAGTCTGAGTGATGCCCTTCTTCTTCAAAGCCTGACGCTGTCAGGTTGTATGAGCAAAAATTCCACCGAGTACATGCGGTGCATGTTTTTATTAAGTCTGTATAAAGGGACGGCGTCGCCCTATGGTTGGGACGCCGTCAGGTTCAATTTGAGCAGCTTGAGTGGCTTTGATATTGACTTTGCCATTTTCTTCATGTATTCACTCCTTTTCATCCAAATATGTATCATTCCAGCATTTTGCTTCCAAGAGACCTAAAAAGTGAAAATGAACGAAATTAAGCAGTAACGGATATAAAAGTGGTCGATTAAGGGATTAAATGATCCCTTAAAAGTGTACGTTTCAAATCCTTATCATATGGGCCATACAAAACCATCACAGAGGAAAATTTAGATGAATTTCTTGATGAGCAGTTTATGAGGACAAAGATTGAAATGACAGGTAAAAGTATTCAACCTCTTAACAGGGTGTTTTGAAAATCAAAAAAGTCTTATTTATTTCATTTTGGCCATCTTTATAGATGATAAGGGAAAGGCAAAAGTGACTGTAGAGCTTCTTGATGAGCTGTTTATCAGCAGAAAGAAGGAAACGCTAGAAGGTAAATATATTCAAGCTCTTAAAGGGGTGTTTGGAAGTGAATATTACAGCTTATAGATGTTATTGATTTTAAGTACTATTCTTAAAAGTGAATATTACAGCTTGTTTTACAGTTTGTCTTTTGTTGTATAATCTTTGCAGTTTTGGATTTTGGCGCTTTCAGCACTGATTTGGAAGCTGATGATAAATAGATGAAGGCAAGGCCAGATGAGATTACCAATGAGCAGAGGAAGGCAAGGCCCGTGAGTGTAACCGGATGCGTCCTTGGCCTAAGAGCTAAGTTGAAAGAACCAGCTCCCAAAAGAGGATCTAAGTGTTGTTCATTGCATTCCAAAAAGAGAAACTAAATGCATGATAATGGTCCTTGTTTTGTGTTGTCCTTGGTTTGTAATACGATATTTAAGACCTTTTTAGTTAAGCTATGTAGGACATGTTTATGTATTTGGTTTGGTTAATCTTTTAAGACATTCTTTTACTTGTAAGACAGTTTAAGGGGTGTTTGGATTTATTCATTTTGACTTTTAAAGGTCAACATATACCAAATACGTGTTGTGTTCACAGAATGAACACTCTATCCATTCTATGGAAAACTAGAAGGGGGGTTTGAAGAGTTTTCCCGATTAAAACCTTGTTTTAAACTATTTAGATCGACTTATGTCAATCTATTTAGATGTGTGTTTGGGATGCTGATAGATAAACATAAAAATAAGTAAAGCAAAGATAAAGAGTAAGAAGCACAAAACCACAACGCGAGTATTTATAGTGGTTCGGCTACAAGGACACCTTCCTTGCCCTACTCCACTCCCCGAGTCACCTACTCGAGAGTTCGTAATCACTACACAACAAAAACTCCTTGTGGCGGAGAAGCCTTCAGAACGTCGCCTACTCTTTATCCGTTACAAGGCTAGACATCGGGTTCTTCCACGGGGTAGAACCAAACCTATCACAACGTCGCCTTCATTTTATCCGGTACAAGGCTAGATACCGAGTTTCATTACAAAGGAGGAACTACTACCCAACACTACACAATGCCTATCCCAAAGGAGATCCACTCCTTAAAACAACATCAACAAGGATATCAATATCCTTTGAGCCAAACTAATCTAACTTGCACATCGTCACACCATAACGAATGTACATCCTAGGCACCTTTCACTAATGCCTTTAACACGACTCCTAGGAACCCTTCACTAATGCCTTCAACACGGACTTCCGGCACCCTTCACTAATGCCTTTGATACGGATCTTCGGCACCTTTCACTAGTGCCTTTGACACGGATCTTCGGCACCTTTCATTAATGCCTTTGACACGGATCTTCGGCACCTTTCACTAGTGCCTTCGACTTGACCCTTTAGACATCTTTCACCTATGTCTTCGACACAATACCTCTAATGGGAGAGGAAAGAACTATCAACAAGATAACATCAATAATCTTGATGATGTCGAAGCTTGGCAACCCATGGAATTGAGCTTGCTCGACTTCAAAAGGTGGTGATCTCGCCTTTAAGAGGAACCTAGAGAATCACACAAACACAAAACTACACAGAAAGATCCTTTGGATATGAGGTTAGAGAGTTTACAACACTAAGAGAGAATGTGTGTGAAAGGGGTGGTTTACAATGAAGAAATGGCTCACTATTTATAGAGAAAAAATCACTACTGTTCCACGAATCCCTTACATGAGGGATCCGTCCAGTGTATTTCTGGGGATCCGTAGGACGCTCCCCCTAAATGGGTTATGGGTCATGGATCATGGCTATCCAAATAGATACAATGTATCTAGAAGATGCAATGCATCTAGTCAATGGGTTATGGGTTAGCTCCATGGGTTATGGATAATACCCATAATGACTTTATGCATGATGTCATGCAATGGGTCATGGGTTATGGATCATGCTCAATGGGTATGGGTCATGGACTTTGGGTTTTACTCAACTACATTCAATGTATCAAGTTAATGGGTCAAGTACTTAGATTCTTACCCATTACGTTACCCATTAAAATACATACTAAGTATGTATATATATATATATATATATATATATATATATATATATATATATATATATATATATATATATATATATATATATATATATATATATATATATATATGTATATATATATATACCCATTATGTAAACACTAGTTGTTATACATATGCATTACTATAACATGAAAACACTATTACTTGTTTAGTATTTTATATGAAAACGTAAGTGTGTTAGTAAATTTGGCTCAAACCATTTACACATTTTATTTGTTTCATTAAAATGATTTTACGTTTGTTATCGACAAAACATTAGAAGATCATAAAATATAAATAAACATTTTTACGGCTTATTTGTATTAACAATCTCCCCCTTTTTGTTGATGACAAAACATAAGATTATTTTAAGGAAAGAAACTAAAATTCGTAAAAGTTTGAATTGGAGTTTTTACTCTCTTCTCCCCCTTTTTGTCGATTCAAAAAGAGCGTTGAAAAGAAACTAACACATTGTTTTAAGAAAAAACATGTGAAACTAGAAAAATATGAAAGCTAGAGAGTAAGAGAAGAGAAGGAGTCTCGTCTTAGCTCCCCCTTGACTAGTCCATCCCTTTGTGAGGGCTTCAAGTAATTAGAAAGACTAAGAGAGGGATTTGCAATTTTGTTTGCAAATGGTTTCGTCTTTTTGACGAACATGCCCCCCTTGACGAGTGCTCCTTTGCAAGGAGGACGTCATATAGTTATGGTAATCCCATGTGAAAGTTATGGAAAACTAGAAGGGCGGGTTGAATAGTTTTGCCAATTAAAACTTTCTTTTAAACTATTTAGATCGACTTATGTCAATCTATTTGGATGTGTGTGTTAGATGTTGATAAACAAACATATAGAAGTATGTAATGAAAAGATAAGCGTAAGAAGCACAAAACAACAACGCGAGTATTTATAGTGGTTCGGCTACAAGGAAACCTTCCTTGTCCTACTCCACTCCTCGAGTCACCTACTCGAGAGTTCGTAATCACTACACGACACCAACTCCTTATGGTGGAGAAAGCTTCACAATGATGCCTACTCTTTTTCCGGTACTAGGCTAACCACCGGGTTCTTTCACACCAAGGTGAACCACACCTACCACAACGTCGCCTACCCTTTATCCGGTACTAGGCTAAGTACCAAGTTCCATTACAATGGAGGAACTACAACCCAATACAACACCAATGACTAATCCCAAATGAGACCAACTCCTTGTTACAACATCATCAAGGATATCAATATCCTTGGATCTATTGCTAATCTATCTTGTACATCGAAACACACCATATCGAATGTACATCTTAGGCACCTTTCACTAATGCCTTTAACTAGATCTTCAAGACACCCTTCACTAATGTCTTGTAACTTGGCTTCTAGGCACCCTTCACTAATGCCTACAATACGGACGATCGACACCTTTCACTAATGTCTTCGTCTTGACACTTGAGACATCTTTCACTAATGTCTTCAACACTACACTTTTTAGAAGAAAGAAAGGAACCATCAACAAGAGGACTTCAATAGTCTTGATGATGAGGAAGCAAGGCAACTCACGGACTTGAGCTTGCTTGACTTCAAAGGCGGTGATCTCGCCTTTAAGAGGAACCTAGAGAATCACACAAAAACAAAACTACAAACATAGATCTCTTGGATCTGGGGTTAGAGAGTTTTTAACTCAAAGGGAAAGTATGTAATACCCCGTAAAATTTCAATCAAATTTTAACAATAAATTATAGTATTTAGTTTCACTCCTGGATTTATCCGAGCCTATTTGAATCGAGAACGATAGATTTTCTCGTAAAACGTCATTGAACGCGTACGGACACTTGACTAAAGTTAGTCTATACATGACCAATATACTAGGAGCATTCCATGAATTATATATATTTTTTTATAAACTCAAACTATTTATTTGGAAAGTTTATATAATTACTTTTACTTGAAATCATAACCTAAATCACGTAAACTGAAAAACGATAATTAACATCAACCGACATTATAAAAAAATTACATCTATGTAAAATATATTTCATATGCTAATTCAATGACAATTATAAGATTACACTTTTTATTTTTCAAGTTTTACTTAAAACACGCGTGTTACCTATTTACGATGTTTAAGAATCCACGTAAGCACAACCGCCCTGTTAAATCCATACCAATACATGCATATACTTATTTAGCATACAATAATCTACATTTTTGTCTTATTCCCTAGCAATGCCGCCCCCTCCTCTTCTATATTTGGTAGTCCCAAAATTTACAACTAGTCTTGAATACTCAACTTACCATTTTGGTGAATTACCACTCTTTATGCATACATGTGATCATGGTCATTGTCTTGAGCTCATAACCCACGACACCCTATTATCAACAACACACAAGAGGCAAAATTGGATACAAGGTCACTACTACCATGGAAATGAGATTTAAATACTACTAAAACTAATCCTATATAGTAGAGGTACCTAACTCTTCAAGTCTTCATTCTTATCAAAAGCTAAACACAAACTATCTACTTTAGTAACTAATATCAGCTCTTTGATTAAAGTCACAAACCATCCTTGTTTCACTCTCCCATAATTGGCTCAAGAAAGAAAAACAGTCACAAGAACACATAAGAGTTACAAGCTTCCCAAAATGGACTTACACAAGCATGTGAACTCCTATTAACTATTCAAACATACTCAAACTACTCCCTTATGTACCAAGATCTGATACTTTACGCTTCACACAAAAGACAACCTACAAACTCACTCTCTTTTTCTCTCTTACTTGATCGTACAACACCAGGAGCCACAAGAAACAACAACTTGGTAAACTTTTCTTCACAAAAATAAACATACAATCCCATTTTCTTTCTTCCTTAGCTCGACCAGAAAAACACCAAACATTTTTCCTCCATCACTCATTACGACAGGAACTAGGGACTGAGAAAAAGGGTATTCACTTGGTAAAATACCTGGTATTTTGGGTTTGTTAGTTAAGGTTATACGCAAGCTTGAGTTATTTCCAGCCGGGTTAAACTTTGGATACGTTTCTGGAATCATCCTCATTCCTACCTTTGTAAGCGCCCTCAAATACTCATTTTCACACATATATAAATTATGCATACACGAGTTGATATCACCATATGTTTTTGCACTTTCAAAATCTTGTTTTTGAACTATTCGCCAACTACCTGATGTCTTGACCATTTTTGTTTAATGTACCACTCAAAAGAACTAGTTGGCAAAATCTGGTTGAACACACTCCAATATAATGCTATTAGTTCATTTACTCGAAACCTAGAACCATAGGAAATAATCCCGATGTTAAATCTTAAAAACCAAAAACCTCACTTTGTTGTGATAAGTGGCCGAGTGGCCCTATTATAATATATACTAACAAGCATTTGTGGAGTGTATAGAAAATGGTATAATACATGCTATGTTGTCAAAAGCTTATTGGTCCATTTGATTGATATACAAAATGAAGTACTAAAATTAAGGTTGTGGCAAATTACTATTGGTTAGTGTGTGATGGAAACATTACTGTTCACCGATACAGATCGTATGTGCACAGTTATATACATATATAACGTTTTGTATTACACATATCACACACCGACTTTGTTGTACTAAACCACTCTAATATGCACTTTTTTTCCCTAGAAACTTCTTAACACACAGTCACACACACATAACCTCAATCTTCACCAAACTCCGGAATCCATGGCGGATACATGGTTTTTTCTGTTTTTTCACAAGACTATTAGCAATTTTATTCTTCACAGGAAATTAGAAAGTAAGTATTAGCCCTTATTTTTTTTAAATGATTGAGAAAAGATGTGGGTTAAAATTGGATTTTGGTTGATGTATCAGTTTAAGGTCGGTAGAGGAAACTTATACAGTAGCACAGATTTCAGAGGCAGTGGGACCTCAACAAGATTTAACAGAAAAATACGCAGAAAGAAGAGACAGTAGTACCATCCGTTTCAGCTTGAACAAGAAGGAATTTCAAATTTAAGGTATGTATTAGATGTTAATGTTTTAAACATTGCGTTTATGATTGTCCCCGTGATTATTTGATTTAAATATGTTTGGGTGTTTGATGTGGGTTTGCATTTTGGTGGTGATTAAGATTTTGGACTAAGCATATAATGTGTTTGTTGAAATGTTTGGGTTAAAAAAAGTGGGGTTAATAAATGTAACTTTAGCACTTTTAAGTTATATAGTAAGATTTTAGTCGATCATCTCTTGATAGCGGATAATAGTAGACTCAATATGTAAAGTGATTAGAATTATTTTAATGTTCCATTAAAAGCTCATCACAGTAACATGCTTTCTATAGCAGAATATCAGTTTGAGTTGGTGTCCAAATGAAGAAGCTTATAGGAAGTAAAGTACCAGAATAGTGATCCATGTATGTTTTAAAGGTTATAACCTTTATACAATTTTTTAGTTTTTTCATTTATTTGACATGGTCATAAAAATAGGCTAAAATCCTAATTTTTATTTTTTGCAGGTTACCAATCTACAATGAGGAGTTGAGGTAAGAGATCTCATACCATCGCAATATTTTATATGATTTTGTGTATTTCTGCCGTAACTTTATAGAAACTTGATATTGTTACTTCTTATACATAAATAAGTATACATCGAATCAAGATTACAAATGCATTTATGTGGAAAAATTTGCAATCTAATCTTATTCATGCCTTTGAATTTTCCTGGCAACGACTTTCTTGGTGTTTTGATGATTTGTGAAAAAATTGCAATCTATAATGTCTGTCGGTTATGTACTTACGTTTGGATTAGCTTAAACTTATTTGTGTTTTAAAGCTAATGCGATACTCGATAGATAACTCATCCTAATATTGATTGCAGCCATTACGGGCGTATCTCATTGACGATGATATTTCCCCCTCTTAGTATATCCAAAAGGCAACACAGTTGCAAGATTATGACTACACACATAACACATTAGCAATGTGCCTGGAACCGTGATTTGGCATGGCAACCTGTTAGGCTTGCAGTCACAGCGAGTTTGGTTCAGTAGGCGATCGTTGTTACGAGGCTGACATGGATTTTCATAGCTTCAACTAAATCCGTAAACATCCGTGTTTTGGCAGGGTAAACTTTTTTGTTTGCAACCATTGCGGATGTCTATGCTTTTTTCAGAACCAAAGTGCACAGAATGTCTGATGCACTTCGGTTAAAGGCGTTCCCATTCGTGTTTTGGTGGGCCAACGTATTCAATTTATAGCCATAGCAACCGTGTGATGCTAAAGAATCTGAACTTCCAAGTAATATATAATGCATATAAACTACGGTGAGTCTTTATATAATATAATGTTGCAGGCGATGATGATTAATTTTATGTTTAGTACACGTGGTTTATCGAGCCCTGTATCTTGGCTAGGTAGTAACACCAAGTGTGTGATTCTAGCCATGTCAGGTGTTTGGTCACGCTTCGGTACTCATTAATCTGAGCCTCATTTGTTATTATTATAAATACTCATTCACGGGTCAATGCAACGTTGTTTACCATTTAACATCTACCGCTTTTGCATCTTTACAACTGCATTCACCAACCCTCAATGAAGAGACCACGAACACGTATTCCGATTCAGTATTTAGTTTCTGAAAGTTAGAAATAATGTAGTAAATGACTGAACCTTATATCTATATTACGACTCACATTATTTAAGCAGATCTAAAGCATTTGTAACATCTGATAAGCACGAGATTTTTTTTCTTTTAGAGAGTTGGATGGTTTCTGATGTTAGTGTTATGTGCAGGGTCGATTTGGGATTGGGTGCTCTCGGATTACGTGAATGGCCAATATATTTGTACTTAAGGTAATTTCATACTCATTTTTCTTACACTTTTCCAACGCAAATTTAGTGAAAATTTTACTACAGTTATGTTGTTAGATACTATGACAACTTTAGATAAAAAAGATTAAACAAAACCATTTAACAAAATGCGTTGGTTTTCAAGTTAAAACAAATCCAATGGAACAATAACTGTACAACAAAGTAGTAACTATTTTTAACTGGTTGCCTGCACTAGAAGTAGCCTTTGGGCCGTATGCAAAATGCATTAAAAAGTGGACTTTAGATGACTTTAAACCCGTTCACCCATTTCTCTTTCAATAAACAGGTTTATTTTACTTGGAAGTTAGCGGCTTCGGATTTAACCCGATACCCCAATTATATATTTAAGATTTTTTTTAGTAATATTTTTTTTATTTTCGGCGAACTATTTATACTTCCATAACTGATAACTTAATACCCATATTGAACATGATACCCGTTTGTTTCAGCTTAGTGTCTTATCTCTTATTTTTTAAAATGTATTGCACCTGTTTTTTCAACTGTAATGCAATTCTTTTTTCACGTTCTTGCAGAAAGTGACGGAAAAAGAACAATGAAGGGGTCAAGATAATGACGAATCAGGCGAAGCAAACCTAACAGGTGCGGTTAGCCATTTTATATTTCTGACGCTTACCGAGTATTTCAATGCTTATAACGGGTCAATCCAAATTCAAAAAGTCAGCCCCTTGAGGAAAGAAGAAACTATAAATAATGGGCGCACTTTTTTACTTCAAAACACGAACATCTGAGCGACATACTAAACAATTTTTTTATTATTATTTTTTTTTAATCATAATATACGGGAATTAAAGGTGCTTTTGTGTTTGTTTTGATGAAGGATTTGTCGCTCCCGATGGATGCTCTTTTTCTTGGATTTGATAGCTCCACACAATAAGTTTCCTTCGCTGATACTATGCCCTTTTTTTCATTTAACATGGGCCCTTTTTTAATTTTCTGCTACATTGCTAAGTGCTAACAATTTGCAACTCCTGCAAAGTCAACAATCCAAGGACACTCAGGTGGTCGAACTAACAAACTAAAGTCTAGCAACTCAACTCAAGACTCGGACCATGCTTCAGAACATCCTGGTCAGAAGAAAAAAAAGAGAAAGGAGTTACTTGACACATGTATTCTAAGATGTTTAGTTATGTGTTCAATCATTGTTATTTGCATCGAGCTGGTAAACCACATGTATTTTTTTGTATTACTTTACTTTTAAACAATGGTTGTGTTTGCATTTTGGTCATGCTCTTTTTAAATGGTGCGTTTATGTTTTGATATTCAAACAAGAGTGTTACGATCTATTTGTATCAAATGACATGTTACAACTGCCAAACAACCCGCAGCGAAGCGCAGGCCTATATTTTAACTACTGTATGTACAACAGAATTTTGACTATATATATTGACATGAGTTTTTAAAAAACAAATTCTATCTAAAAAAAAACAATAATATAAGTAGCCTTATTTAATAACCATCACTTTCAACTATTTCGAAGAAGAAAATGCTTATGCTTCAAGAAAACGTTAACATAATTCTAATAAACACAAACATGCCCGCCCCGCAGCAACGCGCGGGCAAACCCGCTCGTTTAGGCCTAATAATAAGCACCATAGACTTAGTTAGCGGGCTATTAAAGTATTTAAATAATTAGAAAACATGACAAGTTAAAGGTAGCAATTTGAATCGACTAAAACGGACTTATAACGAAAAAGTTACGGCCTTTTAAAAACTGACTAAGCAGGCGTGCGATATTCAATCAGCATGTGCTGATTTAATAAGTGCGTTGACCTAGCATGTCTGGACCCATTTTTAAGCATTTTCCACTCCGAATCATCAAAAACATAAAACATGAAAATTGTTAACGTGCAGGAACACTAGAAGTAGCAAGTTGAATCAGAACCCAAGGCCTAGTACCGAGGGAGATACGGTCGGGAGAAGTTGAGCAAAAACACACTTTTTAATTTTTTTTAAACTATTATATTTAGTAAATTTTTGAATAAATCATTTTTAACTCATATAACTTAGATGCAAACATATATTGGTGATAAAACTTATAAAATGCATATGCATGACATACATATCATGTTCACGACCTAAGTCACGTTAATATTCAATTAGGTCGCGGCTAGGGATTTACCTCGTTTTGCATGCCACTTCCTTACTTCCGATACTTATCATTCATCAAAGGTGAGTTTTCATAGCCCCTATTTTACTTGTTTTCAAATACTTTTGGGGAAGAATGCATGCTTATTTTTACGATTGAACGCAGGTACAAAATTTCTGTTTCATACTGGTCTAAGTCCCAATAACCCAATTACTATTACTACGCCCATTATCATGAACCGTTAGTTACTCTTTTGTGAGTAAGCGCAAATGCTATGAATAGATCTATTGGGGTTGACACCCCCGTCCATAGTAGGATAAGCTCTACTGACCATTAGTACGAGTCGGACGGACGCATATTATTTGAGTAAGTCACAAGTGTGCGGGTTATACACTTGTATTCGGGCATTCAATACTACGTTAACGTTTCGGTGTCATGAGCTTAGACCGTATAATACTTTATTTCGTGCCATTGGGTTACATTGGTCACACATTACAAAATCTTGTGGTTCAATAATTTAATTTACTTTAAAACCTATTATCTCACCAACATTATGTTGACCCGTTTTAGCATGTATTTCTCAGGTACTTGATTTTGGCATGGTTCAGCATTCATGAAGTCTCATTTAGAGGTCATTCTCTATAACTTGATCTTTGTATTATGATGTAGCACCCCAGTGATGATGGCTTCCGCTGTGGTATTTTTGGGGTGTTACAAAGTATGTTGGAAAGGGGTGAGAAACATGAAGAAATGGCTCACTATTTATAGAGGAAAATATCTACTGTTCCTCGGATCCCACGGATCCCTCCCACAAGGGATCCGTCTAGTGTAATCCTAGGGATCCGTAGGACGCTCCTCTTTGCCCATGGGTTTTTTGGTTATGGGTCATGGGTTGGTCCATGGGTATTCTTTTAGATACAATGTATCTAGTCAAGTGAGTATGGGTCAATACTATGGGTTATGGATATTATCCATATATGACATAAGCATGATGTCATGCAATGGGTTATGGGTCAAGCTCCATGGATATGGGTCATGGACTTTGGGTTGTACCCAACTACATTCAATGTATTTGGTCAATGGGTTATGATACTTAAGTTTCTACCCATTTATATTACCCAATATACTACATACTAGTTATGTGTATATTTTACCCAAATATGTAAACACTAGTTGTTGTACGTATGTAATACTAAATCATAAAATCACTTATACTTGTTTTAGTGTTTTATGTGAGAACGTAAGTATGTTAGAAAATTATTAGTTCAAACTATTTACGTATTTTATTTGTTTCGTTAAAATGATTTTACGTTTGTTATCGAGAAAACATTAGAGGATCGTAAAATATAAATAAATGTTTTTACGGCTTATTTGTATTAAGAATCCCCCCCTTTTTGTTGATGACAAAACATAAAATTATTTTAAGGAAAAACTAAAATTCGTAAAAGTTCGAATTGGAGTTTTTACTTTCTTCTCCCCCTTTTTGTCGAGACAAAAAGAGCGTCGAAAAGAAACTAACACATTGTTTTAAGAAAAACATGCAAAAAAAATGTAAAGAGAGCAAGTGACGGGAATGGTTCACGTCTTAACTCCCCTTTGACGAGTCCATCCCTTTATGAGGGCGTCAAGTAAATATAAACTAACAAGCTAATGAATTGCAATTTAGTTTGCAAATTGTTTCGTCCTTGCGACGAAGAAGCTCCCCCTAGAAGATTGCAATTTTGCAATGGGGAGGTTATGAAAAGTAATCCTAATATTGCAAGTAATTTTGCAATGTATTGCTTTGACAAAAAGCTCCCCCTAGCTTTAGGGTGTCAAAGTCTTCATGTGTAAATTGAATAACTACAAAACATAGGTTAGAAAACAAGTATAGTGCATAATTTCCTGCAAATGATACTCAAGTTTGGAGAAAATTAGTTTTCTGTCTCACGGATCCCACGGTTCCCTCCTTGTAAGGATCCGTCTAGGCAAATTAAAGGGATCCGTCTGGCTGATGATTAATTTCAGCAATGATGATATAACAAATAATGTTATCATCAAAATGAGATATGTTTTATACAACATAATCATATACTCAGAAATATAGCAAGTAGCATGTAATTTCATTTAATAAAACTAGAGGTATGATATACATGACTCTAAAAACTAAGAAAATGAACGATACATGACTTGGAATAACTAGACTTATCTAAGTAATGCTTGATACTAGGACACCACTAAGAATCCTCTAGCTCAATTTTGTTTAGGTTTAATCTCGTCGAAATGTTCGAGGAGGTGATAGAACATGAAACGTTGATCTTCTCGTACTTCATGTATCAAACTTTCAACATGTTGACAATGATAACAATCTTTGTCATGGCTAGGTAGTGGTGGTGAAAGAAATGAAATTGCTTGATGCGAAGGATCAAGTGAAGCGGGTTGGGGAGCCTCAAATGACGGAGGGATTGGTGGAGGCACATTTGAAGATGGCTCGACCAAGAATGATGGTGGTGGTAGAGAAGTGTCAACTTCCATATGGTCGGGTGGTAGACCTTGATAATTTCTCATAATCCAAATGGGATTATGTGATGGTGACGGCGAAAAGGAAGCCGGAGCTAGTGTTGACTCAACACCTTGATTTTGTACCATTATTCCTCCTAATGAGGAGAATGTTGTTGGTGGAGGAGGATGAGATGGCCTAGGAGGCAAATCCTCTAAGTTGTAGAGGTGTGGTGATGAGAATGGAGTTGTGAATGAGATAGCTCTAGGAACCAATGGTGATGGTTTAGTGGAGATGGGATTGTTTGGCCTAGGAGGTATGGTGGTGTTTGGCATAGGTAGTTTTGTGGGTACTATCTTTTTAGGGATTGGTTTGATTGGTTGAGTTGGTGGAGGAGAGATCCTTGCATTTGTGGACTTGACCGGAGATGATTCGGTTGAAGAGATTTCGTGTACAACACGAGCAACATTCTTGGGTGGTTCTTTGGTGGATAAGTTGCTACTTGGAGTTTTCCTCATGATGATATGATTTCAAGAGGTTTGTAAAGATTTCTAAGTGCTGAAAATGAGAGTGAAGATGATGACTTTAGGAGTCCTAACAATGTGGTTTATAAGGCAAGGGTTTTGGCAAGTGCATTCAAGACTTAAGCCACTAAACTTCAGTGGAATGTGATGATTAACATGCACAAGAGTCAACTTCAGAGTTTGTACTGATCTAGGAACTCATTTAAGATGAGATGGAGTGTTTAAGTTAGAAAGATGAGCTTGAAATGATTGTTTTAGCTAGAGTTGACATAATCTGTCACCCGGATCCCAACGGTTCCCTCCTCTGAGGATCCGTCTAGGCTAATCCTAGGGATCCGGCTCTCAGCAGCTATGAAAGGATAAAAATGATGTTTCTAAGGTCTAAGATCTATACAATCTTGAGTGTTTCAGTCCTCCTAAGTGTCTTAAATGAAGGGGTTCTTAAGTACTTGAGGGTAATGAGTGATGTAGCTAATGATTGCCTTTTATGGAAGAAATTAGAACTTTCATGAGTGCCAATGAATGAACAAAGATGACACTAAAGATTTTGAGAGTGTCAAGTGAAGCTAAATGACCCTAGAGATCAAATAGTGAATAATGCTTTGGAGAATATCCTAAAGGCTTAATATGGAAAAACTAGAATTTGATCAATTTCGACCAATTTTGATGTAAGGATGATTATGATCAATTTTTGCCATAATTAAATGATTTCCAAAGTTAGATATGAGGGATCATGTGAAAAATTATGTGTGAGCTTGAGAGCGGAAGAGTAATGGATTTAAGTGAAACAATAGATCTACAAGCGTCTTTGAGTGTGATCTAGGTGAGTTATATGTGAGTAGGAAGGATCTACTTAACTTGATAAGGACATAATTTGCCTTAAGACACTATGTCTAGCTTAGTGTGATGTGTTCTAAGGACATATTTGAAATACAATGTTTGCAATTGAATTTTCTGTTTGCCGGATCCCACGGTTTCCTAAGAGTAAGGATCCGTCTAGCACAACCTTTGGGATCCGTCTATCTGCTGAGCAGAACCTTTACTAAAGGTATGCAATGATTTTGATAATGCATTATATTTCATGGTTAGTTAAAGAGGTTCTAACACTAACATATCAAATGTAAGATGTTTTATTTCATGAAGGAAATTGGATTACATTGATAAAGCATGAGTACGAAAGGATTGATCCTATTTGAAAGACTACTAAGTTCCTTGAGTGTTATCGCTAGAAGGATCATCAAATGATTGATGAGTGTTGGTGGAATAAAGAATGAAGAAAGTCTTCATGAGAGATATGTTTAGCGGTTCCATCATCTTGTTCACAAGTACGTACAACGGACTTTGAAATTGAGGATGAAAATGCATGACATTATGATAGAGACGTGTCAAGAACATTCCATAAGGGATGAGTTTATTCTTGGAGCTTTGAAGATTTACAATTCGCCTTGCGAAGAAGTAGGCGAGATTGAATGGTTGTTGTGTTAGCAAACAATACATTATGTGAGCACAACAAGCGGGAATGATTTCTCGATTTCCCCTAAGACTCCAAACATTTTCACGTAGGATGAGTGCAAGGGGCTTGTACTCTTCTCGGATGTCCTCGTGTAAAGATAATTTTTGGATCGGAGTAATATGGTCGAGGTTTGCATATTATGCGATTTAAATCCTCCGGGGAAGGTATGTGTGAACAATATGGACTATTTTCTTCACGAAAGTTGAAGAGAGAATCAAGAGACCAATCTTCGGTGAAGGCACATTGTCCATGATTTGGAATCCGGAGGATGTGAGCAAATTGCCCAAGAGTTAAAACAAACTTTTGGTTTTTGATCCAAAACCAAAGAGATAGAGAGCGATCCTCATTACGAACGAGTTCAACTTGACTGAAGAATTCCATTATGAACCTTGGATATATCTTCTCGTTGATTTGAAGAAGACATTCTAGTCCTATGGCTCAGAAGGAGGTATTGATACCTTCTTCGAATTGTAGAGAGGTGTCTATAATACGTCCTTCGTGGAAGTGACGGTTTTCAATATTATTGAACCCACGGACATGATTGCCAGGTATGTTGGGCTCAAGGGAGATGTTCGGAGTGTAGACGCTAGTGAGTGAAAAATAAAACTCATATTCATGCGTCATAGTTGAACCTATAGAAACGATGAGTTAATACAAAGTGATGTTTGTGGTCAACCAATGATTATCTAACGTTTTTACTAGATTTTTATTAACAATGGTTTTTAACAACAATGACACTTAACTCACTTATGGTTTTGACATTCTAGTGGAATATTACTTTTTAGAAAGAAAGTGGTTTTTATTATGCATGAAAAACTGTTGTCCAGATGTACGGTTCCCTTTCATAAGGGATCCGGCTAGTCTAACTCTCGGGATCCGTGGATCTGGAGTAACAGAAACAGATTTCTTGATAAAAACATAGGTTTTTAGATCTTATAGTTTTATACTAAGATATGTGTTTTAGCCTACATTTTCTTTTAGCATGCATACATGGCTTTCTAATGTATCACGATAGAATGAAATAAATCAAAAAGAAATGATAAACACATTATGATAATAATAACCTAGATAACTAGACTATTAGTAATATTTCATTTCAATACTAAGAATGATACAAAGAATTGGGTATATAACCCCAATGTAGATTAACAACACAAAGTATATGTCTCCGTATGTGAACTTCATCATAGGGAACACAAGTGCGATGAGTGTTAAGGCGATGAGCACGAGGGCGATGTAAACCATGTTGATGACGAATCTTCTTGGTTTTGATTTGAGATGAGATGAGATGAGATGAGAGGAAGATGAATTTTTGAATGAGAGGTATTTTTTTTTGAAAATGAAAGATTTGAAAAAGTGGGGATTTGATAAAGTGGGCGACGGATGGTTTATTTATGGGGAAGGAGGAATTTTTGAAATTTGTGTTTTGTTTTATTATTGGAAAGATATGGGTTTTGGATTAAATGAAATAAAACACAAGTTTTATATACCACGACTTTAGATGAAAAAATAACACGTATGTGAGAAAAGGCTTCCTAATGAAGCTTCATGTAATACATGTATATGCACAAAAGATAATCATATAAATACCTATGTAGGCATACTTAATTATCAAGCTAATGTCATTTTAGAGATAAGTAGAGAATCATACCTCTAACGCACTTAGGAATATCTTTACAAATGACACAACAAATGTCACTAGACAATTCCGGCTCCTTTGTGTTTAAGATACCTTCTTAGGGAAGGTATTCTTGTTACCAAGCGATTCCTATAGCTTTGTGGGTATGAAATTTGACTAATCAACATGACAAGGAAGATTAGTGCATTTAAATAGAAAATAAATAAAAAATATTGTCATTTAATCAACATCAAAACAAAGAGTTTTAAAAGACATGGTGTTTGTTTTTGTGAAAAACCTTCTTTGTAGTTTTCAATTAACCATCGATCGTATCAAGTTTTTAAAGTACAATATACTTCAAGAAACTTGGTAACGAAGCTCTGATGCCAATTGTGGAAAACTAGAAGGGGTGGTTGAATAGTTTTGCCAATTAAAACTTTCTTTTAAACTATTTTGATCGACTTATGTCAATCTATTTGGATGTGTGTGTTGGATGTTGATAAACAAACATATAGAAGTATGTAATGAAAAGATAAGAGTAAGAAGCACAAAACCACAACGCGAGTATTTATAGTGGTTCGGCTACAAGGACACCTTCCTTGTCCTACTCCACTTCCTGAGTCACCTACTCGAGAGTTCGTAATCACTACATGACACCAACTCTTTATGGTGGAGAAACCTTCACAACGTTGCCTACTCTTTTTTCGGTACTAGGCTAACCACCGGGTTCTTTCACACCAAGGTGAACCACACCTACCACAACATCGCCTACCCTTTATCCGGTACTAGGCTAAGTATCGAGTTCCATTACAATTGAGGAACTACAACCCAACACTACACCAACGGCTAATCCCAAAGGAGACCAACTCCTTGTTACAACATCATCAAGGATATCAATATCCTTGGATCTAATGCTAATCTATCTTGTACATCGAAACACGCCATATCGAATGTACATCTTAGGCACCTTTCACTAATGCCTTTAACTAGATCTTCAAGACACCCTTCACTAATGTCTTGTGACTTGGATTCTAGGCACCCTTCACTAATGCCTACAATACGGACGATCGACACCTTTCACTAATGTCTTCATCTTGACACTTGAGACATCTTTCACTAATGTCTTCAACACTACACTTCTTAGAAGAAAGAAAGGAACCATCAACAAAAGGACTTCAGTAGTCTTGATGATGAGGAAGCATGGCAACTCATGGACTTGAGCTTTCTTGACTTCAAAGGTGGTGATCTCGCCTTTAAGAGGAACCTAGAGAATCACATAAAAACAAAACTACAAACATAGATCTCTTGGATCTGGGGTTAGAGAGTTTTTAACTCAAAGGGAAAGTATGTTGGAAAGGGGTGAGAAACAATGAAGAAATGGCTCACTATTTATAGAGGAAAATATCTACTCTTCCCCAGATCCCACAGATCCCTCCCACAAGGGATCCGTCTAGTGTAATCCTAGGGATCCGTGGGACGCTCCTCTTTGCCCATGGGTTTTTTGGTTATGGGTCATGGGTTGGTCCATGGGTATTCTTTTAGATACAATGTATCTAGTCAAGTGAGTATGGGTCAATACCATGGGTTATGGATATTATCCATATATGACATAAGCATGATGTCATGCAATGGGTTATGGGTCAAGCTCCATGGATATGGGTCATGGACTTTGGGTTGTACCCAACTACATTCAATGTATTTGGTCAATGGGTTATGATACTTAAGTTTTTACCCATTTATTTTACCCAATATGTAAACACTAGTTGTTGTACATATGTAATACTAAATCATAAAATCACTTATAATTGTTTTAGTGTTTTATGTGAGAACGTAAGTGTGTTAGAAACTTATTAGTTCAAACTATTTACGTATTTTATTTGTTTCGTTAAAATGATTTTACGTTTGTTATCGACAAAACATTAGAGGATCGTAAAATATAAATAAACGTTTTTACGGCAAATTTTTATTAACAAAAGTATTGCAAATGATTTTGAAATTGTTTAGCTTTGGCAAGAAACTCTCCCTAGCTAAGGGTGTCAAAGTCTTCATGTGTATATTGAAAATCTACAAAACAAAGGTTAGAAAACGAGTACATGATGCATAATTTCCTACAAATAAGACACAAGTTAGTAACAAAAATGTCTTCTGTTGCACGGATCCCACGGTTCCTCCTTTGGAGGGATCCGTCTAGGCTAAAATGATGGATCCGTCTCCCTGTATACTAAAGACAGCAATGGTGATGTAAAATGTGATGTTAACATAAAAATGAGTTATGTATTAAGGCATCAAACATATTCTCAAGATAATATGGCATAAAACATGTAATTTCATTTAATAAAACTAGAGAAATGATGTACATAACTCTAAAAACTTAGAAAATGGATGATACATGGATTAAGATTCTTAAACTATCTAAGTTAAGCTTAAGACTAGGACACCACTTGAATCCTTAAGCTCAAGGTTGTTTAGGTTTGTTGACCTCATCGAAACATTTGAGGAGGTGACAAAACATGAAACGTTGCTCTTCACGTAGTTCATGTATCAAGCCTTTAACATGTTGACAATGATAACAATCTTTGTCATGGCTAGGAAATGGTGGAGGTAGAAATGGAATTGCTTGAAATGGAAGGTTGGGTTGAGTTTACACAAAAGAAGGAGGGATTTGTGGAGGTATATTTGGAGGTGATTCAACCAAAGGTTGTGGTAGTGGAATATGTGTCGAGGATGGTGGTAGAGAGGTATCTACTTCCATGTGATCGGGTGGTTTACTTTGATGATTCCTCATAATCCAAAAGGGACTATTTGAGGGTGATGGATAAAAGGATACCGGTGCTAATGGTGTTTCAACACCTTGGTTTTGTTGTTGTGCTATTCTCTTTATTGAGGAGAATGTTGGCAATGGTGGAGGATGTGATGGCCTAGAAGGCAAGTCCTCTAAGTTGTAGAGGTGTGGAGATGAAAGTGGAGTGGTGAATGATAAGGCTCTAGGCACTAAGGGTGATGGTTTAGCGGAAATTGAAATATTTGGTTTAGGAGGTATAGTGGTGTTTGGAAATGGTAGTTTTGTGGGAACAACCCTTTTGGGGATTGGTTTGATTGGTTGAGTTGGTGCAGGGGAAATCCTAGCGTTTGTGGATTTAACGGGAGATGATTCGGTTGAATAAATTTCATGAACAACATGAGCAAGTTTCTTGGATGGTCCTTTGGTGGATGAGTTAGCACTAGAAGCTTTCCTCATGATGAGATGATAAAAGGTTAGTGAGATAGAGGCTTCTAGTTGCTGAGAATTAAGTTGTAGATGGTGACTTAGAAGTCCTAACAAGATGGTTTATAAAGGAAAGGATTTGGCAAGTGCATTCAAAGCTTAAGCCACTAGGATCCTTTGAAATGCAATGATTTGCTTGCATAAGAGTCAACTTCATAAATGCACTGATCAAGGAGGATAATTAAGGCAAGATGGAGTGTTCAAGTTAGTAAGGGGAGTTTGAAATGATATTTATAGCTAATCTTAGGGATTCGGCAAGATGGAGTGTTCCCACAGTTCCCTCCAATGACGGATCCGTCTAGGCTAATCCTAGGGATTCGGCTCTCAGCAGCCAAGAAAAGAGGAAAATGATGTTTTTGTGAGGTCTAGTACCTACACATCTTGAGTGTTTCAGTCTTCTTAAGTGTCTTAAATGAAAGGGGACTTAAATGATCAAGGGAAATGAGTGATGGTAGCTAATGATTGCCTTTTATGGAAGAAAATGGGACTTTATGAGCACCAATGGATGATCAAAGATGACACTAGGAGATTTGAGAGTGTCAAGTGGTGTTAAATGATCCTATAGATCAGATGGTAACTTAAGATAAATTTGGAAAATTCCTTAAAAATTGTAAGAAATGAAAAACTAGTTTTTGACCCATTTTAAGGTAAGGATGACTAAAATCAATTTGCTAATACTGAGAGAATTATAAAACTAGATGTGTTGAAATGTGAGAAGTGATGTGTGAGCATTGAAGTGGAAGGATGATGAATTTTGTTGAAATGATAAATCAAAAGCACCTTGAGTGTGATCCTAAGTTAGCTACGAGTGAGAGTGAGACCTACTGAGCTTGAGGAAGACTTAAGTGATCCTAAAGAATCATGTTTAGCTAGTATGATGTGGTCTAGGGGAATGGTTTGATGTATGGAGGTCTGCAACTGCATTTCTGTCTGCCCGGATCCCACGGATCCCTAAATGGTGTGGGATCCATCTAGTACAAAGTGAGGGATCTGGCTCCTGCAGATCAGTAGCATTAAAGAAGGTGTGCAGTTTTTGCACTATATTATGCATACTAATTGTTGCAAGTTTCTAATATAAGTGAACATAAAAAATAAGTAAATATCTCATAATTCATAACACAAATACGAGTAATAGTGATAATATCCAAACAAACAAGGTAAATCTTGCGCAAACATAAGCATCCATTGTAAATTGATAAAAGTAATGTCTAAGACAGCCGTAATCCTAATGTCTCTTCCATCAATCTCTTCTCTTCCTCTTTCCCGACGTCATGAGGTAGTTAGTTAAGCATTTGATCATTCTCTTCAATTATTTGAATTCTTCGGACTCGTTTGAAAGTTGTTCAAAGTAGGTTATGGGGTCCATTTGGACGTTGGCAACGGGGTCGACTTTTTCTTCCTCTTCGTCTGAAGACTCCGAGAGAGCACGAGGTCTTTTTCCATTGATCATGAGTCGTTTAGAGGGTTGTTTGGTGAGTGGTACTATAACCTGATTGGCAAGAAAATGATCATCGTTGATAGGAGAAGGTTGCATTGCACTAACATACTCACGGAGTCATGTTAGGAGCATACCATAGGGAAGTAGCATGGTGTTGACTTTGAATACACCTACCATTCTTTTTACCATATAATAGGCAAGGTTAAATGGTTTTTAGTGAATGAGGCAATAGATCATTTGGACAAGACATGCATTGGGATGGTCTTTGTTCCCGACCAAACAAATGATATTTTCTCTAAGAATTTCTTCCCACTTTCTATAAATGGGATTCATTTCGGAGAGTCCCATTTGAAATGGATCACGGTGGATGAGCTCTTTGTTAGGGTTGAGGCGAGATTGATCGGCTCTAATTTTGAAGATGTTGTCTCGAACAACTGTGGGATCATCGAGAGGAGTGTGATAGATTGGTTTTTGGTCTAGTGCAAAAGATTGAGTGGATATTGCCCAATCTTGGGAGTAGATACAAATACCTTCACATAGAATGCGAAGAATTTGTGCAAAGGTGTTGAGGGGTAATGTGATGGTTTGGTTGTTGACAATGAAAGTGATTGAGATGCTTTCATCATTGTTTCGAATGATCCTAACACTTTTGTAAAACTCAAAGATAAAAACCGGACAAATTTGTTCATCAATATCTAGGAGACAATCAAAGTTAATTGCCGAGAAGACTTGACGAATGTCGGTGTTTTCAAGGAAACATTCCTTAACAACACGACCTTCATGGATAAGTCGTTTTTCAAGCTTTTTGAAAATTTTGCGATTGGTTTTTGAAAGCTCTTCTTTTCGATAATATCTAGAGAGGTAGTGGACGGTGTCATGATGATCTTGTTGGGTAGCTTTAGGCATGATTGATCCTAGAAAACAAATATTCCAATTAGGTAAAATTTGTTAACATCGGTTTATGGTTTTGTATTAACAATGTTGTTTTGAAAAATCTTTAATTACATAGAACCCTTTTATAATTACTTTTTGCAATACCTAATTTCTCTAATTCGAAATCAATTGAATCTTAATTGAAAAATCTAAACCATAAACCCTAGGAAGAGGATGATGATGTGTAGAACATATGAGTGTAATTACTTACAATGATGTTCAAGAGGGAGATGCTTGAGAATATTAAGCCCTATGGAGATGGAAGCAGAATTTGGGTCATTTTTTGTGTTTGTGAGGATAGGGAAAAGGATTATTCTAGTTTTGAAAAGCGTATATCTATTTTCTGTCACACGGTTCCCCCGAATCCCTTGTATTAGGGATCCGGCTAGTAAAACTTGTGGGATCCGGCTACTCTGGACAGAAAAAGGAGTGTTTATTTTTGTAATAAGTTATACAATAGCTTATAGTACAAAAAGAACTTTGTAAAATGAGGTTCCTAATTGAATATACGTTTTGGTCAACATGTTTTGATAGTATAACTATCTAGGATCTATTTTGTGACAACGACGTAGGTTTGACGATTGAAAATCATAGAGGAATACTATTCCCGATGATAAGTAAGTAGGGAAAGTAGTGAAGAAAGACTTTTTAGAGACTTGCAACTATTGAAGTTAGCGTCCTAATTTATGTGTTTAGTAAGACAATATTAACATGCAAGGTATTAATCAGGAGAAAGATATATAATATCAACATAAATGTACTATAGATAGAATCAACTAGTTTGTGGGTAAGTGAACATACCTCTAACCTTTTGGTATGGTTTTTAGAGACCATATACCCGAAATACTTCATGAGCTTTTAAAGTAATCCATAGTACTTAGTAAAAGTAGGTTGAGATTATTTTGGGTTCTTCCTTGAGTGTTGAATTCCTTTTTCTTTGGATGGAAATGAAGATTTTGGATGAGTCCTAGCAAGAGAATTTCTTAAGAAGAAATTGTTAGAATAATCTATCATTATCCAACATAAAAATTTGTTTTAAAAGCTTTCCTTCATTGTAGTTTTCAATCATACACGGATCGTATCAAGTTTTTAAAGTACAACATACTCTAAGAAACTTGGCAACGAAGCCCTGGTACCAATTGTGGAAAACTAGAGGGGGGGGGGTTGAATAGTTTTAACGATTAAAACTTTGTTTTAAACTATTTAGATCGACTTATGTCAATCTGATTAGATGTGTGTGTTGGATGTTGATAGATAAACATATAAATAAGTAAATCAAAGATAAAGAGTAAGAAGCACAAAACCACAACGCGAGTATTTATAGTGGTTCGGCTACAAGGACACCTTCCTTGCCCTATTCCACTCCTCGAGTCACCTACTCGAGAGTTCGTAATCACTACACAACACAAACTCCTTATGGCGGAGAAGCCTTCACAACGTCGCCTACTCTTTATCCGGTACAAGGCTAGACACCGGGTTCTTCCACGAGGTAGAACCAAACCTATCACAACGTCGCCTACACTTTATCTGGTACAAGGCTAGATACCGAGTTCCATTACAAAGGAGGAACTACTACCCAACACTACACAACACCTATCCCAAAGGAGATCCACTCCTTAAAACAACATCAACAAGGATATCAATATCCTTTGACCTAAACTAATCTAGCTTGCACATCGTCACACCATAACGAATGTACACCCTAGGCACCCTTCACTAATGCCTTCAACACGGACTTTCGGCAACCTTTACTAATGCCTTTGATACGGATCTTCGACACCTTTCACTAATGCCTTTGACACGGATCTTCGGCACCTTTCACTAATGCCTTTGACACAGATCTTCGGCACCTTTCACTAATGCCTTCGACTTGACCCTTTAGACATCTTTCACCTATGTCTTCGACACAACACCTCTAATGGTAGAGGAAAGAACTATCAACAAGATAACATCAGTAATCTTGATGATGACGAAGCTTGGCAACCCATGGACTTGAGCTTGCTCGTCTTCAAGAGGTGGTGATCTCGCCTTTAAGAGGAACCTAGAGAATCACACAAACACAAAACTACATAGAAAGATCCTTTGGATCTGAGGTTAGAGAGTTTACAACACTAAGAGAGAATGTGTGTGAAAGGGGTGGTTTACAATGAAGAAATGGCTCACTATTTGTAGAGAAAAAATCAGTACTGTTCCACGGATCCCACAGATCCCTTACATGAGGGATCTGTCCAGTGTATTTCTGGGGATCCGTAGGATGCTCCCCCTAAATGGGTTATGGGATATGGATCATGGGTATCCAAATAGATGCAATGTATCTAGAATATGTAATGCATCTAGTTTAGCTCCATGGGTTATTGATAATACCCATTATGACTTTATGCATGATGTCATGCAATGTGTCATGGGTTATGGATCATGCTCCATGGGTATGGGTTATGGACTTTGGGTTTTACTCAACTACATTCAATGTATCTAGTTAATGAGTCAAGTACTTAGATTCTTACCCATTACGTTACCCATTAAAATACATACTAAGTATGTATATATATATATATATATATATATATATATATATATATATATATATATATATATATATATATATATATATATATATATATATATATATATCTTGTTATACATATGCATTTTTATAACATGAAAACACTATTACTTGTTTAGTGTTTTATATGAAAACGTAAGTGTGTTAGTAAACTATTGGCTCAAACCATTTACGTATTTTATTTGTTTCGTTAAAATGATTTTACGTTTGTTATCGACAAAACATTAGAAGATCATAAAATATAAATAAACATTTTTACGGCTTATTTGTATTAACAATCTCCCCCTTTTTGTTGATGACAAAACAAAAGATTATTTTAAGGAAAAAAACTAAAATTCGTAAAAGTTTGAATGGAAGTTTTACTCTCTTCTCCCCCTTTTTGTCGAAATAAAAAGAGTATCGAAAAGAAACTAACACATTGTTTTAAGAAAAATATGTGAAACTAGAAAAATATGAAAGCTAGAGAGTAAGAGATGAGAAAGATTATCGTCTTAGCTCCCTCTTGACTAGTCCATCCCTTTGGGAGGGAGTCAACTAATTAGAAAGACTAAGCGAGGGCTTTGCAATTTTGTTTGCAAATGGTTTCTTTTTTTGACGAACAAGATCCCCCTTGACGAGTGCTCCTTTGCAAGGAGGACGTCATGTAGTTATGGTAATCCTATGTAAAAGTATTGCAAATGATTTTGCAATTGTTTAGCTTTGGCAAGAAACTCTCCCTAGCTAAGGGTGTCAAAGTCTTCATGTGTATATTGAAAATCTACAAAACAAAGGTTAGAAAACGAGTATATGATGCATAATTTCCTACAAATAAGACACAAGTTAGTAAAAAAATGTCTTGTGTTGCACGGATCCCACGGTTCCTCCTTTGGAGGGATCCGTCTAGGCTAAAATGAGGGATCTGTCTCCCTGTATACTAAAGACAGCAATGGTGATGTAAAATGTGATGTTAACATAAAAATGAGTTATGTATTAAGCCATCAAACATATTCTCAAGATAATATGGCATAAAACATGTAATTTCATTTAATAAAACTAGAGAAATGATGTACATAACTCTAAAAACTAAGAAAATGGATAATACATGGATTAAGATTCCTAAACTATCTAAGTTAAGCTTAAGACTAGGACACCACTTGAATCTTTAAGCTCAAGGTTGTTTAGTTTTGTTGACCTCATCGAAACATTCGAGGAGGTGACAAAACATGAAATGTTGCTCTTCACGTAGTTCATGTATCAACCCTTTAACATGTTGACAATGATAACAATCTTTGTCATGGCTAGGAAATGGTGGAGGTAGAAATTGAATTGCTTGAGATGGAAGGTTGGGTTGAGTTTACACAAAAGAAGGAGGGATTTGTGGAGGTATATTTGGAGGTGATTCAACCAAAGGTTGTGGTGGTGGAATATGTGTCGAGGATGGTGGTAGAGAGGTATCTATATCCATGTGATCGAGTGGTTGACTTTGATGATTCCTCATAATCCAAAAGGGACTATTTGAGGGTGATGGATAAAAGGATACCGGTGCTAATGGTGTTTCAACACCTTGGTTTTGTTGTTGTGCTATTCTCTCTATTGAGGAGAATGTTGACAATGGTGGAGGATGTGATGGCCTAGAAGGCAAGTCCTCTAAGTTGTAGAGGTGTGGAGATGAAAGTGGAGTGGTGAATGATAAGGCTCTAGGCACTAAGGGTGATGGTTTAGTGGAAATAGAAGTATTTGGTTTAGGAGGTATAGTGGTGTTTGGCAATGGTAGTTTTGTGGGAACAACCCTTTTGGGGATTGGTTTGATTGGTTGAGTTGGTGGAGGGGAAATCCTAACGTTTGTGGATTTAATGGGAGATAATTCGGTTGAAGAAATTTCATGAACAACACGAGCAAGTTTCTTGGGTGGTCCTTTGGTGGATGAGTTAGCACTAGAAGCTTTCCTCATGGTGAGATGATAAAAGGTTAGTGAGATAGAGGCTTCTAGTTGCCGAGAATTAAGTTGTAGATGGTGACTTAGAAGTCCTAACAAGATGGTTTATAAAGGGAACGATTTGGCAAGTGCATTCAAAGCTTAAGCCACTAAGATCCTTTGAAATGCAATGATTTGCATGCACAAGAGTCAATTTCAGAAATGCACTGATCAAGGAGGTTAATTAAGGCAAGATGGAGTGTTCAATTTAGTAAGGAGAGTTTGAAATGATATTTATAGCTAGGATTAGCTTAATCTGTCAGCCGGTTCCCGCAGTTCCCTCCAATGAGGGATCCGTCTAGGCTAATCATAGGGATCCGGCTCTCAGCAACCAAGAAAAGAAGAAAATGATGTTTTTGTGAGGTCTAGTACCTACACATCTTGAGTGTTTCAGTCTTCTTAAGTGTCTTAAATGAAAGGGGACTTAAATGATCAAGGGAAATGAGTGATGGTAGCTAATGATTGCCTTTTATGGAAGAAAATGGGACTTTATGAGCACCAATGGATGATCAAAGATGACACTAGGAGATTTGAGAGTGTCAAGTGGTGTTAAATGATCCTATATATCAGATGGTAACTTAAGATAAATTTGGAAAATTCCTTAAAAATTGTAAGAAATGAAAAACTAGTTTTTGACCCATTTTAAGGTAAGGATGACTAAAATCAATTTGCTAATATTGAGAGAATTATAAAACTAGATGTGTTGAAATGTGAGAAGTGATGTGTGAGCATTGAATCGGAATGATGATGAATTTTGGTGAAATGATAAATCAAAAAGCACCTTGAGTGTGATCCTAAGTTAGCTACGAGTGAGAGTGAGACCTACTGAGCTTGAGGAAGACTTAAGTGATCCTAAAAAATCATGTTTAGCTAGTATGATGTGGTCTAGGGGAATGGTTTGATGTATGGAGGTCTGCAACTACATTTCTGTCTGCCCGGATCCCATGGATCCCTAAATGGAGGGATCCATCTAGTACAAAGTGAGGGATCCGGCTCCTGCAGATCAGTAGCATTACAAAAGGTGTGCAGTTTTTGAACTATATTATGCGTACTAATTGCTACAAGTTTCTAATATAAGTGAACATAAAAAATAAGTAAATATCTCATAATTCATAACACAAATACGAGTAATAGTGATAATATCCAAACAAATAAGATAAATCTTGCACAAACATAAGCATCCATTGTAAATTGATAAAAGTAATGTCTAAGACAACCATAATCCTAATGTCTCTTCCGTCAATATCTTCTCTTCCTCTTTCCCGACGTCATGAGGTAGTTAGTTAAGCATTTGATCATTCTCTTCAATTATTTGAATTCTTCGGACTCGTTTGGAAGTTGTTCAAAGTAGGTTATGGGGTCCATTTGGACGTTGGCAACGGGGTCGACTTTTTCTTCCTCTTCGTCTGAAGAGTCCGAGAGAGCACGAGGTCTTTTTCCATTAATCTTGAGCCGTTTAGAGGGTTGTTTGGTGAGTGGTACCATAACGTGATTGGCAAGAAAATGATCATCGTTGATAGGAGAAGTTGCATTGCACTAACATACTCACGGAGTCGTGTTAGGAGCATACCATAGGGAAGTACCATGGTGTTGACTTTGAATACACCTACCATTCTTTTTACCATATAATAGGCAAGGTTAAATAGTTTTTAGTGGATGAGGCAATAGATCATTTGGACAAGACATGCATTGGGATGGTCTTTGTTCCCGACCAAACAAATGACATTTTCTCTAAGAATTTCTTTCCACTTTCTATAAATGGGATTCATTTTGGAGAGTCCCATTTGAAAGGGATCACGGTGGATGAGCTCTTTGTTGCGGTTGAGGCGAGATTGATCGGCTCTAATTTTGAAGATGGTGTCTCGAACAACTGTGGGGTCATCGAGAGGAGTGTGATAGATTGGTTTTGGGTCTAGTGCAAAAGATTGAGTGTATATTGCCCAATCTTGGGAGTAGATACAAATACCTTCACATGGAATGCGAAGAATTTGTGCAAAGGTGTTGAGGGGTAAGGTGATGGTTTGGTTGTTGACAATGAAAGAGATTGAGATGCTTTCATCATTGTTTCGAATGATCCTAACACTTTTGTAAAACTCAAAGATAAAAACCGAACAAATTTGTTCATCAATATCTAGGAGACAATCAAAGTTAATTGCCGAGAAGACTTGACGGATGTCGGTGTTTTCAAGGAAACATTTCTTAACAACACGACCTTCATGGATAAGTCGTTTTTCAAGCCTTTTGAAAATTTTGCGAATGGTTTTTGAAAGCTCTTCTTTTCGATAATATCTCGAGAGGTAGTGGACGGTGTCATGATGATCTTGTTGGGTAGTTTTGGGCATGATTGATCCTAGAAAACAAATATTCCAATTAGGTAAAGTTTGTTAAGATCGGTTTATGGTTTTGTATTAACAATGTTGTTTTGAAAAATCTTTAATTACATAGAACCCTTTTATAATTACTTTTTGCAATACCTAATTTCTCTAATTGGAAATCAATTAAATCTTAATTGAAAAATCTAAACCATAAACCCTAGGAAGAGGATGATGATGAGTAGAACATATGAGTGTAATTACTTACAATGATGTTCAAGAGGGAGATGCTTGAGGATATGAAGCCCTATGGAGATGGAAGCAGAATTTGGGTCGTTTTTTGTGTTTGTGAGGATAGGGAAAAGGATTATTCTGGTTTTGAAAAGCGTATATCTATTTTCTGTCACATGGTTCCCCCGAATCCCTTGTATTAGGGATCCAGCTAGTACAACTTGTGGGATCCGGCTACTGTGGACAGAAAAAGGAGTGTTTATTTTTGTAATAAGTTATACAATAGCTTATAGTACAAAAAGAACTTTGTAAAATGAGGTTCCTAATTGAATATACGTTTTGGTCAACATGTTTTGATAGTTTAACTATCAAGGATCTATTTTGTGACGACAACGTAGGTTTAACGATAGAAAATCATAGAGGAATACTATTCCCGATGATGAGTAAGTAGGGAAAGTAGTGAAGAGAGACTTTTTAGAGACTTGCAACTATTGAAGTTAGCGTCCTAATTTATTTGTTTAATAAGACAATATTAACAGGCAAGGTATTAATCAGGAGAAAGACATATAATATCAACATAAATGTACTATAGATAGAATCACATAGTTTGTGGGTAAGTGAACATACCTCTAACCTTTTGGTATGGTTTTTAGAGACCATATACCCGAAATACTTTATGAGCTTTTAAAGTAATCCATAGTACTTAGTAGAAGTAGGTTGAGATTACTTTTGGGTTCTGCCTTGAGTGTTGACTTCCTTTTTCTTTGGATGGAAATGAAGACTTTGGAAGAGTCCTAGCAAGAGAATTTCTTAAGAAGAAATTGTTAGAATAATCTATCATTATCCAACATAAAAATTTGTTTTAAAAGATTCCTTCTTTGTAGTTTTCAATCATACACGGATCGTATCAAGTTTTTAAAGTACAACATACTCTAAGAAACTTGGTAACGAAGCCCTGGTACCAATTGTGGAAAACTAGAAGGGGTGGTTGAATAGTTTTACCGATTATAAATTTGTTTTAAACTATTTAGATCGACTTATGTCAATCTAGTTAGATGTGTATGTTTGATGTTGATAGATAAACATATAAATAAGTAAAGCAAAGATAAAGAGTAAGAAGCACAAAACCGCAACGCGAGTATTTATAGTGGTACGGCTACAAGGACACCTTCCTTGCCCTACTCCACTCCCCGAGTCACCTACTCGAGAGTTCGTAATCACTACACAACACAAACTCCTTGTAGCGAAGAAGCCTTCCCAACGTCGCCTACTCTTTATCCGGTACAAGACTAGACACCGGGTTCTTCCACGAGGTAGAACCAAACCTATCACAACGTCACCTACACTTTATCCGGTACAAGACTAGATACCGAGTTCCATTACAAAGGAGGAACTACTGCCCAACACTACACAACACCTATCCCAAAGGAGATTCACTCCTTAAAACAACATCAACATGGATATCAATATCCTTTGACCCAAACTAATATAGCTTGCACATCGTCACACCTTAACGAATGTACGCCCTGGGCACCTTTCACTAATTCCTTTGACATGACTCCTAGGCACCCTTCACTAATGCCTTCAACACGGACTTTCGGCACCCTTTACTAATGCCTTTGATATGGATCTTCGACACCTTTCACTAATGCCTTTGACACGGATCTTCTGCACCTTTAACTAATGCCTTTGAAACAGATCTTCGGCACTTTTTACTAATGCCTTCGACTTGACCCTTTAGACATCTTTCACCTATGTCTTCGACACAACACCTCTAATGGGAGAGGAAAGAACTATCAAAAAGATAACATCAGTAATCTTGATGATGACGAAGCTTGGCAACCCATGGACTTGAGCTTGCTCGTCTTCAAGAGGTGGTGATCTCGCCTTTAAGAGGAACCTAGAGAATCACATAAACACAAAACTACATAGAAAGATCATTTGGATTAGAGGTTAGAGAGTTTACAACATTAAGAGAGAATGTGTGTGAAAGGGGTGGTTTACAATGAAGAAATGACTCACTATTTATAGAGAAAAAAATCACTACTGTTCCACGGATCCCACAGATCCCTTACATGAGGGATCCGTCCAGTGTATTTCTGGGGATCCGTAGGATGCTCCCCCTAAATGGGTTATGGGTCATGGATCATGGGTATCCAAATAGATGCAATGTATCTAGAAGATGCAATGCATCTAGTTTAGCTCCATGGGTTATTGATAATACCCATTATGACTTTATGCATGATGTCATGCAATGTGTCATGGGTTATGGATCATGCTCCATGGGTATGGGTTATGGACTTTGGGTTTTACTCAACTACATTCAATGTATCTAGTGAATGGGTCCAGTACTTAGATTCTTACCCATTACGTTACCCATTAAAATACATACTAAGTATGTATGTATATATATATATATATATACTAGTGGTCGAAGCCCGCCCAATGGGTGGGCTTGTCTTATAATTATCGTTGACATAATTTGCTATAGCGAAATTATCGTTTTGAAAAAATAAGTTAACGGAAAATAAGATATACACGTACCAAATGTTTTATTGACTGCATTAAGAACGAAAAGAAATAAACGGTTATCGAATATGAGAGAAAAAAATTTCAAAGTGGTACGGAAGAACAAAGTATCAAAGCATAGCTCGTTCGATGGGCGAGCAAGCCTTATAAATATCGTTAAAAAACTTAAGTTAACGAAAAATAAGCTATATGTATAACCAACACTTGATTGAGTCTTTCCAGGATGTGCATATAACAGGAATCATTCCTTCTTGTACTTGTTGCGTCTGCATCCCTTTGAACTTCTGGTTCAAGCTTTAATGTGATGTTTCTACTTTGTGCATTCAGACACATTTGCTATTACGGAGTAATAAATTAATAAACAAAAAATGTAATTGAACATGTCTGATTTACATTGCATGAAGTAGCCATCCTATAGCAATTGATAATTGCGTTTTCTTGACTTGCCATACATAGATTTAGAAAGGAGATTGATTTTTGCGAGGGATGCATCCGAAGTTAGTCATAAAGAAAAGGGAGAACACAACATTAATATGGTTCAAAGTTTCCAAATTAAATAATCAAAACTACTAAATTATTTAAGCTTACAACTTCATATTTCTAAGCAAATATACTTGTAACTCTTGTCTGCTTTGAAGACTCTATCGCACGTCGAGCAGTACATAGGACTGTAAGTCATTTTCTGTAGCACGCATCGTAACAATGGTTAGAAAGAGTGAGCAAAAGACCTTCAATAAAAGGCCGCCCGATGGGCGGAAATGACTTATAATTATCGATGGAATGTATTAGTTAGCGAAAAATAATATATAACACTATTAGCATGTTCATGTATGACAAAATTATTTGCACATAAAATAAATAATGAATAACAGCAAATATCTTACACAAATATATTAAACAAAATAATTGGAAACAAAAATATAGTGCTCGTGTATTATATGTAAAAAAGAACAATTATAAATAAGACAATAAATTTTCACACTTCTACCATACTTCTTCCATCGACTACAACAAAGTTTCACACTTGAGTAATACTACCAATCAATGCTTAATTTGTACTTTGTAATCTAATTCACACCGGAGCAGTGCCTGATGGAACAACTCTTGATGGAAAAAAGCAAAAAAAAATTAAATATCAGCTATTTGAATTTGTAACTTCAATGAACATTTCTAAAATAAATGGAACAAAAGTGTCTCTGATTTATAAAATACTATGAACAGTTAAAGACTTGTGTCCTTTATGTTTAAGTTTTAGTAGAACAAATATATACTAAAAAGTAATTAAAAGTTAAATTAGACAATTAACAACTATAATTGATGTTACCATTATATATATAATTCAGAAAATCATACGCGAAGACTTTGCTGGTTGCACCATTGTTTGCATTGCTCACAGGATTCCAATTGTCATGGACTGTGATTGGGTTCTTGTCATTGATGCACTTAATTTAGGTGGAGAATTGGGGATCAATATTGGTTGCAGACTAATGGGTTATGTTTGGAGTACAGACCGTGTCAGATACTCAGATTGACCCGAAACATTTTTCACTCAAGTCTTAATTTTCTTAATAAAAATAAGTGTGTCGGATATTATTATTTGAAGTTATAACCTGAATCACCCACCTCATAAGCACATGGGTATCGAATTTGAGAATAAAATGATCACAAAAAGTGTTCATTACCTCTTTTGAGAGTTTATCGCTAAAGAACTGGTTGTTGTGGAACTTGATAGTCAAGCCATCCAATCACATTCCTATTCCCATTCTTCTTTCCAATTCCTATTCCAACGTCACCCGACCCTACACTGAGAAAACTTGTTTACCAGGGAATGGGAAGCATTTCATTCCCAACGAAGTCTTGTTTGTGTTCAAAAGCTTCTTTGGTTGTGGCAAGCAATTGAAAGAGTTACCAAACCCATCACTGTATGCTGGATATGGTAACTGGTATCCATCTAGTGCAAGTCCCGAATACTGCATATTTCCATTAACAAATGGTTGTGCAAGTTCTGAATTATGCATATTTCCATTAACAGATGATGCCAGTGGCTCTGAAGAGAAAGCACCATGTGCGATTAAGGCAGCATTACTTCTAGAAGTAACCTCTGATGACAACGTCATTGAAGGTAACACAACAGTATGCTTCTTAGGTACGGGTGGCTTAAAGACAATAACCTCATCTTCTTTCTCTTCACCTTCTTCATTCCCCGTAACCTTTCCATCTGAAACTTCACTGATATATACAAAATCCAACGTTGTAACTTTATGTTTCATATTAATCAATAATGTTTTACATAACTTTATGTTTCAGCGAGTGATAATGCAGAACATGCTATCTCAGTTGAGCAAGTGTGAACTCAATGTCCGACATATGGTCCTTTACATGTAACAGAATAATGTTTGGTTTGACATACAATATGATACAATTATTGACTACGGAGTATTTGTTAGCATCTATACCATCCCCCTGATGTTCGACAATTTCCATGAATGACAGAACAAAACCACTGTAAACCGGAAGTCAATAATTATATAACCTTTATTTATGTGTTGTATATGACGACCATGAAAACATGCAATCATATAACGAAATCAAACTGTTATTTCACAATAGCACCCACACTAATAATAACCATAATCAAGTTATCGGTTAGACACCAAATACACTCCGAATTAAATAAGACATATAGATCAACAACGATATTTGATTCCTGGCAACAAAACTGAACTTGTTATACACTTATCTATCCAGCGTACTTTGATCTACCCCTAATCAAAAGCCTTGGTATTCCAAACAACAAATGAGTCCTTTTTCTCAAACTTACACTGTTGAAACCCCGTCATGGCCTTACCCATTAACGCCATTGCAGCAATGCTCGGAAACTGCCTTTTCTGAAGCTCACCCGTCGTGAATTTTGAATCCTCTGGTTTGTCAGTTTCCACAATCTCGGGATTCTTCTGATTTTGGTTGCGGATCCATCTTTGAATCCAAGAATGTGAAAGTGTTATGTCTTTACTATCCCGCTTTGTATTGGTATCAACTGAACATGATTCAACCATTAAAGATTCTGACTCTTTACCATGACATTTATCTTTCAGTTTATCATGAGAAGATGGTTCTGCTTGCATTTTACCATGAGATGATGATTCTGCTAGCTTTGAGGTTTTAGTACCCAGAGAAAGATGACTTGAAGCGTTTAATTTGAGACGTTTAATCCATCTGCTACCTGGTTCTGAACCCATGTTACTATTAGAACATTCATTAGAGTTTGAGTGACTTGTGTTGTCGACATTAAATTGTAGCGCGTTCATGTCCAAACTTTGAGTTCTTGATGGGCATGGCTCAGCTTTCTCGATTGAGCTTGATTCAGCTGGTACGTCGGAAACTTCTAGGTTTATATCGGGTAGTTCAATCTTACGTTTTCTGCTTGTGTCAATTGGAGGTAGACAGGGTAAACTTGATTCCTCCATGATTTCCTGTAAATGTTAGCAACAAGTAAGGCAACAATTCAATAAATGCCTACTGCTAGTAAATTTTCATATATGTGTTACTTTGACTATAATATCACGGCTGTCAGATTGTCTATTCTTTACCCATGATCACCTTGAAAGTATTCTTAAACCAATTAACAGTAATGCTTCTTATTTCTTGAAGTTATAATAGCTTGTCGGTGTGATAGGATTAAGAACATCTATCATGCTCATATTTAAGTAACAACGTTTCTCCTAAAAGTGAAGATGGCAAAAAGGGTGAGTTAGTCGGTTGGTTTAACCCAAAATACCTATTTGTTAAAAATTATTGTCTTATAAGTTTATAACTAATTTTTTTGTCAATTATAATTACATATCATAGTATGTTAACAATAATATAATTCTTTAAGAAGAAGGTTTCATGCATCAAAAGAAAACTTACGGGCGAATTTTGACTATTTTCCGTTGTAGCTAACTTTATTTTTTTTAGTTATTTGACCTGTTAAGGATAAGAAAATAAACCGAACCAACTCATTCATAGGTAGCTAATGGTACCTTGTTTCGCAGGGACAAATGGACACCTGTAACAACAGATTATAATATGTAAGTTACGCAAACAAACTTGCCAATAGCAGCAACGGATATGAGCAAAATAATGTGCTTCAATAAAAAAGTTACCAGAAAGATTATTCTTCTTAGAAGACTCCATGTCCATAGAGTCGGTATCAGCTGACGACTCATTTTTCTGAACATCTCCAGTGGCTTTTACACTTTGAACATTTTCCTGTGATTCGTGATCTGAGGAGTCTAGCAGTTGAAGCTTTGGTCATCGTTGACCCTGACCAAAATGTATGGGGCTGAAGTTAAATAGCATGCAATGTTGTAACTTGCTATTGAAGCCTCATTAATCCCAAAACAGACTCAGACTTATCCAATCTTCATACTTGTCGATCATAGAAAAGTTATTGAAACAACTCAGCACAAACAAAAGTGGTTTTTCACAAATAATTTTACTTGTAAAGCTGCAGGCCTTCACGAAGTTCCCTTTCTCGAGTTTCCTTTTGTTCTTTCTTCCTCAAGTAATTTTGAATCTAAATCATAAACATTGATCAAACAATGTCAATGAAAGTGACAAACTTGACCCGTCTACTTAAGAATGGGTCGAATTGAGTTATGTTCTTTTGCATGATTAAAATGAAATACTCTGTAGGAAAATAGCTTAAATGGGATAGACTAAAGAGTTTTTTAGTGTCTCAAGTCAATCTGACCCAACATCTACCAACAAATTACTCGTTTTGACCTGCTCCTAATCCACCAAACTTAAGCATAAAAAATACATGCTATGCTAAAACTATGAAGGTAGAAACATACTTGGACTTCTCTAAGTTTTCCGCTAACTATTCCCAAATATCTTCCATCCCTGATGATCTCCTTTTCTGTAATCTCACACGCATCTTCCGCCCTTCCTGCCAACCAACCAAACATACAAATGATTCTTAACCCATGACTACAACCATTTTATGCTTTACTTTTATCAAGTGACAGTAGGTAGTCATATAAGTTTAAGCATATCATTATAGATAAGAGTAAAGACTGGAATAATGAACTAACCATATATTTTTTCCATTCTCATGAACATATGGTTGATTCTTTACCGAATGATGCACATAGTTAACATCTAAGTTTTAATACATTTAAAAGCTTGATAGTAAGAGTATAACCTTAAGTCGAGATTGTGTAACTTCTAGATATTCAACGGCCAGATCATACTGCATATCGGCCAGATCCATGTATTGGTCATACTTCAGTTAGCTCACAAAGGGAGCGGCTAATACTTGAAAAACTGCAAGTCATATTATGATCTTTGGCTTATTTTGTCACCTTGTTATATAGACTACTTTAAACTTTAGACCATCTCACAAGAAATGCAAAACAGTTTAGTTATAAACTGTACAGTGAATGACATGTAACAAAAAACTATGTATTATTTGCGAAGTACGCATAAAATCGCTGGAATAAACAAACTTGGTTTGAAAATTGAGTTTATATAATGCTTCAGGTCAACCCCTATTAGAATTACAATTGTAATACAATATAAATTGGTATTGTATTAGGAAGTCTATATATTTTTAAAGAAATTACAGGTTTGTTCAAGAATATGTAAAAAAGTTTTTAAACAGCAGAAACTTATAAATTAAATGCGGCTTATCAAGCCATGCCCATCCTTGCTATTCACCTCTATGTCAAATGGTTTCAAAGAATGTTTAAAGATCAGATGAAGATACAGTTTCAACACATTACCAGTAGACATAGATCCAAATCCGCCATCCAAATCTAGCTCAAATATGCTCACGGCTGGCAGATAATATGACCACAGAAGTCTCGTGTGAAACCTCTCTTCAACCTTCAGATGTGCATACCATCTGTTAAAATTTTAAAAAATCACTTCACTGCAAATGCAGAATACGAAAACTGTGGCTGTTATATACCTTTTATAAAACGTTAGAAAGCTACATGTAACTCAAATAAAATACGATAGTTCAAAATGTCATTAAAAGATGACTTACTTTTGGATTTGGCTCCATTCCAACTCATGAATTGCTTGGCAATGATTGTAGTCCAGTTTGGCCATCTCTAGATATTTGCTATTGCTAAGGTTTCCCATTCTGCATATCCATTAAGCAATGACTTTTTATTGTCAAATTTCAACTAAAACAAAATGTTAAAACCTTCTGTATATAACCATACCTATAACGGGTTTTTGCAATCCATACGTCGGCTTCTCCTCCATATTGATCCAAGTAATATCTTGCCTCAAGTCGAGGTAAGCTAGCATACCGGGTCAACCCGATAACTGATCCGAATTCATATTCGTGTTTGCACAGAGTACATAATCGATTAGAGACTTCATATCTTTTTCATGTATAATCTGACCTAAAAGGCCACTTACGCACACACCCTAAACAAATATCGAAATAAGAGTTAAAGATCAATGTGGGTTCATGAGATTATACAGCCACACGAAAAGGGTGATGAAAAAGTTTAAACCTTGGTGACTCCATTAGCTCGAACCTTAACTGATCTCCCACCTTGAACAACTTCTACTGAAGCATTCGATATTGGTCCAGTCCACAAATGCTGCAGCATGTCCCTTGCTTGAAGCCTTCCAAACTCGATATCTTTTATAATAGATCAACCCAAAGGTTAATAATGTAAGAACTTGAGGTCACAAACCTAACAAAACATAGTAAATAAGAAGTGGAACGTTGGGTACAAACCTGCCCTCTCTCGAGTATGCAGTACCATTGGACAGACTAACAGGATCAACCATCACTGATTTAGTAATACCACAAATTAAAGCCTTAAAAGGTGGAATAGATTCTTCTGTTGAATTGTAGCATTCAATCACCCCCAGCCTTTGCATATACTGATCCTTAACCTGCTCATAATCTCTAGCAGCATCTGCTTGCAGACAGATGGGCCATCGGTGGGCGCGGTCGGTCGCCGGGAACCTGAGACGAAAAAGGTCATGAGTATCTAAAACAGGGACAATATAACGATGAATCATTTGGTTATGTGTGTGAAGGCACATTGTTGGTGGTACCTTCGGTAGAAGATGGATGTCGGTTTTTTTGTGTATGACCATTGACTGAATGTGCAGGCGCGTGTTGGTCACGGGGTGCTCTTGTATTACGATATCGAAACTGTTGGCTAGTAACAGCAGCAAGTGCGGACATACATAAGCAAAGAAATGGGAATGAGGAGACATAAGAACTTGTAAATGGTTATTTACTTATTTTAAAAAAAATAAATATTATTTGCTGATATTACACTCAAATGAAGGAGTTTTTTCAGTACTTACAATAAAACAGGTGTATATGTTATACCTAGAGATTGAGGGGCAACCTGGCCGTCAGAAATGCTTCTCTAGTTCGAAGACGCACATGGACGATTGTCAGGAGTAACCGAACGTGTTACATGTATGGGAACAATCTCCAACGTTGAATAGCAATATGAGGTTGCAGCACGCGCTGGAGCAGCGAATCCTGACATATAACGATGAACTCAAAAAGTCCTCGAAAATATAACAATCAAATCCTCAAGACCACTTCTAAAGGGCCGTTTAATAAAAAAAGGGTTTCCTCTTATTACATACTCTAAAAGATTGCACAATAAGTTTAGCTGTATAAAAGAAGAAAGAAACATTGCTTAGCCCGAGCTCCCACACTCCTTAGTTCACTGTTGTCATTGCATCGCACCCACTCGGCATCGCCAAATTCCTGACAAACAATAGGTATTGTCAAGAGCAGCTAAGCCCCTACTGAAGGTTCTAGAGTTTAAGGTATTTGAAGTGTCACAAAAAGGCTCCAAAATATGTGACATGTAAATTCTTTCGAGGCACTACAAAGCAAAAAAGAGCAAAATATAAATGAATACATACCTTATTGAAACTTAAAAAAATGTATTGTTTTATGCATCTTCTTCCTTTGTGGATATATTCCACTTACGTGTCATGGATAAAGCACTGTTATGTTACATGGGTGGACCCACTTCTTTATTGTGGATGGGTGAACCTACTTCTGCCATTTGGATGAAAATATCATTATAAGTGATGCTAAGCTTTCAGACTTTTAGTGTTTCAATATGAGTAACATCACGTATGCTTACAAATAGTCTTTCACGTAACATTATATGGCACACATTACTCATGTTAGCCTTAAACCTGACATTTTGATTAGCATCTCCATTTTTTTCGACTCTGTAAGTCACCTTTACTATCAGTCGCCAACATGATTATTGATTCAATGGTCTCTATTCCAAAGCGAACATCTTATACCACAATAATTGCTGCCAACACTACCCAACAAAGCAAACTAAAAACTGACCTTCTCTTCCTATAACTTTTCCAGATTCTGTGAACATTGTTTTGTTTTTTTGTCTTTCACAGTGTACCATACCTTAGAAGACAGCTACATGGCTGAATACACTTACAAAATTAAAATAAACACAATTGTTATTAAATTGATACATGTCATCAGTTAAAAAAATCAACATGCACTACAAGAAATCGGGGCTTATAGGACGTGGAATAGTGTCCTATCATGTTACTTTATAGGACCTTTAACATAATAGGACCAATGATATAAGTGTCACATATAAAGGCGTTGTATAAAGTGTAAAAATTATTAGGACCCTTATAAGCATCCTAATAAGTGCCAATATTATGAAACAAAATAAATAGTCCCATAAATCATTTTATACGACACAATTTGTGTCCTAATAGACATGTTAATAGGACACTTTAAAGTGTTCTAAGATATGACAACCTTCTATCATATATTGAGACACATTCATGCGTCCTAAAATGTACCCATTCATGAATAGCGTCTAAAAAGTGTTTTTTAAGACGGACTTGCGTGTTGCATTAACTCTTATTTGAGTGCAAGAAAAAGGTCCTAATACACATGTGCTTGTTGGGACCCAATTTAGTGTCATGAAATACATGCATTATAAGACTTCCATAACAAGTTGTAGGTCCTAAGAACCACTTTAATTGAACACTATATAAAACACAATATAAGAGATTAATGAGTTAAAGTCGTTGCAGGTAAAACCATTATGTTGTTTCATATACATAACAAAAGTTAACCCGATTAAGGTTAACATCATCCAAAATAGTCTTCTAAATTTTATTACATAAAAACTGAACAATGAGAACTAAAGTTGAAGTAGATAATCGGAGTCATCATGGATCATCTTCAGGCATCATCCTCATGTACCACCTACAATTATACAACCCATCAGTATAGAAGCAAGTACGAAACAATTCATTTCTTGTTAGTTCACGTCCACCTAAAGATTCCTGTTTCAAAACAAATAAAAATATTCTCAATACATATTACGCAATATTTGACATGAACACTTGTACAATTATATATGATTACCATAACCTCTTCACGCACTATATCATAACTTTTTTTACCCGTAACTTGAACCATCATCTTTTTTCTCCTGTTTGCCTTATTTTTTTCATTCACTCTATGTAGTAAAAAATAAACAATCTGAATAACCATCTAAACATTGCAGAAATAAAGTTAAGATATGCAGACATTATAATGGGATACAACTATATGGGCCAATTCCTTTGTTTGTTTCAATCTGGACTTGGATTGCTGAGATAAACTAGGTGAAACAGTAATATATATTTCTAATGGTAGTACATATCCTAGTCATTAGTCAATAACTTTGAATCCCCCAATGTCAATGACTTAATGACCCAAAAGGTGCTTTTAACGCAACATGTATGAAAGTATCCTTACACCTAAATACCAAGACTATTTCACTAACAGATGCAATACATATTGTTATTGTTGTGTAATGCATTTTTTAGTCATTAACACGTTTTAGACTATTTCACTAACAAATACAAGACACTATTGTAACACCGCTTACATTCGTTTTAGTAATAGGCCAACTAGTCAACTACATTTTATAAGTACTTTATATGATATATACCTTATTTGAAATTCTTATTCATCAAGTAATAGGCCAACTACGTTTCATTTTAAGGTAGTCCCTTGACAGATAGATGAGGAATCCATACTGAACTATGACCGAAAGAAGGACTACCTTTTTTCCAGCAATGTTTAGTCAAAGTTTCTCCACCTACATATGAATAACCAAATGCATCTACCACAACAAATCCCTTTAAGCCGAAAATAAACTATCACGTAATTAGAGGGCGATGCAAAAAGAACCTGTAAACCGTACTCCTCGGAAAACAGATAAGTCAAACTAATAATTGGACACATCCGTTAACAAACCTAATAGAACAGCCATCACAAACAAACATGCCAATCGAAGTATTTATATCGTTGGACATAAAATTTAACACACTAAATTTATGAACCTATAATCCTGTTTACCAACCATAAGATATATTTGCAGTTAGAATGTCGTTTATCACCTAACATAAAAAAAATGACAAGAACCTGAAATAGGTAATCTGATCAAGCCATAACAAACACTCTCGTACCTACAAATCAACAACCCGTTCAATCCATAGCAAATAACTAAGGCAGAATATCAAAACAATCATTAAGCCGAGGCTGCAGTGCAGATTTACTAAGTTACTAATACAAATTACGCATGTAGAGAATACATCAGAACTAAACCTGGATATCGTCATGTATATAAATCTGCCAAAAATACTCTAACATCAAAGGCGTAACCTAGAACAGAGTATATACAAGATACCTTAATCCGAAACATCAAGCATGTGTAACAAATAGCGATGTAGATCGAAATCAAAGAATATAGATGATACGAAAAGAACCTAAATCGATCGACTGCCTAACAAATTGTGAATATAAAAGATGTGATGATAATAAGGTAAACCTAAACAATCGATAATATATGATAACCTAATTGAAATTATCGATGGATGAGTAAATAATTAGCTATCTAATATATAAAAGACGACATAAAAACTGTTTGGTAGATAGAGGTCGATTAATTATTATTGACAATAATTAGGTTATGCATAATAAGGCAGGGTGGATGAATGAAGAATGAGATGTCTCGAGAAGGGAGAAAAGCAGATCTATATAAATGATTTTAGCTTTGGGCTTTGGCGCCTTGGCGGGATGCACCTAAAAATAAAAATAAAACATTAGGGGAAAAGAGAGAGGGAAATGCGAAATATATTTTGTTTGGGTAGAAGCCATATACTAACAACCTACTTTCTCTAATTTGCCGAGTTGAAACACTTACTTTTTTATTATCATACTTCACTAACATACTATCAAATTTTGATTTGACTTCACTCATATGACTAAAATAAACTTGCATCGTTAATCCTTTATACTAACGGCCGTTAGCAAATAACTTAAAATTTGGTTTTCTGACGTTTTCGTTGGTTTTTACACGTTTTCGTCGATTTTACATGCTTTCGGCAAATTTGAGAAAGTAGGTTGTTAGTATAAAGGACTAACGATGCAAGTAAGGTAATAAAAAGAAAACGTGTAAAATCGGATGAAAACCCATTTTGTTTCACCAAAAGAATTTTAGTTTAATTTACAAACACTTGTAAGATAGTAATTTATATATTGATCAAATTTTTAATAATCAAAATTTAGTATTATTAAGTTTGAGATATGTTATGAGTAATTCAATATAAATTATAAATTACATGTGACATTTTTCTTCATTAGATTTAAGACGTAATCAAGTCAATCATTATACAAAATTTCACATTATGTGTTTTATGTTAACACGTTATGGTGCCTGACCCATTTTGGTCAACTAATCTACACAAAATTGGTTTAGATCATTAGACAAACACAAATCACATATAGATTTTTCGTTCGGGAGAGTTTGTGTAGCCGCTATATGTTTGTATTCCCCAAACGTATTATGCACTTGCCAAGCTTGACTTGACTATAAAGTTGAAATATCCAAACTTTAGTTGACTATGAAACTCAGTGGTCAAAACATTACTTGAGTTCAACTGATCTTTCACTTTCATGCTTGAAATTGAGTTCAATGAGTTAAATGACACTTTCAACCTAATTAGTTCGAAGAGTGGTGTAGGTTTTAAGATACGTTAAAAATTAGTAACAAAATGTTAATTAGCATAATTTCACTTAATACTTTTGAGTTTTGTAAGGTACGATAATAACATATATCAAATATGTTAGAACTCATATACATTTGGTGTCCTATATGGTCAAATACAATAGGACGCCAACGAACTAGTATTCGATAAAGATTCTAATAATAGGACTAAAATATCAAGTGTCATATCAAGTTTCTTTCATAATAAGACCCATGTAAATAAGTGTCTCATTAAACTTATTTAATACGACATGTATATTAAGTGTCCTATTAAAATTCTTCATTATACGACCAAATCATATAAGTGTCCTATAAAATTGAATCTAATACGACGCATATATATGTGTCATATTAGATTATATATAATATGACCTCTACGGCTTAGAGTCCTATAAAACTTAAAATAATAGGACCTAAATAGCAAGTGTCGTATTATGTTATATCATAACGAGACTCAAATGAGTAAGTGTCCTATAAATCTCATATAATAAGACCAATACATGAAATGTCCTATTAGGTTCCATGATAATAGGACTCTTAAACTAGCTCGTCATATTAGATGTGTTTTTAGGACGCTGCTTAAAAAAGCGTCGCAGGAAAAGGTCCTAAAAGGCCCCTATTTTTGTAGTGATGAATGATATTATCAAACGTATATTATTCATTAGTATATTACTTTGGTTTATATATATATATATCTATATATATATATATATATATATATATATATATATATATATATATATAAATTAAACTAAGTATCTCATAAATACATATATAATATATTATCAACATTGATGTTATATATCGAAAGGGCTTGCCTGATCATTCAGGTTGAATAGGAAAGATGATGTATTTGCATCCTTGTATAATTTCCCTCGCACATCTGTTTCTTCATCAGAGATCAGTTAATACTATCATTCTAAATCCACTGGTACATATATCTGAAATTTTTAAGCGAAAAAAATAACAAAGCATACAAAGAGTATCGGATTTTGAATAAACGCTTAAACCTTCATCAACATATTCTTGAGCATCATGTGATCCTGTCTTCCGTTTATAAAACCAATAAAAAAATATATAAACAACTGTTATACAAACTAAAAACACCATATGTATCCATTATAATTTATCATATACAACTGTGTAACTTGATTTGTGATGAACATGCGTTTGTGTATATTGGAAAATTAGGGTTTTAGAGAGAACTGTATCATTAGAGAAGATGGATGAGGAAATTATGATAATACGGTTTTAAGAAAATAACTATATAAAAATTAGATATATGTGGGAATTGTATTTAGAATAGGATTCTAATATAATTATAGGCATTTATAGATTATAATATGCAACATAATTATCAAAATAACTTGTTGCCTAAGTGGTAAACACACAAATTATTTATACTAATCCTACAAACGACCCAAGTTCGAATCTCACCATGGTAATTTTTTATTAAATTCGAATTTTATAAATAATTGCTTAGGAATTTCTAAATTTAATACATAAAATCCGAAAATTAAATATTAAAATAAATAAATAGTATTGCTTAGGTGGATATAAAAATTGCTTAGTTGGACAACAAATGCTTATGTGGCATGAAATTTGATTATTTGGCATTGAGGTGACATTAATGTCAAATGCCTCCTGTTATATATATATATATATATATATATATATATATATATATATATATATATATATATATATATATATATATATATATATATATATATATATATATATATATATATATATATATATATATATATATATATATATATATATATATACTAGATTTAAGCCCAATGGGCATGACTTGTAATTTTTATTTTGATGGTGTTATTTAACGGAAGATTACTTTTAAGGATGTGGTCATGAATTGTAATTATGGTTTGATGGTATTTTGTTCTTGTATTAGTTTAAGTTTCATTTAACGGTAAATTATTTGTAATGACGGATATTTCATTGTATATTTTTATTGTATTAGTTTACGGTTGAAAATTTTTTTATTTCGTTTTATTTTGTTATTGTATTAGTTTTTATTTGAAATTTTTTTAGGAAAAGTAAATTTTTTAATCATGAAAATTAGTTAACCATTATTAATTATTAAACTATTTTATAAAAAAACAATTTACAATTACAATTTGTTTTTGAATATTCTTATTTTTTGTCCATCTCACTTTGATTTCATTGCTCTCTACTTGTGGTCTTCACTCACAACTGAAAAATGGATTTCACATATAAACTGTAAATAACTACCTTAAAGAATACCAACTGCTAAAAGTAAACTATAGCTTATAATTAACCTAATTAAGGTCAGCATCAGCGATAATTAAGGCCAACATGAGCAAACTTTTTTCTGTAATAAGAAACATGACCTACACATAAACCAGAGTTGTACTTCACACGTTCCTTCAATGATCCGTATCGTAAAGAAATTATATAGCTTATAATTAACCTAATTAAGGCCCACATCAGCGAGTTTTTTTTTCTGTAATAAGAAAAAAGGTAAACCACATTCGATTGATGAAAAGTTATAAAAAGATAAATAATCACCTGTGCAAACATTCGTTTATAATTCTGGAGACATTTTCTGCCAAGGAGGTGGTGAAAATTATGAACTTACACACTCCTATAAGGATTTTAAGTTTGGAATACAATCCCCATGATATGAAAAAATAACACCCTATTTATTACGATCACTACTTTTAAATTCCATATCAACTTCTTATAAGAGATTTAACTATGTCTTATAAATTCCATATCAACTTGTTATAAGAGATTTAACTATGTCTTAAAATATTGTGAACATTTATTTGAATCTTATAAACACACAACATTAGAAAGAAAACTAAATGGGATACAAATAATCCCAAACAAATTTTGACCTTATCTAATGACACTTATTTGAATCTTATAAACACGCAATCTAATGACACTAATCTAATCACTTTAATACATGATGTAACAAAACTTACGATCTAAGGACTAAGGGTAAATTAGAATAAACTATATACCCTCCTCTTGGCATAATTTAGCATTTACTTATTGATAAACATTACAAAATATGGGTCTTACAACTTTAAACAGCAAAAACACATCCAAACTCTATTGTCTTCGACATGTTTTATTACAGTAGATCTAATTCAATTATTTAACAGACCATCACTGTCATCAGACGGTTCACCTACATTTTCGACTATCCATATATGCGTACCAGGACTATATCTCGAGGTGGTTGTTGAGCTGGAATGACATGCTCTCCACTTGCTGGATGAGCATCATTATTATCAGATGATTCACCTCCTTGTTCGAAAAACTTTGAAGGTGTACCAGGAATATTGCTCGAGGACGTTGTGGAGCCAAAGCTTGGACTGAAGTTGAGGTGCTGATCATTTTTCATATGGCATGGTAGAAGGAAACTTTGCATTCTCATAAGGTAAGGTGAGTGAGGTGGTTGCACTCCCAGATTGTGAGATGTTGAAATCTTGAACGGCTAGGATTAACCGGGTAGGTAGATAAGTCATTCAAGTCAACATCAGGAAAACAAAACATCGGCATCGAGGGCATTTCACATTTTGTTTAAGTCATTTATCGATACATGCCATATGGAAGTAATGAGCACAAGGAAGGCCTCGGACCTGCAAAGAAATAGCATTTTAATGGAAGGGGTAGGTATTTTTAAATGTAATAAGCCATTTATAAAAAGAAAAACAAAAACAAAATAATACCTCTTGCCCAACATGAAACGATTCCAAACAAATAGGACAATCCCTGTAATCTGTTGGAACAGCTTTCAGAATATAGACTGGAAGTCATTGAATCGCTGTATCCAGTGCTGCTCTCTGCATGCCACATTAGAAAGCACTAAAAATAACTAAATGCAACTATTAACGAATTCTTCATATTTTGCAACTATTAACAAATTCTTCATTTTAAATATTATATTTTTATTGTTATAATGAAGTTTTTTCATTAGATAGAGGGTTACTTAGGCGACCTCAGTCTGACCCATTTTGACCCATGTTTAGAATTTGTTTCCATCCAAAAACCCATAGTTGCTTCAACTGACCCATTTTGACGGATAGTTACAATTATCAACATGAACTTGTTTCCATCCAAAAACCCTTTTTTGCTTCAACTGACCCATTACACAATGTGACCATCCTGTCCATTTTCACCCGTCCAAAGCCAAACCTTTAATCTTTTAGGGGTGTTTTGGAATTGGGATTAATTTAATCTACTTATCTAACTCTAATAAACAGGCACCATCATACTTATTATAAGTGCCTTTTTACACAAAATTTGCAGATAAGCAATCCAAAACAAACAAACAAAATGAATTTTTTAGCCGCAAAAAGGTAAGTATGAGCATCAAGATCTAACACTAATTGAACCGTTTAAGATAAGCTACAACCCAAATTGACCCGTTTATAATAGATGGACCCGAATCTGCACAACATAACATACTTCTTCTACACAAGATATGTAAGACTCGTTTCCAACAAAAACATAATATATCACAAAGGGCTTTTTAGTTGTTCAAAATTTTGATGGTGCACATAAAACAAAATGAATTTTTTAGCCACAAAAAGGTAAGTATGAGCATCAAGCTCTAACACTAATTGAACCGTTTAAGATAAGCTACAACCCAAATTGACCCATTTATAATAGATGGACCCGAATCTGCACAACATAACATACTTTTTCTACACAAGATATGTAAGACTCGTTTCCAACAAAAACGTAATATATCACAAAGGGCTTTTTAGTTGTTCAAAATTTTGATGGTGGACATAGTAGTTACCTTGCCATCCATGCACTCTATACCGGAAGGCCTGCCATTGTAGAATATCGTATGAAACCTAACCCATTCAACCAACCTGATGCACTGTCGTTTACTACTCTAGCTGCAGATTGTAACAAAAATTTTAATTAAGGTTCTAAACTTGTAAAGAACATATTCTATTGTTTAATGCCAAACCTAGCTCTTCTAAAGTTATAATCTAGGGTAAATTCAAGTAACTACTGAAGCTACGCAATAGTAGATTTGCCAAGAAAAAAATAAATAACGTACCTCAACTAAATCACTATATCTCCTGTCCAACTTTCCAGTCATGTGGAGTGCTTCCGCATGAAACTGAGAGCTGTCCCCGACAAAGATAAGCTTTCTACATTTCAGTTTCTTTAAACCTTCAGTGATATCAGGTCTACTATCAATTGCTTGAAGATACCGCCACACATTAATGCTTTGTCTTTCGTCCAATAACTACAACAAAAAAAGTATCTTAAGCATATTACATTCTATTGAACTACATAAATATAAAGACAGGTGAAGGATGTGTTAGATGTCATCTTTGTTGACACCATAAATCCAATAGCAGCAGATGACATTATGTCTTTCTACAGTAAGAAATATGAACAGTGTTTTATTTTTCGAAGACCGGCCACTTAAGGATTTCCATGTGGACACGTAAAAGAGGGCAGGATTGCTATGTGGACACATAAAAGAGGGCATTTTGAAAAAGTGATAATATGATGAAGCATACCTGTATAGCCCTTTAAAGTCTTCCGTATGAACGATAAGCATCAAGGGCGGCATATGTTATATTTGTATACGGAACCACGCCGACTCTCAACCCGTGTGTCTAAATTAAATATCAAAATCAAGCCTATCAGGCAACTTATTGGCCTAAGAATGCAAGAAAAGAACCATAACTGAACAATTCTTATTGGAAGCAATTTTCTAAATCGTCTATATTAGTTTTAGTACCATAAGCTGCAACAGTAGGATCACAGTATTCTCCCACCACTGTCAATGACACCAATAAATCCAATTAATGCATCCACCTGGTGTGATACCTTTTATAAGGTTATGGAATGCTACTTTAACAATCGATATTCAATTACAGGTACGTAGTTTTCTACCGTTAATTTAATTACTAAGTTCTCATCGGATACCTTACACAGTTGTATTGGAATTAAACTACAGTGTCAAGGATCATAAATATGAGCTTTGTCTAGCAAAAACAGCATACAGTTTGATTTTAGGCTAATAGACTGTTTATAAATGAAAAGATGCAAAAACATTTCCGTTTTTGATAAAGAATTATGCTTTATGTTAACACTGGCAAATATCAGCTTTCTAGAATTCACATTAAGTTCGGAAACCATGAAGGATGCTACTGGTGAAGTTCGACATATTAAAGTATACCTATTAATAAAGAAAATGAAACGGGAATCTTGGGCATATAAATGATATCAAAATTATTTAATGAACGACCATGAGCATATGGAATAAGCAAATTAACTTGGAACTTTTCACAAAAGAAAATGTTTTGATCTTACGGAAGTACATACAAAATTTCGAAAAGGATAAATAAAAAGGGTATAAAAGGGGATTCTATTAACAACTTGATAAAAGCTTACAAATGAAAGGTTAACCACTAATTGCTCTTCAATAGGATTAGTACTTATTTATATCATACATCAAAACCATTACTATAAGTAACTAATACCGTTTCTTTCCATTCTGAAGAGCCGTCATCACTTTTACCACCCATCTTTGCCCATCTACATCTTAATCCATTTTCGCCAAAATCTTCACCACTTTCTCTATACCAAGTACTACCATCCTCATTGACTCCAGATTCATTCACATGTTCATTTAAACTGATCCCCCAATCCTTCTCGTTTGCAATGCTAGTGTCTATAATAAGACACGTAAATAAATATACATAAGCAAGCCGAAAATGCCTTAATAACTCACAATTTATGGTTTTAAATTCACCAATGCTATGTCATCATGGTTCATTTAGAAGTTTTCCAATAAAGGTTAGATATATTGACTATTCCAGTTATTGGTAACTTTCTCGCTCATTAAAAGATGTGAAAGTTAGATGTTTGACAAACTTTGATAAATGAAACTTTCTTTTCAAATTGTTCATTTATGACAAAACTTCCCGTTAATTTAAAAAATGACCACTCGTATTATTAAAAGAGAAATTACACATACCCCTACATTATCAGATTTGGGATTTTGGTTACATTTCTTGACAACTTTTCTTTTATTATTCGATAATGATAATGCATACTAACAGTTTCAGAAAATAATTGTAAAATTACCTCTTTTTGGTGGAGTATCACGAAACTGTGGCCCAAAATTTCTAGGAGTACAGCGCGGAAAAAACTTCTCTTGTTTGGAAGGCATCAGAGATCTACACAAATTACAATCCAAGATTAAATTTTAACCTTTGGGCTCGATAAAATTTACCTAAAAACATTTTTATGACATCATTTCAGTTCACAACCATCCTTTGTCCTAGCTGTACTGAGCTTTGATTATCAAGATGATTCAATTAAAAATTAAAAATGCACTCATTTTATCATCCAAAGTAATATTTTGCTTAATTTGAAACCAATAGGGTTAATGGTCTAGAAAACATACAAACTTTCCACTTTTTACTATTGTGACAATAAACTTTTTTTTTCCTATTAAAACAAAACAACTTCTTAATGACTACTATTGTAACCAAATATGCCACGTGGCACAGTTAATTACCACAGTTAATTACCACTTAATGACTACTATTTGGTTACAATAGTAGTCATTAAGAAGTTGTTTTGTTTTAATTAGAAAAAAAAAGTTTATTGTCACAATAGTAAAAAGTGGAAAGTTTGTATGTTTTCTAGACCATTAACCCAAACCAATATACTAACATTTATAAAATTATAAGGCTAATAACATACAAAATTACTGACTATAGTATTACAAAAGCTATGATGCAATCTTAAATACTCTCCTCCCAAACTAAAAGTTCACTCTCAAAATGAAAGATACCTTTAAGAAGGTGATTGATTACCTTAAGTAAGGTTGAATCAGTGCGAGCTGGATAGAGGAGTCTAACATCCTTCAATGTGCATAAGGTTTTACATACACCACCTCTCATCCCTATAACCCGCTGATTCAGTTTCAACCCAATCAGGCTTAGCCTGATAAACACCATCTCTGATTTGTGCTCAGCGCCCCTAATTCATCAGGGGTTGGTCTAGTTCAACCACCAGTTTCTTCAATAGCCTGGTCTTGGGGTCCAAAGTAGTTTCCCATAATTTTAATGGCATCATTTCTCCCAACCCTGTTTTTCACACATATATACAGAGATTTCATGAGAGAAGCTAACAACATTTTTCAAAAAAAAAAGGAAGCCTTTTATACATACTGATATAGGTTGGCTAGATGGGTGGCTTAACGGGTAAAAACTGGTACCCGCGAAATAGGACAATTTTAATAAGCATTTTATTATAAGTACAGAACATAATGTTATTACAATAATGAATAGTCATCTAAATTTTTTCAAAAAAATGATTCAAGACAGTTAATTGCCACCTCTACATATTGATAAAACCTTACTTTCTGATTAAGAATCTAACTCAAACCCTGAACCCAAAAAGTTTTATAATGCAGCTAGTGTTAGCACCTTATTTCGCAATTGTGGTTATACATATACTTCATCTGTTTTCCTTTGAACTTCTGAATATTATATGATGCATTCGATGGGAAGGAACTCTGAAGTTTTTTTAGTTCTGATTCATCATAACAGTAATGTGCCTGCTTCCCCCTCTCCACCTGTATAGTTGGGCAAAATGAATCAACCATGCAAACTTCGTTGCTAAAGAAAAGTTCATCGCTAAGGGAAAATGCTAGCGTTGTAATCATACTCCAGGAGTACTACACCAAAGCTATACACATCACTTTTCATTGTCAAACTGTTTGTTGAGCTCCAAAACAACATACATTTAATATTTTTTTCAAAACAACCTGGATGACAGATAATCTAAAAATAATTTGAAAGCAGAAAATACAATGGTCACTTTTTCTATTCTGCAAAGTACAAAATTATGGAGAAGACAAAAATTTGTGGAAAATTCTCATTCAAATTTGGACCATTTGAAATAAATGAAACTGAATATATACGTGCGTCAATTATAAAGTAGTTTCGATAGTTGGTGGTTTGAATGAAAATAGTAGAACGATGAGGTGGCCTCCATTTTCGATATCCCTTTTTTTAAAAGCTATTTTCAACTTGAAAACCTTGGAAGAGAAAAACTCACTCGGGAACAATGTACCCGTAAGTGCCAGCAACTACTGTTGTTGACACATGGGTGGCATCCTCAGCTGTGAATGCTCGGGACAGGCCAAAATCTCCTAATTTTGCCTGGAAATCTTCATTTAATAATATCGGTGGCCTATCGGTGGCCTGCAACCATGATGCATGTACGCTAGTCCTATAATATAGATGCATTCATGTTAAAGAAGTAATCTATAGGTGTATATGAGGTTTCCTATAACCCCGCCCAGTGGTTGTGACCTCACTTCCCAAGTGGGAATTTGGTGTGTGAGTGCGTTTAAAAAAACAATCTGAGCAAGTTATTCAAAGTTATTAGTAATTGAACTTTGTGTTTCATAAGAGCCTGAAATAGTTAGGACATTGTAATTGAACTTCAACTCAGAATAATGAGAAGCAATAACTTTTGATAATAAATGGATAAATAGTTAGGACTTTGTACCCTTGAGCTGATGATTCAGAAAGAATCTTCACGGCAACTTGCTTATCCCCAATAGATCCACGGAAGACCGTTTCGAATCCACCTTTTCCAATATCAGTCCCGAAGTTGTTGGTAATCCTCTGCAACTCAGAATATGTATACTCTTGATTCCTTGGCTAAAAAGTATCCTCTTTTATAATCGGGTCTGTAATTCATTAGCTTTTCATGCAAACTCTTATATGGTTATATATACTCGATGCTGGGATCAAAAGTAACTATGTCCTGCAAGTCGTATATAGTTATATATACGATGTTTTGACCTGGTGACGGTGTATAGATTCGTCATCTCCCAATAAACTCCCTCGCCCAATGGGATCAGGAATAATCAAGAAGATTTTACATGAAGAAATTATAAACCTATTGTATGAAACACCATATAAGTTAACACCAACAAATATTTTATTTTAGCGGTGTGTTTGGTGCAATCTTCTTTATACCTATATCATCATCACTTGCAACCTTTTTGCCAATAGGAGTAAATCCACCAAAGATGACCCAGAGTTCACCATCTGAATATATCAATAAAAATAGATAAAAATAATGAATCAGAAAACATGGCATCAAAGAAGTAATTAAAATATTTTTATAACATGACTCACCAACAATTCAAACATCACATGTGCCATCATAATACAACTGAAGAAGTTCCAAAGCTTTAGGCCTTTCTTGTATGTTTGAGTTTTGTCCACTCATTGCTGTGACAGAAACATTGAAACTTAGTATCCAATTCATAAGTCAGTTACTTACAGCATTAAATAACTTGACTACTGAATGTTCCGCCATGAAATGGAAAAATATAACATGTTTCAAGTGGCAGTAATCCAAAATTTTATGAATCCAATATAATTTTTCAAATAATACATATCTACCTAGATCCTTTTGCAGCCACTCCTATGAGTAGTTTTTCATGTGTGACCTGAGAAGGAATCAGGCTTTACATGTCCTGTCTCTCCTAACTTTATACCCAGAAATAAATTCCATAGCAGATGATTAGCAAAGCAAACCTAATTATTCATACGTTCAACGGCAGATAATTTATACCAATATCCCAAGTCTAAATGAATTACCATGGTTTTTTCTTTCTTTGCATCACCCTTAACGTGTGCCCATGGTTTGACTATGATATTTTTTTATATGCATTAACAGAAAATTTGGGTTGATACAAACATATTTAGTACCTAAGTTAATACTTATACCTGCATTGAAGCGCCCTTTTATATTTATCATCTGTTATATGCTGCACAAAATAGGAAAAAGAGGGCTACCTGGATTACTTATTTTAGGGTATAGTAAAATGGAACAGCCGAAACCACCCCATAGCTTGAGAATTTCCATGGACATGTAGAACCCTGATTTTATCTGTAAACAACAATAAACTATATTAAGTATTTCATCACTGTTTATTCATAAAAAAACCATCAGTAAAACCAAAAGTATTTGTTTGGGCTGATAAAAAATATTGTTAGTGCTAGCTACAATCTTAAAGAATAAATAAATCAATACCAGAACATGCTTATCGGATCATACGACCCCATCATGCCAACTGGTGCAGGGTATAAAGCTCCTAATGTCAGTGGAGACGCATAGCTACTTGTGTCTGAGGACATTGATCGATTTGGTACTGATTCACCAGACCCGAGGTCCCCAGTATATTTGTAGTAACCAAGACCATTATTTGCAGATGGGTTGCCCACACCAACAGAGCCATAATGCAAATAATAACCTGCCCCTGTACCCCCATAAAATAAAGAAGAAAAAGATACTTGATCGTGAAAACGACTTTAGCAAACAACTAAACACATGAAACAAATCTAGCAAAGGACTTGTTGAAGATAAGTTTTCTCAATGGTCATCCATGTATATATTCAAACGCGTAAATTTCTAGCTGTCAAAACAGGTCAGGATACGTTTTCCCGCACCTTTTGTGAGTTTTTCCAATACTTGTATAAATAACATCTGTGACAAATACGCCTACAAACATTAAACTAATTCAGTAAGATCTGATCTGTTGAATAGAATAATTTAGGAAGTTTTACACATTAGAAAAACACTTTCGGCAGTTTTGACGGATTGATACAACACTAACAGTAACAGAAGACTAAAAGGTCACATAGCTAAAGGCTTTAAGCACTAATAAAAACCCTGATAACAGAAGCAACTAACTTCCATAGAAGTAGGTCTGCTCTGGAGGAGTAAAAATGTTCGATGGGTTTGCCTGGGTCTGAGCTCCGCTAGTATTCAATGCTTCTGGCAGGTTGGAATTGTTTCTCATAAAATCAGCCATTGCCCTCCAATATCTTTCTAGAAGATCAAACAAACCAGAGCCATTAGTTGATTTTTTGTTGACCATACACACATATATCATAGTGAAAAAGATGGAAAGTGGCATACATTGCAATGACGGTAAAGAGGATGAGTAGGAATAGCCATATGGTTCGCGTGGACAACAGCAATAGCAGAGCCAAATCAGCGATAAGCAAAGTCCAAAGAGCACAAACCAGTTAGCAGCCATAGCAAAAAATGGTACAGCAGTAAAAGCCACAGACTGAATTCAATACATTCATCCATTACAAAAATTTAGTGACTGCAAAAGTGACCATGACATGTAGTATGTGGATATGATGAAATTAAGTAAATTAGATATGAGTGAACCATGCCCAATGAAGCTAATGATCCTGGTCACTAAAAGTCACGATGATGGATGGCAATCTTAGAAACTGCATGCATCAGGGATGTAAAGTCTTTGATGATCCACCTTGATGTACTTCCACCAACTCCCAGCCTTGATAACAATGTGTATGTTGATCATACCACCCCTAAAAGCCGCTTAACCTATGCAAAAATATGTGTTTAGTTAAAGTAATAACATGCACGATAGTACGAATATATACTAAACAACACAATTAAATCATAGCAGTAACAAAGGAAAAGCAATCATAAAAGTGTGTGACATGGTATATACTTGATAATATATCTCTTTGTTAGGGAACACAGCCTAAAGAACACACATGCGCCAACATCCAAGGCTACCAATGCAAGATCTAGAGTGACAATGAATGATATTAGGGTTTTGAAAAAAATGTAGGGTATGAATGATATTATCGTGAATGAATAAACGTGGGATTGTATTTCCTAGATTATTACCTAATTTGGTATGTGATTGTAACCATGTTTGTTTGTAGACTAACAGACCCAGGTTCGAATCCAGCTGCATGCATAATTTTTTGAAGAATAAAAAATATTTATTAAAAATCCGAATTTTACAAAAATAATTATTAAAAATACGAAATTTAATCCGAATTTTTCAAAAATAATTATTAAAAATACAAAAATAATTATTAAAAATGCAAATAAAATTAAAACATTTTATCAAATTAAAACATTTTATCTTTGCTAATAAAACATAAATAATTTCGGTAAAAATTAAAAAATTGTCTAAAATTCAAAATTAATTAAATGTCTTCAAATAAAATAAATTTTAAAAATGCTTACATGGCAACAATGTGATGACATGGCTGATAATTAATTACTGGGCAATGAGGTGGCGTTTACGTGGCATTATCTACGTGTAACGCCTCCTGTTATATATATATATACATATATATACATATATATATACATATATATATATATATATATATATATATATGGGAATATATTAGCTACAATTAATTGTAGCCAATTAGCTACAATTTTGTACTAAAAATGTGGGTCCCTGATTATTTTTGTGGGTCCTGATTTTATTCTGTGGGTCCCTGAATCAATGCTAGTGTATTTTTTATGAAGGATTGTAGCCAATTGGCTACAAAAATTGTAGCCAAGTTATCCCCATATATATATATATATATATATATATATATATAGGGATATCTTGGCTACAATTTTGTAGCCAATTACAATCCTTCATAAAATTACACTAGCATTGATCCAGGGACCCACAGAATAGAATCAGGACCCACAAAAATAATCAGGGACCCACATTTTTAGTTCAAAATTGTAGCCAAATGGCTACAATTAATTGTAGCTAATATATTCCCATATATATATGTATATGTATATATATATATATATATATATATATATATATATATCTACCCAATATGTAAACACTAGTTGTTATAATTATGCATTACTATAACATGAAAACACTATTACTTGTTTAGTGTTTTATATGAAAACGTAAGTGTGTTAGTAAACTATTGGCTCAAACCATTTACGTATTTTATTTGTTTCGTTAAAATGATTTTACGTTTGTTATCGACAAAACATTAGAAGATCATAAAATATAAATAAACGTTTTTACGACTTATTTGTATTAACAATCTCCCTCTTTTTGTTGATGACAAAACATAAGATTATTTTAAGGAAAAAAACTAAAATTCGTAAAAGTTTGAATTGAAGTTTTTACTCTCTTCTCCCCCTTTTTGTCGAAACAAAAAGAGCATCGAAAAAAAACTAACACATTGTTTTAAAAAAAATATGTGAAACTAGAAAAATATGAAAGCTAGAGAGTAAGAGAAGAGAAAGATTCTCGTCTTAGCTCCCCCTTGACTAGTCCATCCCTTTGTGAGGGCGTCAAGTAATTAGAAAGACTAAGCGAGGGCTTTGCAATTTTGTTTGCAAATGGTTTCGTCTATTTGAAGAACATGCTCTCCCTTGACGAGTGCTCCTTTGCAAGGAGGACGTCATGTAGTTATGGTAATCCTATGTGAAAGTATTGCAAATGATTTTGCAATTGTTTAGCTTTGGCAAGAAACTCTCCCTAGCTAAGGGTGTCAAAGTCTTCATGTGTATATTGAAAATCTACAAAACAAATGTTAGAAAACGAGTATATGATGCATAATTTCTTGCAAATAAGACACAAGTTAGTAACAAAAATGTCTTGTGTTGCACGGATCCCACGGTTCCTCCTTTGGTGATCCGTCTAGGCTAAAATGAGGGATCCGTCTCCCTGTATACTAAAGACAGCAATGGTGATTTAAAATGTGATGTTAACATAAAAATGAGTTATGTATTAAGGCATCAAACATATTCTCAAGATAATATGGCATAAAACATGTAATTTCATTTAATAAAACTAGAGAAATGATGTACATAACTCTAAAAACTAAGAAAATGGATAATACATGGATTAAGATTCCTAAACTATCTAAGTTAAGCTTAAGACTAGGAAACCACTTGAATCCTTAAGCTCAAGGTTGTTTAGGTTTGTTGACCTCATCAAAACATTCGAGGAGGTGATAAAACATGAAACGTTGCTCTTCACATAGTTCATGTATCAAGCCTTTAACATGTTGACAATGATAACAATTTTTGTCATGGCTAGGAAATGGTGGAGGTAGAAATGGAATTGCTTGATATGGAAGGTTGGGTTGAGTTTACACAAAAGAAGGAGGGATTTGTGGAGGTATATTTGGAGGTGATTCAACCAAAGGTTGTGGTGGTGGAATATGTGTCGAGGATGGTGGTAGAGAGGTATCTATTTCCATGTGATCGGGTGGTTGACTTTGATGATTCCTCATAATCCAAAAGGGACTATTTGAGGGTGATGGATAAAAGGATACCAGTGGTAATGGTGTTTCAACACCTTGGTTTTGTTGTTGTGTTATTCTCTCTATTGAGGAGAATGTTGGCAATGGTGGAGGATGTGATGGCCTAGAAGGCAAGTCCTCTAAGTTGTAGAGGTGTGGAGATGAAAGTGGAGTGGTGAATGATAAGGCTCTAGGCACTAAGGGTGATGGTTTAGTGGAAATAGAAGTATTTGGTTTAAGAGGTATAGTGGTGTTTGGCAATGGTAGTTTTGTGGGAACAACCCTTTTGGGGATTGTTTTGATTGGTTGAGTTGGTGGAGGGGAAATCCTAGCGTTTGTGGATTTAATGGGAGATGATTCGGTTGAAGAAATTTCATGAACAACACGAGAAAGTTTCTTGGGTGGTCCTTTGGTGGATGAGTTAGCACTAGAAGCTTTCCTCATGGTGAGATGATAAAAGGTTAGTGAGATAGAGGCTTCTAGTTGCTGAGAATTAAGTTGTAGATGGTGACTTAGAAGTCCTAACAAGATGGTTTATAAAGGGAAGGATTTGGCAAGTGCATTCAAAGCTTAAGCCAATAGGATCCTTTGAAATGCAATGATTTGCATGCACAAGAGTCAATTTCAAAAATGCACTGATCAAGGAGGTTAATTAAGGCAAGATGGAGTGTTCAATTTAGTGAGGAGAGTTTGAAATGATATTTATAGCTAGGATTAGCTTAATCTGTCAGCCGGTTCCCACAGTTCCCTCCAATGAGGGATCCGTCTAGGCTAATCCTAGGGATCCGGCTCTCAGCAGGAAAGAAAAGAAGAAAATGATGTTTTTGTGAGGTCCAGTACCTACACATCTTGAGTGTTTCAGTCTTCTTAAGTGTCTTAAATGAAAGGGGACTTAAATGATCAAGGGAAATGAGTGATGGTAGCTAATGATTGTCTTTTATGGAAAAAAATGGGACTTTATGAGCACCAATGGATGATCAAATATGACATTAGGAGATTTGAGAGTGTCAAGTGGTGTTAAATGATCCTATAGATCAGATGGTAACTTAAGATAAATTTGGAAATTTCCTTAAAAATTGTAAGAAATGAAAAACTAGTTTTTGACTCATTTTAAGGTAAGGATGACTAAAATCAATTTGCTAATATTGAGAGAATTATAAAACTAGATGTGTTGAAATGTGAGAAGTGATGTGTGAGCATTGAAGCGGAATGATGATGAATTTTGGTGAAATGATAAATCAAAAAGCACCTTGAGTGTGATCCTAAGTTAGCTACGAGTGAGAGTGAGACCTACTGAGCTTGAGGAAAACTTAAGTGATCCTAAAAAATCATGTTTAGCTAGTATGATGTGGTCTAGGGGAATGGTTTGATGTATGGAGGTCTGCAACTGCATTTCTGTCTACCGGGATCCCATGGATCCCTAAATGGAGGGATCCAACTAGTACAAAGTGAGGGATCCGGCTCCTGCAGATCAGTAGCATTACAAAAGGTGTGCAGTTTTTGAACTATATTATGCATACTAATTGTTACAAGTTTCTAATATAAGTGAACATAAAAAATAAGTAAATATCTCATAATTCATAACACAAATACGAGTAATAGTGATAATATCCAAACAAATAAGATAAATCTTGCACAAACATAAGCATCCATTGTAAATTGATAAAAGTAATGTCTAAGACAACCATAATCCTAATGTCTCTTCCGTCAATCTCTTCTCTTCCTCTTTCCCGACGTCATGAGGTAGTTAGTTAAGCATTTGATCATTCTCTTCAATTATTTGAATTCTTCGGACTCGTTTGGAAGTTGTTCAAAGTAGGTTATGGGGTCCATTTGGACGTTGGCAACGGGGTCGACTTTTTCTTCCTCTTCGTCGAAGAGTCGAGAAGCACGAGGTCTTTTTCCATTAATCTTGAGCCGTTTAGAGGGTTGTTTGGTGAGTGGTACCATAACGTGATTGGCAAGAAAATGATCATCGTTGATAGGAGAAGTTGCATTGCACTAACATACTCACGGAGTCGTGTTAGGAGCATACCATAGGGAAGTACCATGGTGTTGACTTTGAATACACCTACCATTCTTTTTACCATATAATAGGCAAGGTTAAATAGTTTTTAGTGGATGAGGAAATAGATCATTTGGACAAGACATGCATTGGGATGGTCTTTGTTCCCGACCAAACAAATGACATTTTCTCTAAGAATTTCTTCCCACTTTCTATAAATGGGATTCATTTCGGAGAGTCCCATTTGAAAGGGATCACGGTGGATGAGCTCTTTGTTGCGGTTGAGGCGAGATTGACTGGCTCTAATTTTGAAGATGGTGTCTCGAACAACTGTGGGGTCATCGAGAGGAGTGTGATAGATTGATTTTGGGTCTAGTGCAAAAGATTGAGTGGATATTGCCCAATCTTGGGAGTAGATACAAATACCTTCACATGGAATGCGAAGAATTTGTGCAAAGGTGTTGAGGGGTAAGGTGATGGTTTGGTTGTTGACAATGAAAGATATTGAGATGCTTTCATCATTGTTTCGAATGATCCTAACACTTTTGTAAAACTCAAAGATAAAAACTGGACAAATTTGTTCATCAATATCTAGGAGACAATCAAAGTTAATTTCCGAGAAGACTTGACGGATGTCGGTGTTTTCAAGGAAACATTCCTTAACAACACGACCTTCATGGATAAGTCGTTTTTCAAGCTTTTTGAAAATTTTGCGAATGGTTTTTGAAAGCTCTTCTTTTCGATAATATCTAGAGAGGTAGTGGACGGTATCATGATGATCTTGTTGGGTAGTTTTGGGCATGATTGATCCTAGAAAACAAATATTCCAATTAGGTAAAATTTGTTAAGATCGGTTTATGGTTTTGTATTAACAATGTTGTTTTGAAAAATCTTTAATTACATAGAACCATTTTATAATTTCTTTTTGCAATACCTAATTTCTCTAATTCGAAATCAATTGAATCTTAATTGAAAATTCTAAACCATAAACCCTAGGAAGAGGATGATGATGAGTAGAACATATGAGTGTAATTACTTACAATGATGTTCAAGAGGGAGATGCTTGAGGATATGAAGCCCTATGGAGATGGAAGCAGAATTTGGGTCATTTTTTATGTTTGTGAGGATAGGGAAAAGGATTATTCTGGTTTTGAAAAGCGTATATCTATTTTCTATCACATGGTTCCCCCGAATCCCTTGTATTAGGGATCCAGCTAGTACAACTTGTGGGATCCGGCTACTGTGGAAAGAAAAAGGAGTGTTTATTTTTGTAATAAGTTATACAATAGCTTATAGTACAAAAAGAACTTTGTAAAATGAGGTTCCTAATTGAATATACGTTTTGGTCAACATGTTTTGATAGTTTAACTATCAAGGATCTATTTTGTGACGACGACGTAGGTTTAACGATAGGAAATCATAGAGGAATACTATTCCCGATGATGAGTAAGTAGGGAAAGTAGTGAAGAGAGACTTTTTAGAGACTTGCAACTATTGAAGTTAGCGTCCTAATTTATGTGTTTAATAAGACAATATTAACAGGAAAGGTGTTAATTAGGAGAAAGACATATAATATCAACATAAATGTACTATAGATAGAATCAACTAGTTTGTGGGTAAGTGAACATACCTCTAACCTTTTGGTATGGTTTTTAGAGACCATATACCCGAAATACTTCATGAGCTTTTAAAGTAATCCATAGTACTTAGTAGAAGTAGATTGAGATTACTTTTGGGTTTTTCCTTGAGTGTTGACTTCCTTTTTCTTTGGATGGAAATGAAGACTTTGGAAGAGTCCTAGCAAGAGAATTTCTTAAGAAGAAATTGTTAGAATAATCTATCATTATCCAACATAAAAATTTGTTTTAAAAGATTCCTTCTTTGTAGTTTTCAATCATACACGGATCGTATCAAGTTTTTAAAGTACAACATACTCTAAGAAACTTGGTAATGAAGCCCTGGTACCAATTGTGGAAAACTAGAAGGGGTGGTTGAATAGTTTTACCGATTATAACTTTGTTTTAAACTATTTAGATCGACTTATGTCAATCTAGTTAGATGTGTGTGTTGGATGTTGATAGATAAACATATAAATAAGTAAAGCAAAGATAAAGAGTAAGAAGCACAAAACCACAACGCGAGTATTTATAGTGGTACGGCTACAAGGACACCTTCCTTGCCCTACTCCACTCCCCGAGTCACCTACTCGAGAGTTCGTAATCACTACACAACACAAACTCCTTGTAGCGGAGAAGCCTTCACAACGTCGCCTACTCTTTATCCGGTACAAGACTAGACACCGGGTTCTTCCACGAGGTAGAACCAAACCTATCACAACATCGCCTACACTTTATCCGGTACAAGGCTAGATACCGAGTTCCATTACAAAGGAGGAACTACTGCCCAACACTACACAACACCTATCCCAAAGGAGATCCACTCCTTAAAACAACATCAACATGGATATCAATATCCTTTGACCCAAACTAATCTAGCTTGCACATCGTCACACCATAACGAATGTACACCCTGGGCACCTTTCACTAATGCCTTTGACACGACTCCTAGGCACCCTTCACTAATGCCTTCAACACGTACTTTCGGCACCCTTTACTAATGCCTTTGATACGGATCTTCGGCACCTTTCACTAATGCCTTTGACACGGATCTTCGGCACCTTTCACTAATGACTTTGACACAGATCTTCGGCACCTTTCACTAATGCCTTCGACTTGACCCTTTAGACATCTTTCACCTATGTCTTCGACACAACACCTCTAATGGTATAGGAAAGAACTATCAACAAGATAACATCAGTAATCTTGATGATGATGAAGCTTGGCAACCCATGGAGTTGAGCTTGCTCGTCTTCAAGAGGTGGTGATCTCGCCTTTAAGAGGAACCTAGAGAATCACACAAACACAAAACTACATAGAAAGATCCTTTGGATATGAGGTTAGAGAGTTTACAACACTAAGAGAGAATATGTGTGAAAGGGGTGGTTTACAATGAAGAAATAGCTCACTATTTATAGAGAAAAATCACTACTGTTCCACGGATCCCACAGATCCCTTACATGAGGGATCCGTCCAGTGTATTTCTGGGGATCCGTAGGATGCTCCCCCTAAATGGGTTATGGGTCATGGATCATGGGTATCCAAATAGATGCAATGTATCTAGAAGATGCAATGCATCTAGTTTAGCTCCATGGGTTATGGATAATACCCATTATGACTTTATGCATGATGTCATGCAATGTGTCATGGGTTATGGATCATGCTCCATGGGTATGGGTTTTGGACTTTGGATTTTACTCAACTACATTCAATGTATCTAGTTAATGGGTCAAGTACTTAGATTCTTACCTATTACGTTACCCATTAAAATACATACTAAGTATGTATATATATATATATATATATATATATATATATATATATATATATATATATATATATATATATATATATATATATATATATATATATATATATATATCCATTATGTAAACACTAGTTGTTATACATATGCATTACTATAACATGAAAACACTATTACTTGTTTAGTGTTTTATATGAAAACGTAAGTGTGTTAGTAAACTATTGGCTCAAACCATTTACGTATTTTATTTGTTTCGTTAAAATAATTTTACGTTTGTTATCGACCAAACATTAGAAGATCGCAAAATATAAATAAACGTTTTTACGGCTTATTTGTATTAACACATTCCAAAAGTATTACAACAACAATATGGTTACTAATTTTTGTTCTGTTTGAATATGCAGTGTATGGGTTGTTTGTATTTACCGTTTTTGACTTTTAAAAGTCAAAATTTACCAAAACCTATCTATTCATTGTTCATAATTAATTCACTAATCTAATTTGCGTTCCCAATGCACGCCTTTATTTCCTAGCTTAACTTCTGAAACACACCTCCAGTTTATCACTACACATACTCCCCTAAACACACATACTCTTAAGATAAGCTCAAATTCCCCATTTACTTAACCATGAACATGTTTCATTGTGATATTGACCTTGCGGTTGTGTGTAACTCCTTTGTGCTAACAGAAATTTTGCTTGGCCATTACCAGAAAGAGATTTCAAGACATGCAGCAGACACACGATTTGGAGAACAAGTCCCAAAAGATTACTCATAGGGTTGGTCGTAGGGGGAGCTGATTGTTCAATTTTAAAACTTTTCACGTTCGAAAAATGCAATGGACAAAACGAAGAAGCTTAGGAGACTCCAGACTATTGATTTGCTTAAGGTGAGGGTGTTGATGAGGATGGTCAGTCAAATTCACAACAAGATTCTTAAGAAGATTGAGTTTTTTGTGAGGCAAAGGTTTACGTGAGGGGGATAGGTTGATGGAGGTTGGGTTGGGTTTCTTTTGTTTATGATGAACGTAGGTACTAAGTAGGGGTAGTGAACTTAGGGTTATTTTGTCGTTGTTTACCCTGTCTTAAAATTGTAAAAATATGGTTATGGTTAATGAATGAAATGGGTCATTTAATCCAGATTTTCATTGTAGAATGTCTTCAAATATGAATTGGCCTGCTGAATGGTACCTATCTCTTCCTGGTTTGTGGCTATATCCAGATTTGTTTGGATTTACCCATGTTGAATTTTAAATAGATACCAAAAAATGAACTTGACATTTATACAACTTGATTATACAGTTTGCAGGTTGTTTATGGAGTGTTTGGATATACCCATTTTGCTAACTAAAGAGGTGCTTACATTGTCATAACATAACAAATACAATATACCAGTTAAGTTACATATATTATCAAATAAAACATAACATGAATAGGTGATAGATCACTTGTTCAATGACTTGTAGGAAATTCGCTTGGTGTATGACATGCAGGTTGTTCATTTGGTCTTTGACTTGCAGGTGGTTCAATTGGTGTTTGACTTGCAGGTGGTTCACTTGGTATTTGACTTGCAAGTGGTTCACTTTCTTCATCACTAATGTCACTGGGTTGGGTAGACCTACAATCATGAATTCTATCAGGTCTTGTTATACTCCCACTTTCACCCCCTATACTCACTGAACCACCACCTCTAGTAGATGCTGCAACATGTAGGCCCACTACACCACCACCTTTACTAGCTGTAGTTGTGTTTTCCCTTCTAACATCTACACTCACAACACCACCTGCAGCAACACCACTATCAGTAGTGTTTCCCCTTTCGTAAAGATGCATTGGACAAAAATACCACATGATTTCTCTATTAGGTGGATGTCATGCATCAAAGGTCAATCCAACCATGTTTTGTCTTTCCAGCCAACAATCAATGCATATCATTTGACAACCATTTTCTTCAACCATGGTGAAACTTCTTTGATGTGATAAAGAAATAAATACCAGTGATGTATTATATAAGACAGTCAAAAATGGTGTAATGGGGGGAACAATGTGGTTGTTCATCAAGAAGTAGTTGGGAGTAGTGACAACATAAATTATGAAAATTGAGGGAATACATTAACAATTAAAGTGCACAAGTGACATTATATTACATGTATGTAGGATAATGGTCCTTGTTTTGTTTGTATATATTTTCTCCTCTAGGTTGCCTTGCTTCAAAAGTTAAAGCAACTATATTTTGAACTTCCATATAACAGCCAATGCATCTCATTTTAGTTGATTGGCTGCTGTCATCCAACACCCCCACGTCTGTATCAGTACCATCCATATTGTTTCTCTTCATTTTTTTACTTGAACGGTGTACCATACTAGTTGGTAGGAGAATTTTCTTCAAGAGTAACACACACTCTTTCTAAACTAGTTTCAGTTAACTTTTGTGTAGTCAAATATAGGGTCAGGCTACATTGAAATAAACCCGTTTCACTTTCTTTGTGTGAGGTAAATGAGTATTAACTTCTCACATTTACAAACAAACCTACCCATTTAACCAACTTCATTTACTTCTCACAATCTAACTCAAACATACCAATCTCATATCATCAACCTTGTTCATCAAACTCATTCAAACTCTCGGCTCACCATGGATCCACAATCCAGAAAGTTAGCAAAAAACATTCACAACCATACGGTCCGTTACCCATTGAAAGTAGAACAAATATTTAGTATTAAACTTTATGTTTAATACATTACAGTCGTTTTAATTTGTGGCATGAAACTGTTAAACATAATCCAATTATGTTTGGAACTGCATTTTGCATATGCAGCATTATTTTGACTTCTAAAAGTCAACATAGACTTTAGTTACAACTTAATCGTAATCAGAAAATGAATCAGGTACATAACTATACAACCCAAGTTCCCAATCTTCCTCTCGTTCTTTCCTAAGTCTCTCCTCCTCCTCCTCTTGTTTATCCCTTGCTTCTTCTACCAGTGTTTGTTACAATGCTTCTTCCTCTAATCTCATTTGATGTTCATGTTCCTCAAGATATCCACCATCTAGCCACTCTTGTTCAATCCATTCTTCTTCTACTAACAATTCCATTATTTCTTCTTCGTCTAACATTCCCCTACCAGCTACCCCACTCCCATTCCTATAAAGTGTATCCTTGTGGAAAACTTTAACTAAGTTTTTGTTTGTAATGTTAAGATAATGGAGTGAATTGAGTGATCGATTAGGAACACACTAAAACGCTATGAAGAATCACAGTAGCTCCTACAGTAATATCCTTTTCATAATCCCCCTCCTCGTTAATGATTTTGTGATGTATTGCACCAGGTATTGAACCTGATAGATCTTTGAGAGTTAATGTAAGATCGCCAAGGGCATTTGAAGTAAACGACTTGACTATTACAACAACTTTATCAACTTTACCATTATTCATAAAGCTCTTGATGTCACCTAAACATCCAAACACAACCTCCCCCCATTAGCATTCACAAACTCAACTGCGCTAAGCCATGACCCATGTGAAAAATCCTCATCCTCACCCACATCATCAACAACTTTCCTAATATACTCTTTTTTCGAAATTACACACTTCTGCCTACCTTCGGTAATATGTGCTTGTTTACGACGCTTAGCCAATTGAACAATACTAGCAGAACCGAGTATTATTATAATCTCCTTTTCAGGGCTGTGTGATGAATGTAGGTTTTCTAAGGTGGGGTTATTATCAGATTTGTCCATTTCGTTTTGAAGAAGTATAAATAAATTATGTGTGATTTTGTGTTTCAGAAAATGTGTTTGTCAATCAGGGGTTATAAATACTGAAATGGTGTTTGAGAAATTTGGTTGTGTTTGGCGGGAAAGAAAGGAGAAGGGTGGATTTGCGATTATTGAAGAAAAGGAGAGTAAAATAGTCATTTCACATGACATTTAACGAGATTTCTTAACGATCGTTAGTCCAAAAACAAAATTTGCAACTACAGTAACGCGGAAAGGACATTACTTGCAGAAAATGGAAAGTTTAGGGACAATATTTGTTTTTTTTTTCGAGGACAATATTCGCAAAGTTTAAAGATATTTTTCGCAATTTTCTCTTATATTAATCTTATTCAAAAGGGTTTTTCTATTATGTGTCCTAGGGCACATGATAAAAAGTGAAAAATGTACATAAAAGTACATGGAGATCCACAAAAAATACATTTTTTATATGTACTTGTGTCATTTTTCGTAAATCCTCATGTACTTTTAAGTACTTCTTTCACTTCTTATCATGTGCCTTAGGGCACATAATAGAAAAACCCTAATCAAAATTATTATTTACGAAGCTATATGAAAATATTAAATAATTGTTAAAAGTTAATTGTCTTTCTTTGACTTTTAATAAATGCATTTTATTTAATTGTGTGATTTTCATGTGACAGTAATTTTAGAACAAAGATAATAGTATAAACTAAGAGCATTATGTGTGGGCTTGTTGTGGCTCGCCATCATCCTAGGTGGAGTTGACATGGCACCTTGTCGTGGCTCTTCACCACACCGCCCCCCTAGTCGTGGCTCTTCATACAAACCTCTTCGTCACCACGACGAGGTAAAATTTCTGACATTTTGTTTTTTTTTTGTTTTTTTAATTAGTATGGCTGTGTGTGAATAAATGTGTATGTGAGACCCAAATGAGTAAGTTGATGTTTGTTGTGAGTGAGGGGGAGGGATTTGTTGTGGTTAGTTGTGGAAGTTTGTTATGGTGATGTAGCAGTGACGTGACGGTGATGAAGAGGTGTTACCTCTTCACCACACCCATTGCTCTAAAGGCTTGTTTGTTTGATAACTTTTATGGTGGGGACATAACTTTAGCATTTATTTAAAGTGTTTGGCTAGTTTGCTAAAGAAAATACATGACATCAACCCCACGAAATATGTGGGATTAGGAGATCTTTTTGATGGGCCCACTATTTATGTCTCTATACTCATTTGTAATTTAATTATTTATAATATATTTTAGAGTAAACTACACCATTCGTCTTTGTGGTATACGTTGACCATCAAGTTTCGTCCATTGACCAAAAAAATTGCACCGTTGGTCCTTAACTGCGAAACGTTATTCACCGTTGGTCCCTCACCCTAACTGGCGTGAGTAACGGCCGTTTAGCCTATTTAAGTGGAGGGTATTTTGGTCTTTTCCCGTTACTTTTAACTTCATCTTCTTTCAATTTCATGCCATCACACACATGTTCTAATTCCACCAACCCATCACTAACACTCTTTTTCTCCTATAATTTTTCTTATAGTTTATGTTTTTCTTTGCATACAAATTCAAGAACGCTTGATGTTCTTCTAGCTTTTCCAGTTTCCACATTTATCCAAAAATATCAAAACATTTATAATTTTTCAGCCACATTTTCTTATTCCCATCTTATAAAAGACCCTAAACATCACAGATCTTGACTTAAAATTATATGATCTTGATTAAACTATATATTTTGATTCTTTTTAAAATCCAAAAACAAAATTATGTTGAGTTTTCAATAACCCAAATATACACCTAAAATTTTGACCATTAAATCTACACCAAACATACCTTTACACAAACACTTACACCAAACCTTCAATTTAGTTGGCCTCCCTAACAACAATCTTACACCAACATAAATTTTGACATCGAGCACAGGTTATACCCCCTTTTCATCTTTTATTCACCTCTTTTATTTTATAATTTTTACACAACATTTAAGTATAGATCTAGATCTGGGCGTTTTCTGTCGTTGTGGGGACGAAGCATGAATCAGTCGGTGAAGACTTCTCTTGGCTTTGATAGGAAGCTAACGATCCTTTTGAGTTCTGTGATGTGGTCACTACCACCACCCACAAGAGTCTTAGGGGACCAAGAGCCGGTATGATCTTCTACCGCAAGGGCCCCAAACCACCAAAGAAGGGTCAGCCAGAAGACGCAGTCTATGATTTTGAAGACAAGATCAACTTTGCTGTTTTTCCAGCTCTTCAGGGAGGTCCCCACAACCACTAGATCGGTGCTCTTGCTGTTGCCTTGAAGCAAGCCATGTCTCCTGGCTTCAAGGCCTATGCTAAGCAAGTTAGAGCCAATGTTGTTGCACTCGGTAACTACTTGATGAGCAAGGACTACAAGCTCGTCACCGGTGGAACTGAGAACCATCTTGTTTTGTGGGATCTTCGCCCTCTTGGTTTGACCGGTAGGTGCTCATGGCTAATGATAGTTATATTGCTCACACCGCAACTGTTAAATGTTGTTAATTGATTCATATATGTTTTTTGCAGTTAAAAAAAAATTGATTCATATGGTATAAGGCGGGGTAGCAGATTTTTAATGAAGATGGAGGATGGTGGGTTAGTGTTTGTTGATTGAATGTGTTTGTTTATAATGAGGAAGATGATGGGTTTATCTTTGGTGATGATAATGTAGTCAAACATTAATGATACAAGAAGCAAGTGGTGTGGGTGGGAAAAGACAAAAATACCCTCGACTTAAATAGGCTTAACGGTCGTTACTCACGCCAGTTAGGGCAAGGGACCAACGCTGAGTAACGTTTCGCAGTTAAGGACCAACGGTGCAATTTTTTTGATCAAAGGACGAAACTTGATGGTCAACGTATACCACAAGGACGAATGGTGTAGTTTACTCTATATTTTATTACCATATTTGTATATAAAATAATTTATTTTACTAAAATATATTAATTTATCTCTCCTACATCACATCAAAATCTTACATCAAAACCAAATCCTAATCCTAATCCTAATCCTACTCGTAATCCTAAACCCATTTACAAACTAAACGGGGCCCTAAAAGCATTTGAGATACAACTTTGATATAATTATAACAAAAAGAAAATAGTTGTCAAACATTGCTCGATCTTATCAAACAGACATAAAAGATAAAATGTAAACAATTACGTAGATTACATCGATCTAATAATAAGCTACATTTTTGCATTGTATGTAAGTGGTCACTAAATGTTGCTCCCTCCGTCCCATATTAAGTGTTCACTTTACATATGCACAAAGTTTTAGAAAATTACACTAACTACACTTTCCACCAATCAAATATCATTTTCACCCACTAAAGTCTCATCTCATTGGTTGAAATACATTATGGACATTTAATTTAGGACATCTCAAGATTTCATTATAGACATTTAATATGGAACGGAGAGAGTAGTTTACATTTAATAAAACAAAACTCTACTTCCTAGTAAAATAAGTAAACCCTTAAGCTAACGTGTATATGACTTAACTAACTAGCATCCGTTTGATATAAGATCTCTAAGTGCAAACAAACTAGTTATGGTACGAATTTTGAGATCAAACATGTTACTTAGGTTACTATTCAACTTGTGTTAGTAAGGAAGATTATAATTTCTAGTATGATGACAACCTCATATAAATAGTGTTATTCATAAAAACCAAAAATAAACTCGATATTGTAAATTTTGGATTGTAGACAAATGACAAATGACGGTTTATTCAGCTGGTCCCAAAACATCCCTTGACCAAGAAAAACATTAGTGGTTTACAGGCTTACAGCTACGGTCATTTTCAACTGTTTCTTGCATGTCAGGGACATTTATGGAATTCTGCACCAATTATTACGTATTAAGTAACCTTTTTTTCACTTATTTTCTCTATTTTTTTACATTAAACAATCTAATGCATGGTACAATTTTCAAGCACACCAAACACTATGTGGGCAGAAATTTGTTAACTACAAAATCAGTTATCACACACCAATCACATTTTTCAACAATCACGTTAAATATGTTGCTACACCATCAATTACATCGATACTTCTATTTATAACGTGACCAATATTTTATTAAAACAACTTTTTCGCAGCGCGTGACCATCACTCGCCTCACATGCACACGTATATACACATTTTCTTCATTTCACCCTCTCAAAAACGGCAATGAAGATGCCGGAAAACAATCCAACTTCCGGCGAAAACAATCCGAAACCGCCACTCGAGCTCATCGAGTCGTTACTCGAATCAATAAACCAAACACAAACCTTAAAACTCAAATGGTCACTCATTAAAACCAAACTTTCCAACCTTAAAACAAATCTTTTAGACCTAGCAACCTTCCCGCCAACTTCGATATCCAACGAGCTTCTACGTTCGCTCACCTTCACGCTATCCGAAGCCTTAACACTCTCACTTACATGCCACACAAGTAACCTCGCCTCAGGCAAGCTCAAAACACAAAATGATATAGATGCTATTGCTTCTAAACTCGAGTTTCATATACGTGACTTGCACGTAATTATAGAAAGCGGTGTGCTACAAGAAAATAATGTGTCCACGGCTTCGAAGAAAGAGGGTGTACGGATACATGCTAGGGATATGATAACTAGGTTACAGATTGGTAGTACTGAGTCCAGAGCGCATGCTCTGGACTCGGTATTACAGTTACTAGAAAAAGATGATAAAAATGTTGTTATAGCTGTTGGACAAGGGATTGTCCCGGTGCTAGTTAGGTTACTAGACTCTGGATCTTCGGCTGAAGTTCGAGAGAAGACAGTCATGGTGGTTGCTAGGGTTTCGGGTGTTGATTCGTGTAGAAACGCGTTGGTTAACGAAGGTTTGTTGTTGCTTCATTATTTGATTAGGGTTCTTGAATTTAGCGAGTCTGGCGAATTCGCTGGACTCGCTAAAGAAAAAGCGTGTGTCACGCTTCAGTCGTTGACTTTATTGAAAGAAAACGCGGTTGTGATTAGTTCAAGAGGTGGGGTTTCTTTGTTGTTGAAGATATGTGAATCTGGTACTCCGACGGCGCAGGCTTGCGCCGCTGGAGTACTGAGGAACATATCTGGATTTTCGGATACAAGGGAGAGTTTTATGGAAGACCACGTGATTTTGGTGCTTTTGACACTTGCTAGCTCGGGGATTTTATTAGCGCAAGAACATTCACTTGCTTGTTTAAGTAATTTGGTAAGAGAAGATGATGATTTGAGATTGTTAGTTGCTCGAAAAGGTGGAATCGATTGTTTGAAAACGTTTTGGGATGATTCAGGTGTTGTTGCTAAGAGTTTAGAGGTTGCGGTTGAGTTTTTAAGCAATTTAGCATCCGAAGAACGGTTAATTGAATTGATTATATCAAATGGTTTCTTATTTCGTCTCGTTAGAGTGTTGAATTGTGGAGTATTAAGTGTTAGAATCCATGCCGCGAATACAATTTATAAAATGGGATACAATGAAAAAACGCGAAAAGAATTAGGGGAATTTGGGTTCATTCCGTTGTTGATTAGGATGTTGGATGGAAAAGCTATCGAAGAAGCTGAAGCAGCTTCAAAGGCCTTATCGGCGATTTTGATTTACACGGAAAACACAAAGATTTATAAGAAGGATCAAAGAGGGATAGCAAGTGTAGTTCGTCTACTTGACCCGTTAGTAAAGGGTCTTGACAAGAAGTACCCTGTTTCAATCCTAATGTCACTAGCACGTTCAAAGAAATGTCGTAAACAGATGGTGAATTCAGGTGCTTTGTTGCATTTAGAGAAACTTACAGCAATGGAGATTGAAGGTGCTAAAAAGTTACAAGAAAGCATTGGTGGTGGAAAACTATGGGGTGTTTTTAAAAGAACTTAACGAAACTGCTTATCTGCTTATTACTTGTTACAGAAAATAAATGAGGCGTTAGCGATTTTTTATCCAAATTGTTTATCTGATTATCTGTGAATTAATAAGCAATGATAAAACAGATAAACAGTTGTAGCTAATAATTAAGCAATCTCAAATGATGGTTCTTGAAACCAACTTCTATATATGACACTTCTTGTTCTTTCTTTTTCCTTATTTAGATAAATATTGTGACATATTTCATAAATTATTGTTGGTAGCAAGTATGAAAGTAGATGCATTCAATAAGCGTTGAAAGGCTTAAATTATGGATAGTCTTTATTGTTAGGTGACCTAACTTTGGACCAAAGTTCTTTCTTTTAATTTTTTACTCAAAACTCAACATTTCATGCAATATTATTAATGAATTGTTACTAGTCGGTAAATCACCTAAATCTATATATTGTAGATGATTTAATATCTGAAAATCCCATGTTTAAATCCAATTTGTTTTAGTATCTATCTCGAATTTGGTTATATGTGTTTACATGTGAAAACTTAAAAAAAAAAAAAAAAAAAAATCCCTACTGGAAATTGGTTGAAACAAACCAACCAACCAACTAAAGCCAAACTTTGGTTTAGTGCAACAAATTTGTAGCTAATTAAATCATGTGGACCGAGAACATCTCTAATGCATGCTTAAAAACATTAACTTTGATAATTTGGTGTAAAGTTTTATCTTTGGCATAAATTTTAATTTGATGTTTAGGTGTAAAATACTAGACACATGACAGTATTATATATGGGAGGTGATACTCACACCACATTTTTTGATTATTTCACCACAAACTGTGCATTGCAGTTTGTACAGTACAAACTACAATACACATATTGTGATGCAATAATCAAAAAATGTGGTATGAATATCAATTCCCATTATATATGGTACAACTCGAAGCTTAGAATAGACAGACAAATAGCATGTGGTTACCCATATGAATTATTTGTTTGTTCTGAGATTTTGTACCATGCCAGTATTATTAATTCCAATTTCACCAATGCGCAACATATTTAAATCACTCGAAGAAGGTTATTTTGGGAAATGGTCCTTGTCATATTGTTGTGGCAGTTTCAAGTCTTTTTCCCTTCCGCGTTTTTTTTTTTTTTTTTCATTGATTATTGCAAACTAAGTTAAGGGCTCATTGGCTTACCTGACTTGGTGTTGTTAATGCATTGTGTAGAGCACTTAGTCTCATGACAACCCAAAATTATTCATTTAAGTTTCACGGGATGTTACGTCACCATGACAAACCACAACCCCCTTCCAAGATGAATTCTCCTTCTTTTACAACTCTCCTTATCATAACAAACCGCAACTTACTCATTTGGGTCTCGCCACTTCTTATTTTATTTTTTTTATTCAAATTTTCAAATAAACAAAATTCATTTCATTAAAAATAAAAATACATTACAACATATTAAAACATACGAAACATAAAATAAAGATATGAAAAACAAAAAACGATAAGAAAAAAAAACACAATACGAAAAAAAATCATATAACACAAATAGCAATACGATATTTTTGTTACGATTGTCACAGTTAGACTGATTGTTGAACATGTCTACAACCTGGTTTCAAAAGGAGTATTCATTGTAGTTGTCTAGGTCTTGGGAAACCGCAACCCAAACTTCAGCTAGCAAGTTTTCTTCTTATTTTGACCAACGAGTATTCATTTCCGATGTTTCGACTTTGAAACAATTTTGTAAAATGGTTAGATATAGAAGTGTGTGAAAAATAGTGTGTTATGGTATGTTATTTATAACGGATAATAGCCATTTGAATCAATACGAACGGAATTTAATCAAATTCAAAATTCAAAATCAAAATTCAAAACTCAGATTCTATTTCAGAGTTCAAAATTCGATTTAAATGCTACAGTTCGAACGGGATCCCACCAAATTCAAATATGAGCGAGATTTATTCAAATTCAAATTAAAATTCAATTTAAAAAAGTTGCCTATATATAGAGATAGACTCTGCTTTGTTTCACACAACTCACACACATAAGTTTTCTTATCAAATTCTCTCAACAATGTCTCACAAAAACTTCTCACAACAATTTCTCGATGTTCAAAACTTCTCACATTAGTTTCTCGACGTTCAAAACTTCTCACAACAATTCCCCGAGTACTTGGTGAACACTCCACCGATAGAGGAACCGGTGGAGGAACAACAAGACCATCCGTCTCAACTCACCGAGGATCAACTACGTCTACTTGAGCAAGATGAGGAAGTAAGGAGAGAAACAGAAGAAAAAGAACTACGAGAGGAAGCTGCTCGTATGGAGCAGGAAGCAAGGGAAGCGAAATACCGACATAAAAACTTGTTTAACGTCTTGTACAAGGAGTGAGAAGAGACCAGGATCGCAGAGGGTGTTGCAGATATGTATGAAGATGGAGAAAACTCAGACTTTTCATTGTAATTTGTATTTTCACTTTCATGTTTAATTTATTTTCAATTCGATGTTTAATGCATTTTCAATTCCTAGTTTAAAAAACATTACAGTTTTATAAAACATTACAATTTTAAAAAACATTACAAGTTTATCAAATATTTACAAGTTTATGTTTTATGAAAAATAAAAAAATAAAAATAAAAAAAATAAAACGAAACACTATTTCTGACGATACAGTACAAAAAGGACGAAATATTGCTTCGTCGTGTAGATGACGAAGTCCATTTTGGCAAGCCACAACGAGTTGGGGTGGTGTCATGGTGAGCCACAACGAGGCATGGCAAAGCCCACACCAAGTGCTCTTAGTTTTACGCTATATTACATTGGAGATGCATAGTCGGGCTAATGCTTGCGACTGGTCCTAGAAAAATCAGTTCAAACCAAAAGTCACATGACGTCAATATTGGCTATCAAAACCTGGTTCAGACAGCTCTAGAATGGGTGGAACTCTTAAGGGGCAGGGAAGGGTCCCGATCCTCCCAAAAGTTGCGATAACTAGTGTAAATATTACAGGTTTTAGAGGTAATTTAGATGATGAAACAAACAAATATCCAATTCGCCCCCCCCCCCCAAACTAAAGTCGGCACCTCCAAAAAGAATGTTCAAGTTCCGCCACTGAGCGCTAGGTCTAAGCTTATCTAAAACTCTATACCCAAGCCTAAAAAATCGGGAAAATGCAAGAAGCCAAGTCCAAGCCAAGCTTTATCAGAATTGAAGCCAAAAATAAAAAAGATATTAAAAAAATATCAAGTCCTTTTTAGTTCTAGTTTAAACTGAATTCGTCTGGTTTACCACGTTGGTTGGATGATTAAAACATCGAGGGAAGTGGTATTTAGGATATTGTTTCGATTTGAGGTGGTAGCTTGTGATAAAGTATTTCATGTTAATACAGATAAGCTATAAAAACGTTTATTTATATTTTACGATCCTATATTGTTTTGTCTATAACAAACGTAAAATCATTTTAACGAAACAAATAAAATACGTAAATGGTTTGAGCCAATAGTTTACTAACACACTTACATTTTCATATAAAACACTAAACAAGTAATATTATTTACATCTTATAGAATTGCATACGTATAACAACTAATGTTTACATAATATGAAAATGTACATATTTATATTGTAATGGGTAAAAATCTAAGTCCTTAACCCATTGACTAGATACATTGAATATTGTTGGGTAAAACCCAAAGTCCATAACCCATACCCATGGAGCTTGATCCATAACCCATAACCCATTGCATGACATCATGCATGAAGTCATGTTGGGTATTATCCATGATCAATGACCCAAGATCCATGACCCAGTGTCTAAATACATTGCATCTTGTTGGGTATCCATAATTCATTACCCATAACCCATGGTTCATAACCCATAACCCATAACCCGGTTTGCAACCCAAAATCTGTACTTAAATTGACCCAGCTGCCGGATCCCTCTAGGGAGGGATCCGTGGGAACCGTGAAACAGTAGAGAAATATGCCTATAAATAGTGAGTCATTTCTCTCTTATTACTCACCCTTTTTACACATACTCTCTCTTAGTATTGTAATATCTCTAACCTCAGATCCAAAGGATCTTTCTATGTAGTTTTGTGTTTGTATGATTCTCTAGGTTCCTCTTAAAGCCGAGATCACCACCTCTTGAAGTCGAGCAAGCTCAAGTCCATGAATTGTCAAGCTTCGTCATCATCAAGACTACTGAAGTTATCTTGTTGATAGTTCTTTCCTCCCTCCTTAGAAGTGTTGTGTTGAAGGCATTAGTGAAAGGTGCCAAAGGGTCAAGTCGAAGGCATTAGTGAAAGATGCCAAATGGTCAAGTCTAAGGCATTACTGAAAGGTGCCAAAGGGTCGTGTCAAAGGCATTAGTGAAAGGTGCCAAGGGAGTACATTCAACATGGTGCATCGATGTACAAGATAAATAGTTTGGGTTAAAGGATATTGATATCCTTATGATGTTGTAATAAGGAGTGTGTCTCCTTTGGGGTAGTCGTGTATTGGTGTAGTGTTGGGTAGTAGTTCCTCATTTTTAATGGAACTCGGTATCTAGCCTTGTACCAGATAAAGTGTAGGCGACGTTGTGATCGGTTTGGTTCTACCTCGTGGAAGAACCCGGTGTCTAGCCTTGTACCGGATAAAGAGTAGGCGACGTTGTGAAGGCTTCTCCGCCACATTAAGGAGCTTGTGTTGTGTAGTGCTTACGAACTCTCGAGTCGGGAACTCAGGGAGTGGAGTAGGGCAAGGAAGGTGTTCTTGTTGCCGAACCACTATAAATACTCGTGTCGTGGTTTTGTGTTCTTTACTCTTTGTCTTTGCATTACTTGTTTATATGCTTATCTATCATCATGCAACACACACATTAAATAGATTGATATAAGTCGATCTAAATATTTTAAAATGAAGTTTTAATCGGTAAAACTATTCAACCCCCTTCTAGTTTTCCACAATTGGTATCAGAGCTTCGTTACCAAGTTTCTTAGAGTATATTGTACTCTAAAAACTTGATACGATCAGTGTATGTTTGAAAACTACAAAGAAGGGAATTTCTTAAAACAAAAATTCATGTTTTTAGAAACAATTATATTTTAAATGTTGGATAGTGATAGATCATTCTAGCATTTTCTTTTGAGAATTCTTCATGCTAGAATTTAGGTATTTTAAAAGCTCATGAAGAACTTCGCGTCTATGATTTTCAAAAATCATAAAAAGAATAGATAGCAAAGGTATGTTCTTCTATAAATTACTTATAGATAAATTATTGTTATGTGTTTCCTAGTTTTATTAGTAATATCATTACTTATAGAACGTTAAGAATCGTAGACTTAATACGTATACTCCAATATCACAATTCCCCAAAAGGTTGTTATCTATATTAAACACATCATCAAGAATAGCATTCTTGGTTTATCTTTATAGACAAAACTACAAATTAGTCATTATACCTCATAATGATAACTTGGCTATTCAAAAGCTTTGGTCATCATTTCTCACATAAGGATATTTGCATTACATTAGTAATCTATGTCAATAGTGTTCATGTGAAACTTTCCACATCATGATAAAATAGTATTTTGTCATGATTCTTTACTTCCCAATTTATGAGTCATTCGTAAAAAGGGAACCTCGTCAAAAAGGACTAGTAAACACGAAAACTCGTCAAAAACTTGAACCATAAACAAACCTTAAGTTATAGAGCTAAACCTTTAACATTAATCAAGAATTAAAACTCCCGTGTCAAAATTATCAAAGTTCACTAAAACTGTTTACTGCTGATCCGCCGGATCCCCGCGATTGAACTAGCCGGATCCCTCTTTCAAGTGATCCGTGGGAACTAGCATATCAGAAGACATAATAAGTGCTTGATGATCACTGTAGAGTTTTACTTTCAACTTTACTCTCCCACATACGAACATAAACCCTTAATTACTATTCATAGGAGCTCATTCCTCATCATTCCAAGGGAAGCAATCACTTGTGTAAGTATTATCTTCACTACATTGTAATTTCCATCCTCTAATTTCTAGTAGCACAGTTTTTCATCTTGAGAACTTTGGTTCAAGTGGGTTTATCACAATTTGTTATCACATTGTTTTCTAAGATAAACTAATCAAAGAATCAACATTGTTATTACAAACTAAAAATTCATTTTGAATTCAATAGAGATGTATTGATCAAAATTGTGATGAACCTCATTAGGATACTATTCACATAATTGACACCACATTATGGTTTTGGTGTTTAGGATCAACCATGCCAAGCTCTAGGCAACAAGACTATCAAGATACGACACACTACATACCGATGTATCATAGAAAGGAAGATGTGGCAAAATAGAAGGGGGTTGAATAGTTTTACCGATTAAAACTTCGTTTTAAACTATTTAGATCAACTTATGTCAATCTAGTTGATGTGTATTGGTATGTGCTAAAACACATACCATTTCTTTATCAAAATAGACCCAAAATAACCAGAAAAAAGCCTTTTATTCCTAATATTTGTTGGTTTCTTGAGTTTATGCATGTACAGGTACGGATATGACAAAACACACAAAAGAAAGACAAATCAGACAAAAACCGAGCACGAGAAGGAAGAGAGTGCAAAAGCTGAAGCCGGGAAATCAGAAGTGAGTGATTTTGAAGATTTTGATGCTTAAAAGATGATTTTTGAAAGATTGAATCAACTTTAAAGAATTGGAAAAATCAGTCCCTCAAGTTTCAAAGATTGTCAAAATCCGCCCTTGAAGTTTCAAGATTGACAAGAATGGTCCCCCAACTTTCCCATATTTACCCTTTATACCCTTGTACCCTCGTAATACCAAGTTACCCAAAGTAACCTTACCTTTCCATAAGTTTCACCATTAGTCCTTGATTTGTACAAATTATATGAATGACCCTTATGGTTAATATTCGGATTTCAAAACTAATAAAAAATCCAAACACACCCAACCCAAATCCAATATCCTAGGCCCAATATATACCAACCCGTCCAATATTAACCCACGGTCAACAAAAATACACCCAGGTCAAACTAACCTTTTACCCTCAGTCAAACGGTCAAATAAATAAAATAAACCCATAAATTACCCCGCGCTTTTCTTCCCCCTTTTTACCCAGGAACATAAACCCTAATTTTCCCCTTATCCAATTACCCAAAATCATTGCAATTAAAAGGGCATATCCGTACTTCATCTGACATTCCTGACACATGGGAATGCCACCTTGGCAATCCGTGTGCCAAGGTGAGCTCCCATTGGCTAAAGATACGTGGAGAAGGCAAATCAAGGGTTGTGATGGATTGATGTGTGATGGGGAATGATCTAAGGGCTGTTATCACTTAAGAGAAAGCACAATTTCATTCTTCTGGATCCTTCTCAAGCCTTGAGCTCAACTATTTAAACCCCCAAATTTCACAGTTGTAATCGTGTATAATTTGAGTTGAATTGTTTAGTTAATTTCTGTCTTAAATGTTTTCTTATAGTTAAAAGTAGTTTCTGTATTTCAATTCTCAGTTGTAATCAGTCTTTTTTTAATAAAAGTAATTTTTAGCATTAATTCTCATTTGATCTTCATGTTTGTTTTAGTAATTACAAAAGCTTATTAGTTATTAATCTGAGTTTATTAGCTTATTTCTTTATCATTTTCAGCTTGTTTATTTCCAAAAACAAAAATCACAAAAAATTGAGAAAATAAGTGAAAAATAAAAAATAGTCCAAATCTGTTTTAAAAGCTGCATTCAGCTTACTCTTTGTTTCCATAGGCTCATATAAGCTCAATCTAGCTTATTGTGTGCTTATTATAAGCTTCTACTCAATTCTGCAATCAATTCATTCAAACCAGTTCTAAAATTACCTTTACATTGAATAAGTGGAAAGCATAGGAAGTGGATGTAAGGGATTAGCCAGAAGGACTATTACCAGCTTATTCATTTAATTTCTGATTCTCTCTTAATTTTGCAAAGTACTATTTGATTAATCTCTGATATGTTAGTAGTAGCTTAAACTTGTTAGAATGGCTTATTTTAGGTGGTTATTAGCTTATTTCACTTGATCATATCATTTTATAGTTTAATCTGTCATCTGCATAATTTATGTCTTAAGTCTGCATAATTTAGTTCAGTTGGATTTGGTGTGAAATTACTGTCAAACTTGCTTTAATTAGGTCTATTGTAATCAGCTGGATCTGATTTGAAGTTAGTATAAGCTTGTAAGTGGGATTTGGTTTATTAAGTATCAAATCTGTTTTCAAAAGAGGTGTTTGGATCTTAGGCTTAATCTGAATTAGAAGAAGGTTGAGTGATTAATTTCTTCTGTATAAGTCTCATTTAGGTAATTTTAGTTAGAATGAATCATAGTTGTGCATCTTAGTTCATCACAAAGTCAAAATGCTTTCTAATCTAATCTCTGATTTGCATCAGTTAGGATTTTAGGATATTAAGCTTGCATTTAGTTGTAAAAGTAGTTATTATAGCTTATATTAGTCTTATTTCATCTTAAATCATCATAAATCATCATTAGGAATCAGTTCAAGTTCCTTTTAGTCAATCTATAGGATTTTCAAAAAAAGTCAAATTGCCTTTCATGTTCCTGGGTGCTGTTCTTTACACAATTTTAATTCACTCATTCTCAGTCCAATTTTGTTGAAATTCTGGATTCAATAACTCTGGTTGGTTGTCTACATCAAAGTATTTTTAGATTATTTTTGTGAATTTTATAATCAAGTTGAATCAGAGCTTAAGTTTGGTCAATATTTCCAAAAGTGTCATGTGCATGAACTCAGCATTCACTGAGTCCATCACAGCTTCTTGTTAAGCTTCTCAAGAGCTTATTATTGTTCCATATAAGCTAAAAATTGGTTTTCAAGTAGTTGGATAGGTCATAATCAGGCTTCAATTTCTGGATTGCTATTAGAACTTATTTTCAAGCTTATTGTTAAGCTATAAGTTAGTGGATCAGATCATTGTTGCTGATTTGCTGTTGGAATTTGAGTTTAAGTTTTCAGCTTATTGCTTGTGTTAATTTGCTCCCATTTAGCTGCTTTAGGTTGTTCTAGATTGGTTTAAGCCAATTTGACTTAGTGGTAGTGTCTAGTAGCTTATTAGTGCTTATAGCTTATCTTCCCTTAGCTTAATCATAACTGTTTCAAAGCAAGTAGGGTAATCTGTATTCACTAGTTGTTTCTATTAATTTTCCTAGCTTCTTAGTAATACTACGACTTTTCTGGAATTTTTCATATTTTTCCTAGCTTGTTTACTATTTTTCTGAATTTAAAAACAGTTTTTAGTACTTTTTAAATAGCTTTTAATACTAATAAATCAGAAAAGGTTCAGAAAAATACAAAAATAATTTTATTAGGTTAAGAAAAATCAAAAAGTCATAAAAAGTTTTTTTTTCTTCAGATTTTTCCTAGTTGAAATAGTATTTTCTAGCCATTTAATTAGTTTTAAATAGATTTAAATTCATAAACAATTGAGAAAAAGTCAGAAAAATATAAATCCAGTTTTGAAAATTATTTTTAGTTAGTTAAGATTTTTGAAAAACAGTTTTGTAATTTTCTAGTAAGTTTTCATAATTTTTAGCATTTTAAATCTATTTTTTTAATTCAAATAAAATAAAGAAAAACCATAAAAATTAGTTTTAAATGTTAGATAATTTTTAAATCATATTTTTAGCTGTAGAAAAATATTAGATCACTTTTAGGGGTTATATTAGATTAGTTTGCATTTAATTTACGTTTTAGATAAATCGTAATTTGCGTTTTAGTTTAATTTTGCATAATTAGTTATAGATTCTTGTTTGCATTATAGCTTTAGTAGATTTAATTGCTTCCCATTACTTTTTCTTGCCCCGTAGTTTAGAAATCATCATAAATCCCCTTTTTCCCATTCAAATCCCAAAATACGCGACATGAGTTGAAAATTCCATTCAACTCTCGCTAGGAACGATCCCGGTGCTCAAATATAATACATTTGAGTTACCAAATACTAAAAAAACTCTTATAATTGGTTTTCCTAAATCAATTTCTCTTATAATTGGTTTTCCTAAATCATGTATGTTGGATGTTGATAGATAAGTATATAAATAAGTAATGCAAATGTAAAGAGTAAGAAACACAAAACCACGACACGAGTGTTTATAGTGGTTTGGCTACAAGGACACCTTCCTTGCCATACTCCAAATCCCCGAGTCACCTACTCGATAGTTCCTAAGCACTACACAACACAAACTCCTTGTGGCGGAGAAGCCTTCACAATGTCGCCTACTCTTTATCCGGTACAAGGCTAGACACTGGGTTCTTCCACGAGGTAGAACCAAACCTATCACAACGTCGCCTACACTTTATCTGGTACAAGGCTAGATACCGAGTTCCATTACAAAGGAGAAACTACTACCTAACACTACACAACACCTATCCAAAGGAGACACACTCCTTATTACAACATCATCAAGGATATCAATATCCTTTAACCTAAATTAACTATCTTGTAAATCGATGCACCATATCGATTGTACACCTTTGAAACCTTTCATTAATGCCTTCGACATGACTCTTTGGCATCTTTCACTAATGCCTTTGACACAACTCTTTGGCACCCTTCACTATTGCCTTTGACACGAACCTTCAGCACCTTTCACTAATGCCTTTGACACAGACTTTTGGCACCTTTCACTAATGCCTTCGACTTGACCCTTTTTGCATCTTTCACCTATGCCTTCAACACAACACTTCTAAAGAGGAAGAAAGAACTATCAACAAGAGAACTTCAGTAGTCTTGATGATGACGAAGATTGGCAACTCATGGACTTGAGCTTGCTTGACTTCAAGAGGTGGTGATCTCGCCTTTAAGAGAAAACTAGAGAATCACACAAACACAAAACTACATAGAAAGATCCTTTGGATATGAGGTTAGAGAGTTTACAATACTAAGAGAAAGTATATGTGAAAGGGGTGAGTAACAATGAAGAAATGGCTCACTATTTATAGGCAAAAACATATACTGTTCCCCGGATCCCTTACTTGAGGGATCCGTCCAGTGTAATCCTAGGGATCCGTGGACGCTCCTCACTATTTGGGTTATGGGTCATGGGTTATGGACTTTGGATCATGGGTACCCAAATAGATACAATGTATCTAGACATTGAATCATGGGTCATGGTTTAGGTCCATGGGTCATGGATAATACCCAACATGACTTCATGCATGATGTCATGCAATGGGTCATGAGTTATGGATCAAGCTCCATGGGTATGGGTCATGGACTTTGGGTTTTACCCAACTATATTCAATGTATCTAGTCAATGGGTCAAATACTTAGATTATTACCCATTACATTGCCCATTACAATATATACAAATGTATACATATATATATATATATATATATATATATATATATATATATATATATATATATATATATATATTCATATTATGTAAACACTAGTTATTATACATATGAATTTCTATAAAATGTAAATACTATTACTTGTTTAGTGTTTTATATGAAAATGTAAGTGTGTTAGTAAACTATTGCCTCAAACCATTTACGTATTTTATTTGTTTCGTTAAAATGATTTTACATTTGTTATCGACAAAATATTAGAAGATCGTAAAATATAAATAAACGTTTTTACGACTTATTTGTATTAACAATCTCCCCCTTTTTGTTGATGACAAAACATAAGATTATTTTAAGGAAAAACTAAAATTCTTAAAAGTTTGAATTGGAATTTTTACTCTTTTCTCCCCCTTTTTGTCGAAACAAAAAGAGCGTCGAAAAGAAACTTGTGGAAAACTAGAAGGGGAGTGGGTTGAAACCTTTACAATGTTGCCTACTCTTTTTCCGGTACTAGACTAACCACCGGGTTCTTTCACACCAAGGTGAACCACACCTACCACAACGTCGCCTACCCTTTATCCGGTACTGGGCTAAGTACCGAGTTCCATTACAATGGAGGAACTACTACCCAACACTACACCAACGACTAATCCCAAAGGAGACCAACTCCTTATTACAACATCATCCAGGATATCAATATCCTTGGATCCAATACTAATCTATCTTGTACATCGAAACACACCATATCGAATGTACATATAAGGCACCTTTCACTAATGCTTTTAACTAGATCTTCAAGACACCCTTCACTAATGTCTTGTGACTTGACTTCTAGGCACCCTTCACTAATGCCTACAATACGGACGATCGACAGCTTTCACTAATGTCTTCGTCTTGACACTTGAGACATCTTTCACTAATGTCTTCAACACTACACTTCTTAGAAGAAAGAAAGGAACCATCAACAAGAGGACTTCAGTAGTCTTGATGATGAGGAAGCATAGCAACTCATGGACTTGAGCTTGCTTGACTTGAAAGGTGGTGATCTCGCCTTTAAGAGGAACCTAGAGAATCAGACAAAAACAAAACTACAAACATAGATCACTTGGATCTGGGGTTAGAGAGTTTTAAACTCAAAGAGAAAGTATGTGAGAAAGGGGTGAGAAAAAATGAAGAAATGGCTCACTATTTATAGAGAGAAAATGCTTACTGGTCCCCGGATCCCTCCCACAAGGGATCCGTCTAGCGTAAAGCTAGGGATCCGTGGGACGCTCCTCTTTGCCCATGGGTATTTTGGTTATGGGTTGATCCATGGGCGGAGAAGTTAGATACAATGTATCTCATGAGTTCAATGTTCCTAGTCAAATGGGTATGGGTCAATACCATGGGTTGTAGTTTTTACCAATTTATATAATATATACTAGTTGTGTATATATTTTGCCCAATATGTAAACACTAGTTGTTGTACATATATATTACTAAATCATAAAATTACTTATACTTGTTTTACTGTTTTATGTGAAAACGTTAAGTGTGTTAGAAAACTATTGGCTAAGACAATTACGTATTTTATTTGTTTCGTTAAAATGTTTTTACGTTTGTTATCGACAAAACATTAGAAGGTCTTAAAATATAATTTTTGCAATGTATGACTTTGACACAAAGCTCCCCCTAGCTTTAGGGTGTCAAAGTCTTCATGTGTAAATTGAATAACTACAAAACAAAAATTAGAAAACAAGTATAATGCATAATTTCCTGCAAATATGAATCAAGTTAGTAGAAAAATAGTTTTCTGTCTCACGGATCCCACTGTTCCCTCCTTGTAGGGATCCGTCTATGCAAAATTAAGGGATCCGTCTGGCTGATGATTAATTTCAGCAATGGTGATATAACACATTATGTTAATATCAAAGTGAGATATGTATTATACAACATAATCATATACTCAGAAATATAACAAGTAGCATGTATTTTCATTTAATAAAACTAGAGATATGATATACATGACTCTAAAAACTAAGAAAATGATCGATACATGACTTGGAATTACTAGACTTATCTAAGTAATGCTTGATACTAGGACACCACTAAAATCCTCTAGCTCAAGTTTGTTTAGGTTTAATCTCGTCGAAACATTCGAGGAGGTGATAGAACATGAAACGTTGATCTTCTCGTACTTCATGTATCAAACTTTCAACATGTTGACAATGATAACAATCTTTGTCATGACTAGGTAGTGGTGGTGGAAGAAATGAAATTGCTTGATGCGAAGAATCAAGTGAAGCGGGTTGTGGAGCTTCAAACAATGGAGGGATTGGTGGAGGCGCATTTGAAGATGGCTCGACCAAGAATGATGGTGGTGGTAGAGAAGTGTCAACTTCCATATGGCAGGTGGTTGACTTTGATAATTTCTCATAATCGAAATAGGATTATATGATGGTGACGGCAAAAAGGAAGCCGGAGCTAATGTAGACTCAACACCTTGATTATGTACCATTATTCATTCTAATGAGGAGAATGTTGCCGGTGGAGGAGGATGAGATGGCCTAGGAGGCAAATCCTCTAAATTGTAGAGTTGTGGTGATGATAGTGGAGCTGTAAATGAGATAGCTCTAGGAACCAATGGTGATGGTTTAGTAGAGATGGGATTTTTTGGCCTAGGAGGTATGGTGGTGTTTGGCATAGGTAGTTTTGTGGGTACTATCCTTTTAGGAATTGGTTTGATTGGTTGAGTTGGTGGAGGAGGAATCCTTGCATTTGTGGACTTGACCGGAGATGCTTTGGTTGAAGAGATTTCGTGTACAACACGAGCAATTTTCTTGGGTGGTTCTTTGGTGGATAAGTTGCTACTTGGAGTTTTCCTCATGATGAGATGATTTCAAGAGGTTTGTAAAGGTTTCTGAGGGATGAAGATGATGACTTTAGGAGTCCTAACAATGTGGTTTATAAACCAAGGGATTTGCCAAGTGCATTCAAGACTTAAGCTACTAAAATTCATTGGAATGTGATGATTAACATGCACACGAGTCAACTTCAGAGTTGTACTGATCTAGGAACTCATTTAAGATGAGATGTAGTGTTTACTAGAGTTGGCATGAGTCTGTCATACGGATCCCACGGTGCCCTCCAACGAGGGATCCGCCTAGGCTAATCCTAGGGATCTGTCTATCAGCAGCTAAGAAAAGCTAGCAATGATGTTTGTAAGGTCTAATGCCTATTTCTTCTTGAGTTTTTCAGTTTATCTAAGTGTCTTAAATGAAGGGGTGCTTAAGTACTTGAGGGTAATGAGTGATGTAGCTAATGATTGCCTTTTATGGAAGAAATTGGAACTTTCATGAGTACCAATGAATGAACAAAGATGACACTAAAGATTTTGAGAGTGTCAAGTGGAGCTAAATGATCCTAGAGATCAGATAGTGACTTAGGATAATGTTTTGGAGAATATCCTAAAGGCTTAAGATGGAAAAACTAGAATTTGATCAATTTCGACCAATTTGAGGTAAGGGTGATTATGATCAATTTTGCCATAATCGAAAGATTTCCAAAGGGTTAGATATGAGGGATCATGTGAGAAATGATGTGTGAGCTTGAGAGCGGAAGAGTAATGGGTTTAAGTGAAATGATAGATCTACAAGCTTCTTGATTGTGATCTAGGTGAGTTATGTGTGAGTAGGAAGGATCTACTTAACTTGATAAGGACTTAATTTAAGACACTATGTCTAGCTTAGTGTGAGGTGTTCTAAGGACATATTTGAAATATAATGTTTGCAATTGCATTTTCTGTTTGTCGGATCCCACGGTTCCCTAAGAGTAGGGATCCGTCTAGCACAAACTTTGGGATCCGTCTATCTGCTAAGCGGAACCTTTACTAAAGGTATGCAATGATTTTGACAATGTATTATATTCCAAGGTTAGTTTAAGAGGTTCTAATACTAAGATATCAAATGTAAGATGTTTTATTTCATGAAGAAAATTGGATTACATTGATAAAGCATGAGTAAAAAAAGGATTGATCCTATTTGAAAGACTACTAAGTTCCTTGAGCGTTTTCGCTAGAAGGATCATCAAATGGTTGATGAGTGTTGGTGGAATCAAGAATGAAGAAAGTCTTCATGAGAGATGTGTTTAGTGTTTCCATCATCTTGTTCACAAGTACGTACAACGGACTTTGAAATTGAGGATGAAAATGCATGACGTTATGATAGAGGCGCGTCAAGAACATTCCATAAGGGATGAGTTTATTCTTGGAGCCTTGAAGATTTACAATTCGCCTTGCGAAGAAGTAGGCGAGAATGTATGGTTGTTGTGTTAGCAAACAATACATTATGTGAGCACAACAAGCGGGAAGAATTTCTCGATTTCCCCTAAGACTCCAAACATTTTCACGTAGAATGAGTGCAAGAGGTTTGTACTCTTCTTGAATGTCCCGTGTAAAGATAATTTTTGGATCGGAGTAATATAGTCGAGGTTTGCATATTATGCGATTCAAATCCTCTGGGGAGGGTATGTGTAAACAATATGGACTATTTTCTTCACGAAAGTTGAAGAGAGAATCAAGAGACCAATCTTCGGTGAAGGCACATTGTCTATGATTTGGAATCCGGAGGATGTGAGCAAATTGCCCAAGGGTTAAAAAAACTTTTGGTTTTTGATCCAAAACCAAAGAGATAGAGAGCGATCCTCGTTACGAACGAGTTCGACTTGACGGAAGAATTCCAATACAAACCTTGGACATATTTTCTCGTTAATTTCGAGAAGACATTCCAATCATATGGCTCGGAAGGAGGTATTGATACCTTCTTCGAATTTTAGAGAGGTGTCTAAAATACGTCCTTCATGGAAGTGATGGTTTTCGAGATTATTGAACCCACGGACATGATTGCCAGGTGTGTTGGGCTCAAGGGAGATGTTAGGAGTGTAGACGCTAGTGAGTAAAAAATCAAACTCATATTCATGTGACATAGCGAAACCTATAGGAAAGATAAGTTAATAGGATGTGACGTATTATTGGTAAAACAATGATTACCTAACGTTTTTACAAGATGTTTATTAACAATGTTTGACATTTAACTAACTTAATGTTTGACATTCTAGTAAAACATTTCTTTTTAGGAAGAAATTGGTTTTTATTATGCATGAAAATCTGTTATCCAGAAGGACGGTTCCCTTCTATAAGGGATCCGGCTAGTATACTTGCCAGGATCCGTGGGTCTCAGAAAATGTAAACAGATTTGATAAAAATATAGGTTATACAATTTTATACCAAGATATGTGTTTTAGCCTACATTTTCTTTTAGCATGCATACATGACTTCTAATGTATCATGAGAGAATACGAAACATATAAATCAAAAGAAATGACAAACACATTATGATAATAATAACCTAGATAAACTAGACTATTAATAATATTTCATTTCAATGCTAAGAATGATACAAAGGATTGGGTATATGATCCCAATGTAGATTAACAACACAAAGTATATGTCTCCGTATGAGAACTTCATCATAGGGAACACAAGAGCTGTTGGGAATTCTGCTGAATAAGAATTCTGCTGAATAATACTGCTGACGGATTCTGCTGAAGTGCTGGATTCTGCTGAAGATGTGATTCTGTGGAAGTAGTAAAACCGCGTAGTTTGTTTCTGCGGATATAGATATTCCGCGTATTTTATAGTTAGTTAGGATATGCATGAGCTTTATTAGGAAGTGATAATGTATATCTCTTTTAGTTTTACGATTATACGTTTCTTGGGAAACAGTTTAGGGTTCCTTGTCTATAAAAGGAACACATTAGTATGATTGATGTACGAGTTTTGAAAAACAAGTTTTAGTTTTATTAAAAGATCCATAGAGGATCAAAGTATTCTTAGTAACAATTGTTCTTACTTGTGTTTGATTTCCGCTTTAGAATACAAGTAATAGAGACTGTCTATTAGTGTGTTTGTGATTACATAAACATTACTAACGATCCACGAGCGCTCAAAGATCTGTCAAGATCTTAGGGTCAACAAGTGGTATCAGAGCCTCGGGAGAGTCTATGTGATACTAAGAACATCCTTTTCTTTACACCCTCACAACCAAAACTACCATAACAATGCCTGGGTCAAACGATGGAGAGGAGGTTACTCAAAATAAAAACACCACATCTTTGTAACAACTCAATCTCACAAACAGCAATGCAAAGTTCCCATACCTCAAGAAGGAGGAGTATGAATTGTGGGCTATGAAGATGCAGAATTGGATCTCCAATATTGATTGGAATCTTTGGGAAGTTGTCCGTAAGGGTAACAGTTTGAAGAAGGCGTCAAAGATGCCGATGGTGTTATTACCATCGTTGGTCCCAAACTGCGAAGAGATACTGCTCGAGAGAGAATAAAGTTAGAACTATTCTTCTTCAAGCTATACCAGATGATCACATGGGTGACTTTCACTATATGGAGGATGCTAAGGACATCTGGATGGCAATCAAGGCTAGGTTTTGTGGGAATGATGAGTCAAAGAGGATGAGGAAATCAATGCTGAAACAGCAGTTTCAAGAATTCCAAATCTCTGAGGAAGAAGGTATCCACAAGCGATATGACTGGTTCCATAAGATTTTGAGTCAATTGAATCAGATGAAGGCCAGGCCAGACAATGAGGATTGCAATTCAAAGTTCTTATGATCTTTACCTCCATCTTGGTTGCAAGTAAGCATTGCTCTCAAAGCAAAAGGTAGGCTAGATATGATTACTTTTGATGATCTCTACAACAGACTTAAAACTCTTGAGCTTGATGTCAGAAGTCCCTTTCGTTCATCCACTCCCACTCACTCAGCTTTTGTTAGCACCTCCTCAAATAAGATGACCTATGCTCCAAGCCCAATTTCCTCAGCATCATCATCCTACATCACCACTACATCAAATTCTCAACCTAAAACCAGTGGTGTATTGGAAGATGTACTTCACTCTTTTGTTTCTGACTATGAAAATCAGTAGCAACTAGCTTTTGAGGATTTTGAACAGGTGGATCCACTTGATATGGAAGAGATGAACTTGAAGTGGCAACTGCCATGCTCTCGTGAACATCAAGAAGTTTGAGAGTAAGTCCGGGAGAAATTTTGGTTTCCGTGGAAGAGATCCAACAAGATTTGACAGAAGGAAAGTCAAGTGCTATACTTGTGGTCAGATGGGTCACTTCTCAAGAGAATGCAAGAATAGGAAGGTCGGTGATGAGGTTAGGTATTCTACCTATCAGAAAATCAAATGGAAACTGGAACTTCCAAAACGGACCCTCCAAAGCTTTGGTCACTCGATGACCATGTCAACTAAAGGTGCATGAGCCGATAATGATGAAGCTCCCGGTTCGAGCATGGAGGATTGCGGCAAGGCAGTACTACAGAGGATCGCATGATCAAGTTGCCTTAATGGGCATCTCGTGTACATAATTGTGTTTTTGGTTGTAGTGAAATATATAATGAACTTAAGGAAGCTTATGATGAATTGAAACCTAAAGATAATGAATGCTATGTCGAAGTTGAGGCTTACAAAAAGGCTTTAAAAACTTTAGAGAGAAAAAAATTTGGTTTCAAAAGAATCAACTTGCTTATGATGAAAACATAAGGGTGTTAGAAAGTGATTTGGAATGTACTAGAATAGATTTAAAACGTACTGAGAAAGAAAAAGCTGATGTAGTTTTAGAAAACCAAGTGCTGAAAAAGAAACTAGATGAGGAAGTAGCTAGACATAAAGAATGGTTAATATCAGGTGACAATTTAGCTAGCTATCTCTATGGTTCTAAATCTGTAAAATCTGGGATAGGTTTAGGTTTTAAGAAGTATGTTGGCTTAGAAGCTAGGAATGATCTGCGTAAATCTACACTAGCATGATTAGCTAATTATGTAAAAGAAGGAGAATTACATGTGCTCCTCGACCTATTAGAGGAGAACATATGCCCACTGACCTTTCCATCACAATAGACTTTGATGGATCACATCATCTTTATGGCAAAAGTCAAGAGACTTGCTGCACCCGATTCTACATCTACTGACTTTGTCTCTTGTTCTGACAGTGACAAGTCCTCTGACCAAGGGTCTACTACATATACCAGTTGTGATTCAAGTGAAAAGTCAGACCTTCCCAAGACCTCACCCAAGCCTACACCCAAGACTCCCTACAGGCTTGTTAGAGTTGCTGCTGAGGAATCAAATTCCAAGACAGTTTCCTCTGAAGACTTGTCATTTAATTCTTTGCAAAATAATGTCTTTAATTCTGTTAAAAACAATTCTGTTAATGTTTGTGGTTTGAATTCTTTTGCATGTAATGACACATCTTTCAATTTGAATAAATCTTCTAACAAGAAGAAATGCTTTGTTTGTGGAAGTAAATTTCATTTGATTAAGGATTGTAATTTTCATGAGCAAAGAATGGGTGTATGTGCTAGTCAAAAGAAACCTAGACCAATGTGGAAAAATGTTAATGATATACCATCTTTTGTTCCACAAGTAACTCATAAAACCAGCAAATACAATTCTGGTTGGAGAAGATCTGTTGCTAAACCATATGTGAGACCAACTAGTTCATATTTTCAAAATGGTTATTGGCCTGGATGTTTTGACTCAATGTATGATGGAAGGGGATATTGGGATATCATGAAGCCTCAGCAGTTGTTCTTGGACTAAAAAAGGACCCAATTTTCAAAGGAGGCCCAAGAACAATGGTGGATCTTATACATCTACATGGCCTAAATCTTATGATCCACAAGGCAGGCTCAAGTCAGTGATGACTTGAGTCTCCATAGTGTACTAACATTTTGTATATATTTTTTGTTGTTGTTATAGGATCATCCTCTGAAGAGTAAAGGTGTAGGCATAGTAGATAGTGATTGTACCAGAAGCATGTCAGGAAACAAAGAGAAGATGCATAATTTTGTACCCATAGAAGGAGGATGCAATGTGACTTTTGGTGGTGGAGATGGTAGAATCAATGGGAAAGGCACCATCAGAACACCTCATTTGGATTTTGAGAATGTGTACTATGTAAAGGAACTGCAACATTTCAACTTGTTCTCAGTATCACAAATTTGTGACACCAAGAACAAAGTATTATTCTCTGGGGATGAATGTCTTGTGCTCTCTAAAGACTTCACACTTTCCAGAAGACACATCCATTCTGCTGAGAGTTCCCAGAAGCCACAATTATACACATTCAATTTGAATGATGTTCAACCAGAAGGTGACCTAACATGTTTGGTGGCTAAAGCATCCCTGGATGAGTCTACCAAATGGCATAGAAGGATGGCTCATGTGAACTTCAAGACCATAAACAAGCTTTCTAAACTTGGTCTAGTTGAAGGACTTCCTTCCAAAGTCTTCACCAATGAACACAATTATGTTTCCTGCAACAAAGGAAAGCAACACAGAGCCTCATACAAAGCCATTACAACTGTGAGCACTATCTCAGAACCTCTTCGCTTGTCGCATATGGATCTCTTTGGTCCAACCTAAATCGGAGTATTGATCACAAGTATTTACTGGTAATCATGATGACTATAGCGGTTTTGTTGGGTATTCTTTTTGAGAACTAAAGATGAAACATCTCAAATTTTAAAAGAGTTCATTACCCTTGTTGAAAACCGCCTTAACAACAAAAGGTTAAAGGTATAAGTTGTGATAATGGGACGAGTTCAAAATGTCTGTATTAATGGAACTCTGTAAGTCTAAAGGGATAAAAAGGGACTATAGCAATCCAAGAACCCCACAACAAAATGGGGTTGCTGAAAGAAAGAATAGGACCTTAATAGAGGCAGCAAGATCCATGCTTGCAGACTCTAAATTACCACTATGTTCTGGACTAAGCGAAGCACTGCTTGTTATGTTCTGAACAGAGTATCTATTACTAGACCTCATTTTAAGACACCTTATGAACTTCTCACTGGGAAAGTTCATGATATTCATTACCTCAAACCTTTTGGATGTCAAGTGACCATTTTGAAAGTGATCCACTGGGAAAATTTGATGAGAAAGCTGATGAGGGGTATATTGTGGGTTATTCAGCTCATAGTAAGGCTTATAGGGTATATAATTTAAACCCTAAAAAGATTGAGGAGACACTTAACCTGAGATACCTAGAAGATAAGCCTAATATTCAGGGTCAAGGTCATGTTTGGTCCTTTGACCTAGATTACTTAACTGATTACTTGGGCTATACCAGATATGTTGCTAACCAATCTGCAGGTACACCAGAGTCTCCCACTGACAATGCAGGTACCCTGGATGATGACTCAGATAGTGAGTCTGAGCATGATGAACAACCAATTCTTGTACCTTCCTTCTCCCCTAACCATTTTGCAGGTGATAGTTCTAAAGTAACTTCTGATGAACATGGAGATGAGTTACACTATGCAGAGGACCTTGCTAGACTCAAGAAGCAAGAGCATGCAACCAATCTAGAAGCAGAGAGGCTTGGTGTGGAGTTTGCAAGAGATGCTGAGGCACTAATCAAACAATCAGTACAAGTAGTCAGTGGAAACCATGATTCTCCTGACAGTTCTCCTGTTTCTCCTGACATCACCAAATCTGCTGACAGCCCTGCTGCATCTACTCCCATTTCTACTAGTGTGTCCACAGACTTTGAAGAACCATATACATGATTTCCAAGTCCTTCAGATCTTGGTAATCATCAACCCAAAGATGGAATCTTCAACTCATCTTCCTATGACAGTGATTTTGACCCAACTGTGAACAATCTTGACACCACAATTGATGTCAACCCCACTGCTACAAAAAGGATCAACATTGCTCATCCTCAATCAAATGTTATTGGTGATCCTCAAGCACCTGTTTGAACTAGAAGAATTGTGACAAGTTCTAAGTATGGTCAAGTTGCTTTTCTTTCCTATGTCTTAAACCAGCAAAGGGACAATCACACAGACTTTAAGAATTGTCTGTTTGCTTGCTTTCTTTCTCAAGTGGAACCAACCAGTGTTACTCAAGCTCTTGAAGATTCAAGTTGGCTTGAAGCAATGCAAGATGAGATGCAACAATTCAAGAATCATCAGGTTTGGATATTGGTATCACTACCTGATGGGAAGATTGCAATTGGGAAAAAATGGATCTTGAAGAATAAAAGAGATGCAAGGTGTATTGTGGTAAAAAACAAAGCATGATTAGTGGCTCAGGGGTTCAGGCAAGAGGAAGGAATTTATTATGATGAAGTTTTTGCACCTGTAGCTAGAGTTGAGGCCATTCGAATCTTCTTGGCTTATGCATCTTATATGGGGTTCATGGTTTATCAAATGGATGTGAAAGGTGCTTTTCTGTATGGTGAAATTGAAGAAGAAGTATATGTCACTCAACCCAAAGGCTTTGAAGACCCAGATCATCCAAAGCATGTATACAAGGTTGTAAAAGCTCTCTATGGACTACATCAGGCACCAAGAGCATGGTATGCTAGGCTATCAGCATTTCTGCTGAAGCATGGTTACAGAAGAGGTGCCATTGACAAAACACTCTTCTTAAAGAAGAATAACAGAGACATCATTCTTGTGCAAGTTTATGTGGATGACATTATCTTTGGCTCCACTAAAGAAGCTTGGTGCAGGGAGTTTGAGGAGTTAATGAAGGGAGAGTTTCAAATGAGTTCTATGGGGAGCTTACTTTCTTTTGGGTCTACAAGTTAGCGAAACCCTGATGGTATTTTTATTAGTCAGGATAAATATGTGAGAGACATTTTGAAGAAATTTGATATGGAAAATGTCAGAACTTCCACTACACCTTATGAAGCTCCAAAAGCAAAGAACAATTTTGAACCAGATCCTGCTGTGAATGTTCACTTATACAGATCCATGATTGGTTCCTTAATGTATTTAACAGCTTCTAGGCCTGACATTACCTTTGCTGTGAGTGCTTGATCTAGACATCAGGTCACTCCACTTACTTCCAACTTGAATGCAGTCAAAAAGATCTTCAAGTACCTCAAAGGCCAACCCAATTTAGTTCTTTGGTACCCAAAAGAGTCTCCTTTTATGTTGGAAGCATATAGTGATAGTGATTATGCTGGTGCCAATCTGAATAGGAGATCCACAACCGAGGTTGCCAATTTCCTAGTAGAAGATTGATTTCTTGGCAATGCAAGAAACAAACTATTGTTGCTACCTCATCTCGGCGTAGTATGTTGTCTTTGCAAATTGTTGTGGTCAGGTACTATGGATACAAAATCAATTCTTTGGATTATAGGATTAACTTCATGAACACCACAATCTTTATTGATAATCAAAGTACCATATGCATAGTTAAGAATCCAGTTTTTCATAATAGAACTAAGCATATTGAGATTAGGCACCATTTTATAGGAGATTCATATGAAAAACATTTGATAAAGGTGCTTAAGATTCACACAGATGATAATATGGCAGATTTATTGACTAAAGCTTTTGATGGACCCAGGTTTCAACACCTAGTTGTCCATATTGGAATGCTTAACCCTTAACTGCAAAGTTTGAGGGGAGGCATATGCCTCAGGGGAGGATTGTAGTTGTCTATCTTGTAAATTTTGTAGATTATTGTTTATATTTTTGTTTGCTAACACTAACCAGCTAATGATCTTTAAGTTTCGTATGTCTTAGTTTGGTTTGTATGCTACTTTATGTCTGTTTTGCAGAATGCATCTTTAAGTTGAAGTTCACCAAGTTTAATTAAATGGGAATATGGTCATGTAAGCTTAAAGTTTGTTTCTACTGAAGAGAAGCACAAGTGATACTCATTGGTCTCATTGTTCCTACTGAAGAGAAGTTGTAACATATTAGATTTCACAAACACAGTAAACCATAATCACAAGTAGGCGAATAAGATGTTTTAGAGAGAGAAAGTGGGATATTCTAGAAAGAGAAACTTGTGGAATGTTAGATTCCCAATGAACATCCAACCCTCTACCTTGCAAGGTAGAGGGTATTTATAGGTTACTAACTAAACGACCTCCTGACGGCCTGTGGATTAGGTATACAGTGGGTAAAGACCCGTCCTTTCTCCACGGTGTTGCACTAAACTAAATAGCTAACTAAATAACTTAGTAAATAACGTAATGTCTACGAGCTAACTTATGCTAGATTATATTTGGGGTGACCTATACTTCACTATGGAATTTTCTAATTCCTAACAATCTCCCCCTAAGGGAGGTCACCCCATGTTTTACATTTTGAATCCTAGCATTCTATTTAATCTTCAGTCTTGAGCTCGCAGACTTTTCTTCATCAAAGTATTCAAACTATGTGCTTCTGTGTTGATTTCATCATTGTTCAACTACGATGTATGTTTCATGGAGGTTGTTGAGCTGATCCACCATGATGACCTTTTGAGCATAACTAGAGATCATCACCCGCAAATCTCGCATCACCCATTGTTGTGTTGCCAACATATGATTTTGTGACATTTGGACCGACATGCTCACATTCTGGATCATGATTTCTTCTTATCGAGTAGAAGCTTTGTTGATTCATGATATTGGCAGCAGCGTAGCAGAAACATGGAGTGATAATATCAGAGTCATTGATGCACTAATCATGATTTCTTTAGATGTTTATGTGTTATGTGAGCATTTGGCTATGGATTGACCGCTCCATTCTGATCAACTGCAAATGTCGGGGTGTACCTGCATAAGACAGTTAGCAATAAAGCGCACGAAAGTGTCTTTGTTCACTTTCGATGAATTGAGGTACACGCCCACGGTTCCCGTTGATCATACAAGTCGCTGTGATCGTATAATTCAAGAATTTCCTTGAGGGGGTTTCAGAATACGCTCTAGCGTTCTCAAACCGGAACGTCTCAAAGAAGACAACACGGAGTGAGTGAACCAATGAAAGGAGATTCACTGATTGATGAAAAGAGATTTGAAAAACAATCGTGTATTGCTCAATAGAAATTGTTTTGCAATACAGCGAAGGTTTTAATGAAAATCAATTATCAATCATAAACACCTTTTATTTTGAGAAATAAGTACCATCGATGTGCTAAAGAAAAGAGGTTTTAAGCACAACGACCGGTTTTTCAAAGGTATCCGTCAATCCATAACCAGCGAAACGAGATTCACTGATTGTTTCTGTCAAGTTGTCACATGGTTGATCTATTGGATAGATCTCACATGCCACCTACCAGGAGCTTGTTTGATGTTGGCTCCAGAAGGCTTTCCATCTTCATCGTGAATATGTATGCATATCACTTAGATGTTCTGGCAATACCTCAAGGATAATGCGTAGGACTCAAAAGATATAATCTCTCTTTCTACATTGTGTGAAACAGAGAGTCTTCATTGAAAGTGTCCTAATGAGATTTTATATGATGATCTCGTGGCTCTCGACTCAATTGTGCATATTTGGTTCCTATGCCGTAGACTAGGGAGAGGGTCTCCTTCTTCAATATCAAAAATCTCTAAGAGAAAGTCGATAGATTATGTAGGTTCCCCGTGAGAATGAAATAAGCCCTTTTAAGAGGAACTTGAGTAGCTTGGGAAGTTTAGTGCAGTGCGTCACTGGGTCCATGACGTCTTGTCTTCAATACCAGTGTTACCTTAGTAAACACCAGTAGCATATGTATTGAACCCGGTGTCTGCCCTAAGGTTGAATTATTAGAGGGCTATTTCTTTTCACCATTTTCTCATTCATTTCTTTTTCATTCTTCAACCCCTTCATTGCTTACCGAGACTTCATAACTAGAACCTTGTTGGGTTTATTCGAGTTCTAGCTCTATCTCAGTCGGCACTCTTCCCAAATTCTCATTTTCTCCTTTTTTCAATATACCTAAGGACTCTACACTATCTAGTGGATTGTCCCGGGGTAGATCCCTCCGACTCTGGCGGATCATGGGAACGAATACCTAACCTAACCATCCTTATAACTCCATGCATAAAGTAAATTGGTCGGTCTTTTGGTATTGTTCATTCCTTCTTGAAACCAGTTGATAAATCATTTGGAAAAACAATCAAGGTACTTGTGATACGAGATCAAAGCATTTTGTACCTTAATAGTTTTGATCATTTAGAAAACCTCCCCCTCAATATGTGCATATGATTTAGAAATTGTTTAGCACATGGAGGCAAGAGGACTTTGAAATATTTTCTTTGATCACAATTTTTCATAAGCGCCATTTGATTTTCATTGGTAAATTCTCCCCCTCAATATGTGCATAGGATATTTGAAATCATTTTATCACATAGAGGCAAGAGGTCATTGAAGTACATCCTCGATCACCAAACATTTAGAAACCATTTAACACACAATCAAGGTACCTTAAATAAAAGCATGGAAAACCTTGTACCTTGAAGGTTTGAATTTGTTTTGAAATGCTCCCCTTAATATATGCTTCGAGATTCGAAAATTGTTTAGCACATATTAGAGAAGCGATTATGCACTTTGAGACAAAAAATGGTCATTTTTTTTATCATCTTTCATATTTATATCACATTTTCTCCCCCGATCAAAAATTTCAAATCCATTGAGATTTTGGATCTCAAGTGATTTAAATATGTGTGAGACAAAAGATTTGTTGGAGAAAAATGTGTCCAATTTTATATGATCAGAAGTGGACAACACTGAAGTTCCCTTTTTAGACACAAAGGGAAACCATAGTACATAACCTAATACTATTACATGCATTATAGTTGTTCATAGTTTGTACACCACATATTACACATAAATAATACAAACAGTACTTCGGAAGATGTCTTCATTCAGGTTCTTTGAAGTAGTTTGTAATGACCTTGATAAGCCTACAAAAGCTTTCAAGTGCGGGAAGATCATTCAGTCTTAAGTCTTCTCTTGATTGCAGCAATGAAATCTTCGCACCTCTTTAAATCCTCATCAGTCCAAAATTTTGTTTTGTTCCATGGCTTCATATCAAATCGATTTCTTTCACTCGGAGTTCAGTTCTTCTTCGACCATCTTGAGAGTACCATAACTGAATTTGTAGAGTTCGCACAATCTCATCGGCATCGAGTCCCGTATCTGTCGTGGAAGGGACGGCTCTGGGGTGTCAAGCACTCATAGTCGTGGCGAAATTCTTGTCCTTTAGTGTCCCATTGTGGCCTTGTTAAATTGACTCAGTGCGGTAGCTTTCTATCCCAAGCTGAAAGTCCTCAACCGTTTTCGGATGATTAAGCCTCTCAAGATTGACAGTGAGATAGAGCTTTCTTTTTGAGGAACAGTTGGTGTCAAGGTGTCCTTGAAGATTCAGAAGATAGAGATCTTCAAAGTCATTTGGCAGGAGATGTTTAAAGTCGTTTTCTTCAATAATATATTCTTTCAGTGCGCTCTTTTAAGAACAATCTTCTTCAAATACTCATAGCCATAGATTGGGAAGACCTCTACTCGAACAACACTTAAAATTCTCATCTTGGATCGAACATCTTTGCGACTCCTTTTAGCTGCATGTCTCTCAATGTAGAATTTCTTCTTCTTGAACCACCAATGAGAGATTCCGTACGAAGCCTCGATGTCATATTCTTGTTCTTTAATGCGCAGTGATCGAACCATTTGTTCAAGCCCGATCATAGTAGGTAGCAGCTTTCATCTTTGAGATTGATAAAGCTGGTCTTCTTTCAATAGAATGGCCAGAAGATAGTCTAGGTCATGGTTGAAGAAGAACCAGGCTGAATATTAATCGTCGGGTTCACCCGAGGGAAGAGGCATGTTCACATTGAATCGACTAATGCTCCTTGATCATTCGGCATCTTATGACATTCTTCCATCGGTATTGGGTGATTGGCATCGAGTGAAACACCTTGACAATTTCATAAAATTTGGTCCTTCAAGATCCTTTGGAGTGATGGATGTGATTTTCTTCGTTTACAAAACCACTAATGAGCTGCCCATATCACGGTGACATGAAGGAGAGAGTCTTCATCACGGGTTTCATAGTTGGTAGAGATCGTTGTAGCCCGGTTGTTGTCGGGGATCATCGAGTGGACTCGGGATAGACCATGAAGGTTCGGAGTTTGAGGTCTCTCCTCGATGATCCACTTTGAATCGTATCTTTGAAGGTGCAACTCGGATGTGTTAGTGCGTTTACCGCATTATGAATCAAACCAATCATCTTAGACGGCATGGGAATATGCTTGGTGGATGCATCATCGATCATCGATTCAGATTCTGTCATGACATGAGTCTTCATGAACCATTTGATCTTCCGGAAATGAAGTGACTGTGGGTGTGAACCTTGAATCAACCGTTGTCCAAGCAGCAGATTTCTTCTGAGTTCCCTGTTCTCCGGTAGGACTAGATTGATTGGAAGGTTTTGGTGGTGATGATGGTGGTTGTGGAGGAGGTATAGAGGTTGTCTTAGAAGATCCACCAGCTCCAGAAGTTCCAGCACCCCCAGTTGGAGGCGAGGGAGGAGGAGGAGGATCTTTAGAACCTTTACGCAATGTCTCTAGCACCACAGACCTCCTTTTATTCTTAGCTTCTAATTCTCCAATGTCCTTCAAATAATGTACGTGTTCGTCGTACTTAATTGATTCATCTAGAGTCTCATATAACTTCTTATGTACCTCATGCTTATGCTCGTTGGCTTCAAACATCTTATCAAAGAGCACAACTCTCATATCTGTAATGGGAAGGTCTTTGAACCGTCTCAGCAGAGGAGCTTCCATTGCCCATTCTACATCTCTAACCGCCTTCAATGGCGTTAGCAACCCCTTCGTCAAAGTTAAGATGCTCCAACCTATAGACACGATCCTCAAGGGCATCAATGGATCTTGGAAGTTGTCTTTCAAAGTTTCAATTCTTTCTTGCTTTGTCTAGCAATTGATCGATGAAAGTATTTGAGGAGGTGAAATGGTGGAGTTCCGTATGCCTGTATAACCAGGTTCAAGGGTAGATTCTTTAGATCAGGTGGTGGAAGTACGGTTGATTGAGCGAGTTTGGGAGGTGGAAGTGCATTTGCAAGTGAAGATATGCGACATCGGTGGAATGGTTGATGTGTCTTGCAGAATGTTGACAGTAAACATGGATTGGGCAGTGTCTATGGGTTTGTAATTTAAGAATTGATCTCTGAAAGTGAAGTCTGTATCTAGGTTCTTCAGTGAAGATAGAACCGGTGAAACGATTTGGTTCTTCCATGTGCATGGTCTCATCAGATCTTGACTCAAGATTCTCCTGTGAGTCTTTATGCAACAAGTCATCAACATTACGATCGGGTGGGTATCACTTAATGTAGGAGGTTCTTTTAATGTTTCAGGCACCTTTTCCAACCCAGATTGTTCTTTAGCTGAAGAGCATTCAGTTCTTCTCTTCTGTTCATATTGATCGGTGGTTCTTGATGGAGAAGATGAGATTGTTAGGAGCATGTGTGCGGCTGTTCGATATCAACTAACAATCCATTTTCCTTTGTCTTGAGTGATTGGAGTTGAATGGCTCGACTCAGTGCAGGTTCTCTGAACGATACCTCCAATTGGTGTACTCACGTTCGACTTTCTAGACTTTGCTTGATTCCAAGTTGCGAGCAGCATCATCTTCATCATCAACCTCATATCACCCACGGAGACCTCGGTTTCCTCAGCGTTTACTTTTTCCCCTTCCTTTCTTTCTTTTCGCTTCGGGTGGTTTGTAGAAGTTTGTGACTTTCCACGTCTTCTTTTTGGAAGAGCAGCATATGAAGTCTTTGAAGTTTTTGAGCCAGAAGGACTTGCAGCTTTGGGTTGTGGTTGAGTGGGAGAACATCAACTTCATCATGGCGGAAGCCCTTTTCTTGAACAGTTTGAAATGATCCGTCTTCTTAATATCTTCAGTGAGAAGAGAGTCAGGAATCGGTAGTCCAAAGATCTCTTATTGGCTCCAGAATATATTTGAGATTTCCCAGAACAAATTCATCCTCAGCATTATGTAGTTCTGATTCAATCCTAGGGTTGAAGTTGTGAGTCTTTGCAGTCTTGGATAACAAGCAATCACGATGCTAGGAATCACAAGTTTGTTCGGTTTCTTTCGTCCACTGAGCTTTATTCTGAAAGTTTGTTCTATCAGATATGAATGTGTTCATTGACAGCGAAAATTATTCCCAGATACATTCTGAGACATTCACATTCACACCTTTGACAATACCCCATAGGATTTGCAAGATGGGAATTCTCACTTTATCAAACCCTAATGTTTTACCAGATAAGCACAAGTTGAGAACTGTTGTCATTGCTCTCCAGGGTTGATACATGTGTCCGATGATGATGTCAGAAGCCCTTGTTATGCTAGTATGGTATCCCAAACCAATTAAAAAGACTATTAGGTCTTCAGCACTAGGTGGTGGTTCAGATCGTATGTTGGGGTTACGGTGATTCCTAGGGCCTTTCTAAGAATGTCAGAATCAATCACAAATTCCCTATCATCGGTTTGCGAGGAATATTTAGGTCGTGATTTTGTCCCATTCAAGGGTGTTCGAATTGTTGTATGTAAATGGAAATTGTGCATTGCTTTGTTAGTGCACCAGAAAAGTTTGTGTTTTTGAGGATATCAATAGACACTTTGAGGATAGGATTTTGTTGCAACTTATGTAAGTCCATATAAAGTTACTTTTCCAATTTCGACCCATTGACTTTTAGGAAGGATTTCTTAGATGAGAGGACATTGGGTGGTCTTGAGAAGAAGTAATTTTCGGTGAGTTGTGTTTGCCATTGAAGATCTGAAGATAAATACAACCAACAACAATGATTGGGAACATGTTAGATTATAAATGGTTAGTTAGACAACATTGAATACACCCTTATGTCATAAACACACAAACTTAGAAGCTCGAGAGGGTTCCCAGCATATTGAGATAGATTGAGTGGCATTAGCGAGTTTTTAAGGTTAAAGACTCCATTTGATCTGATTTTCACGAGACAAGTTGTTTTGGAATTAAAAAGTTAAAAGCATTTGCTAAAATAATGTCATGAAACAAGATACAAAGGTAGAAATGATATAGGTTGTATGAAACAAGTTGTAATATTAAGTTGCTACAGGAATCCAAGTACAACTTGCTCAAACGAAATGTTATAGCGGTCACAAGAGTAAGTTGTCAATACAAGTTGCTACAGGAAATCCTGATCAAGATTGTAAGCATGAGTTATCCTAGCAAGTTGCCTTAAAACATTTAATAACCCTAATTACGTATGAAAAATAAACCAATTAAGTAAGCTAATCATAAATGGACAAGTTAAGCTAAACAAGGCTAAGTCCCTACATGAAAACTTACTAAGTCGCTAACTTGTAAAGAAAAGTCGCCATCACATATTATTTGCCAAATTAAGCTACAAATCGGTTCACTAAGTCGCTACAATTACTAAGTATTAACTTGTAAAACAAGTCGCCATCAACAGTAATACTTTGCTAAGTAAACTCAGATTTGTTAACTAAGTTGCTAATATTACTAAGTTGCTAACTTGTAATGACAAGTCACCACCAACAGTAATACAGCTAAGTCGCTACAAATTAGTTCACTAAGTCGCTAACTTGAACGCACTTAAAAGTAACAACTCGACACGATGAATTTGTACACTAACTGCTACCAGAACATTACTAAGTCGCCATCAAGAAAATATTTACTATAGCTGACAATCATCACCAACCAAACAATCATTCAACACCAATACATGGGCACACTTAACAAGCTATATAGAATGGTTACGAATAATCATCTAACACACTTGCAATCGTCAAATAACATCAAACTCAACACATTCATGACACCCTAATGACAATACAAAAACCATTAATACATTCCAATAACACCTAAACGACCATTATACACAAGAAAAATGATTCCATTAGAGCATATTCATTTGCAAACCTACGTGGGAATCAAGTGATAGGATCAAATGCTCGATTGGGATGCTGTGTAAAGTTGTGTTAGTCTAGCATCTACGACATATAATTGAGAAGCGAGAGTGAAAGATGCAAATCATACCACTTCTAAGTCGCTAGCTTGAAATGTTAACGAGAGAGAGAAGAGAAAATAAAGTTTTAAGTTTTGAAAAGCAAAAATGGTAAGTCGCTAGGGTAGGAGAAGGATTAAACAAGAATACCAAGTAGTCACTTTTAGGTGTGGTTTAGTGAATGTTTAGCAACTAGTATTTGATGTTTTCAAAGCAAGTTGCTAACACAGTCATGGTAAGTAGCTATCTTATCATATTAACATAGTAGATATTTACAATCCATGGACTTATCGGATAGCATACTAACACAGAGATAGAGATAATCAAACTAACTCAATGAACACTAACACAATAAGCACCATGAAACAAATAAGCATTCAATACATGGGTACACAAAGATCACCACAAAGGCAAGACAAGACAACAACACACAAGTGAGCACCTTTGCATAACGGCAGATATAAACAAGATATCTTGAAAAATTCTCCCCCTCAATCAATGTCACCAAAGAACATTGATTGACTTTAACCCACCCATTTTAAAATAAGAATATATCAGTTGTTCGAACTTCATCTATGATCCCGTATCATTTTTGAATGACATTTCTAGGACCGGAGATGTTATCGATAACAAAGAATATATCCTTTATTAGTTTGAGGTAAATGACTAAAATTATGAACTTAAAAGAATGAAATATTTTTAAAGTATTAAACAAAATGTATAAAATGTATTTAAAAGGTTTTGAATGAAATTTTTTTTTATTATTATTTTTATTATTTTTTCATTTTTTAAACTTGATTTGTACACAGCTTTATAAGAGCGAGTCCTGATTCAAGATGAATAGGGTCAAATACAGGTACATCAATTCTGCATGCTATAGCTCTGAATGAGCTATTCATTTCGATGGAAACCAAGTCATGAAAGTTCTGATTGAATTGAGCATTGTACTGGCTGAGAGCACATTATTCTAGAAGCACATGTAGAATTGCAACTGGATGGGTTAGTGACATGAGTAATCTTACTATTGGATGAATTACAGTTTAATATAGACGAATCATTATTAGAGATCCCTTTAGGCTCAATATACTTGAAGAGTTTTCCTGTGGGCATCCACTTAAGGCAAGATCTAGGTATGTAAGTTTGGATCCTGTAAACTTAAATATTCTGCCATTGGGAATCCATTTGAGCGACTACTAGTAGATTTGTATTTGTGCACTTCCCTGTTTTGACTATTGGTCCTTTTGTGATTAGTTTGTTTCTTAGGGGATTGATCAGTCAATTGATGTTTCTTATGAGAACTAGTCATACTTCTAGTATTTCTGATCTTTGAGCTTTGAACATTAACACGGGGTTGAGATTCATCATATCGAACGAAGTAATGAAGTGACGGTTTTGTCAAAAGCACATTCTCATCAACTTGGGAGGCAAGCCTAGATTTCGATGATTTAACTCTTTCAGTTCTAAAGGCATTAGGCGCTTAACTCTTGTATGTTTAGAGTGGTTCGAGCAGTTGACTTTCCCAATGTCGATGGTTTTGCAAACTTAGTGTTCACCCTATTTCCAATAGATTTCCTAAGCTCATTTTTAAGGTAACAATATTGAAGTTCTTATCACGAATTTGGGCTTTGAGGTCATCAATGTCTTTAACAAGATGTTAGGCTGATTGATCAACTTGAAATTGGTCTCCTCTAAGTTCTTTCTTAATGACTCATTTTCTCTTAATAGGTTGGACACATATAGAGCTAGTTCAGCATTTCTAGTTTTAAGTGTATCACTCATCTCATGACAATCATACTTATGCACATCTGAGAGTAGTAACTTCAGTTGCATATGGTTGAATCATTCTGAATCTGGGTTTTAATTGATTAATTTCAAAAATTCTCGAAATTAAAATTCACGATTAATTCAAGATTTTTAGCATAAAAGCTTTCATCCTTTGTTGTATTTCAATTTCCAATGAAATCGATGTTTTCAAATTGAGTATTGGTTTGAATTCATCATATACCCTTTTTCAATCATGTCATTAGCATTAATGGTTTTAGATTCGGCTCAACCAAGATCGATTTCCACGATTATGTTCGAGTTAGAATCAAGTAGGTCAGTACATTAACATTTGAATTACTTTGATCAGTTAAAGTACCTTATCACATGAAACCTTTTCGACTCGACTCTGAGTCTTTGAGATCATCCGTTGTCTTCATCTTCCTTTATTGCCGTGAACCATTCGGTATCATTCATTGGTTCAACTGATCCATTGCATGACCTATCACAATCTTTCAATAGCATCACTTGACACCCATTCAATTCATTCAGCTTGTCATTCTCTTGGCGGCTTCCTTTGTATATTTCTATATTACCCATAAGTTGAATAAAGGTGTTTCGAACTCATGAATTTCCATTCGGTGTGTTTCTTGAATGAAATTCCATCATACCATCATCAAAATCAGAATATTCCCGGATAAGTGGTGAAATTGATTAAAGATTACTTGAAGAGCTGCATTAGATTTATCAGTTGAGAACTTTTCTTTGGTAATTAGAAACCTCAGTTGTTCTAATTAAGTAACAGTTCTTGTCAAGGTGAGAAAGTCCTGAGAAGGAGAAACCGCTTGTTCGATCCATGGTTGTAGATAACATTAGTTTGAGATCTTTGAAGTAGTTGAAAATCAATGTTGCATTCCATTTGCTTTGCATCATTTGACAATATTATGAGTGACTCATTAGAATTGTTTTGATTATAAGTTGTTGAATCATTCACTGTAGAGCATTCGGGAAGCGACTGTTTCATTATACGCGAATCATAGATTACAAGTACTTTGGTGATTAAGGATCAGTGATGTAAGACATTGTATTGATGAATGTGTTAATGGATATTAGATATAAGTAACTTGCTTCACTTCACCAAGGTATTCAAAATCCAAGTCGCTAAGTACCAAGTTGCTAAAATTTTACTTGACAAATCGCTAAGCACCAAGTCGCTACAATTTTGTGACAAGTCGCTTCCGCACCAGTCGCTAAGTAGGCAAGTCGCTAAAAGCTTCGATAAGAATCAAATTATTTGGTTGTCAAGTCGCTAAATAGCAACTAAGCTAGGCATCAAATCGCTAACACCAAGTCGCTAACAAACAACTACAAGTTGCTAACTTTCCCAAGTGCTACAGTAGTGGAGAATCCACTAAATTAATAACGTTTATTGGCTTGTTTTAATAGACAAGTCCTTCATCATAATGCTAACAACATAATGATACTACTGGCGTCGTTCGGGGTCAAGGAACTTCCTTTCTTGAGCAAGTTTTATAACACCCTAGTCAGTGAACCTAATCGTTGTAGTTTAGTATTAGGGTAAGCCACAATTATGTATCGTTTCTCTAGGGGAATAGGAACGCTAGTGAGAAGTTACTACGCTAAGGTTGGGGTTGAGGAAGATTATTTTTTATCTTTTTATGTTTTAGAAATGGAAAGATACGAATCTCGTGGTTTGAATTTGGGGGTTTGGTATTCCTACCGATTACTCTACTTATCTAATTATCTAATCTAAGGTGATGGTAGTCTATGTCAAATTATTGTGTGCTCGTATGATAGTTTAAAAATGTGTTTACTTAGGTTTTATTACTCCTTAATTATCTCCTATTGATGGTTGAATTGTCACGTCCTTATTCTTAATCGCGTTGTGTGTCTAAAATTATGGGGTATGCGTTTATCTCTAACTCTTTGAACTTACCAAAGGTCTCGTCTACAAAATCTCTAGGATTTATACACTCTAACTCTAAGGCACTCTTTGTATGGTTTAGCCTACAACTACTCTAGGTGTCATAGTCTAAGGTTCACAAAGATTAATCAGCATTAACTACACAACGAATGACCTATCGCATTACTAGATCATTAACAATTAAGATAAGAGACAACAATCAATATTCAATAATTAAGTTTCATAATCACTAAGCAAACACACAAGTAAATTAGCCGGGACATGGAGAATGCAAGCATACACACAATAATCAAGACATAATTGTATTAAAGAAGTAAAGAACTTATCTTGATGTAAGATAGGGTTTGGAACCCTAAAATCCTGTACAAGACAGCCTTGGTTCGGTTTAGGTTTTTACTCCAAAAGACTACTCTATCTTGAAAAATTCGGTTCTATATATAAGATTACATATGCGGCAGTCACCTTATGATTTGTGACGCCGTCGGTGGCGTCATTAAGGTTTCGTCTTGGCCCGTTAGTCTTGCGACGGCGTCACCTTGTTCTTGTGCGCCGTCCTCTTCACTTATGGCCCGTCTGGATCAAATCAAGGCCGTCTGAGTTGCGACGGCCTACTCTTTTAAATCTTGACACCGTCACTTGAAATAAATTTGACTTCTTTCGGTCACAAAATGCTCGACGGCGTCGCAGTTAATTGATGGCGCCGTCACCTGTGTTTGGCAGCTTGAGTGTCTCGATTTCTTGACTTTGGCCATTTTCTTCGTATATCCGCTGCGTCCAAATAAGTGCCATTCCAGCAATTTGCTTTCAAGAGACCTAAAAAGTGAAAAGGAGCGATATTAAGTAATAACGGATACAAAAGTGATCAAATAAGGGCTTAAATGACCCTCAAAAAGGTACATTTTAAAACTTTATCAAATATCCCTACACTTGGTATTTGCTTGTCCTCAAGAAAATGTGCTTTTAACCAATTAATTTATAAGTTAGGGGTCATGAAGCATTGGTTTAAAACATCCACAACATATAAGCCCAAAGTCATAACAAGCACGGAAATTACATACTAGCACCTCACAAGGGGTGTTTGGATACTCGCATCTCTCGGGTGTATATGAAATATAACAAGTTGGAAATGGAAGATAAACACTCATTAGCGGTCCTAGTACATAGATTACCATAGGCTTGAGAATAGATCAAACCTCCATACTGGCGTAAGCACCTAGGAAAGACTATCAACGAGGTCTTTAAAGGGTTGTAATGTTAGGCTTACGGTAGGAAAACAAAGGGTTTGGTGGGATAGGCTATTTAGTGGTGGCATGTCAAAAATCTTTATGTTACAAGCATATGAAGAATGGCGTTGCTAAGCCAAGACTCGACACTCTAAACTCTAGATAACTGAAACAAACAAACATAAATTTAAAGATAAATGTAGGATGGTAGCCGTATGTTTTTCTTTTTTTAACATTCTATTTTTCTTTTCTCTTTTCTATTTTTTGATTTTTTTTTCATACACTTTTACTTTACCATCCTCTCTTGTAACATCAAAATGATAGGGATTTATAGGCATCCTATACAGGTTTTATTACTCTAATACTAATTTGACCCGAATTGAAAAGATCAAAACACTTGGGGTATGTTATTACATAAATAAAATTTGCGTTCCTTCTAATCATTTAAACTTTAACTATTTCCGTGAGTCCCAATCGTCCCAAAGCGTATACAAGGATATGACTCGACTTAGCAACTCCTGCAAGCAACTAGATAATTGAACTAAGGTTTGGGGTGATAACAATAATGCACTAAAAGTGAGTGCATACATGGTAGGCTAAGGCGATTTGGGTGTATATTTGGGGGTGGGGTGTAAACAATGCTCTTCATTGATATTCGGAAAACGAAAAAATCAAGAGGCCATGAAAAGGATAGGCTCAGATGGGTTAACTAGGGGTATCGTGTACTAAAGATGAGTACAACGCAAAGGTGTGGGGAATTACTCAACCAATGTGGAAGAAGTAATTATATTACGGGTATCAAACAAGGGTTATCCTAATGCCTCTTATCATTTAGTTATTCCTAATTACACAAGTGTAGTCTTACTAGCGATCTCGGGATGCATCACAAAACAAGTTCTAGAATCTAATATACTACCGGTTCACAGTCTAAGCATTAAAGATGAATGCTTTAATTCCTACTAATCTAAGGGTGATCCTCACATTTTGGGTGGAATTTAGGTGGTAGGGTTTTATTGTAGTGTATACTTCCTATCAGGCGCTTTGTTAAGACTAATGGCCCACTCTATATGTCAAAAAATTAAAAATTTGGTGCCAAAATTACCTAACGACATTTTCTCATGGTTTATTACAAAATACAATTGGACAAAGCAAATAATCAAGGATAAGCATAGTTTCAAAGTTCCCGTTTTATTTTCCTACATTTGAACATTGTCCCCAATGTTCTCCGAAAATATCAAAGTTATGATAATGGAAGGTAATAAAAGATGAAAGAAACTAATACTCCCTTGATTAGCTCGGTAGGATCGTGTGTGAAGTGGTTAAATCCTTTCCAAGAAGAATGTATCGCGTGAACTCCTTCCAATCTTATGTAACTTCTTCTTGATAAATTAAACCTGCACACTTGAAGAAAACAAGCGAAACCTTCGCGTAAATCGTGTAATATATATAGACTCTACTAAACTAGGATATAATGCTTGTGGAATGGATGTTTACAGAAATTTTGGAAAATTAAGACACAGGAAAATTCAAAAATTTATAAGTAGCTCGAAAACGAAAAAAAGTAATCATTGTTTTACTCCTTCCTGGCGCCGTCAGGTTCATGACAGCTGCGTCAGTTATCTGACTAAAAGCGGTCTGCGATTTTACAAATTGGAAAAATTACATCTTTAGAATCTGGAAACATACGCAAAAATCCATTATGACTCGATACAATCATTTGACTCGAACAAACACACATATATATCTTTTAATGAATTGCTATTCTCATGTTTACGTTTCTTTTGAAAGCGTGTGTAATCCTCTACACTATCCCTTATGTAAAATATCTTTATATGTAATTAAGATGAGGTTAAAGACAAAATAAAGCATTTTAATAAATTCAAACATGAGAATAAACAATTAATAAAAGATATACGACACACAAATAAAAATGAAAAACAAATACACATGGGTTGCCTCCCAGAAAGCTTGTTTTGTTAGGAGTCCTGAGCACGACTCTACCCTTATTTATGGATAAAGTGAAGGTTTTCCCTACACTTAAGTTTAAGTGCGGTGATAGTGCGATACACACACCCTTAGGGTGGAAATTTGCCTACGTGGGGAGAGGGTGATGGGTGATTTATATGCTCAAAAGGGTATGCTCCATTCATTATAACCTTACCTAATTCTATTGGTGTAGCGGGTGAATCAAATCTCTCTCTTAAAAATGGATCATCTTCTATCAACTTCAAAAGATTCTTAGTTGAGGATCCATCTTGACCTAATAAACCAGGTTTAAACCCATAGTGTTTCTTGTTATCAACCATGAATGGTGATATAAATAGTAGTCATGGGTTACTCCTATATTAGCTTCAACTCTACATGGCCTAGAGTCTACCACCTTTATCAAGCAACTACCCGGATTATTTATTTTGATGGGCCGGTTGGGGCCTAATTCAATTCAAGATTCACATCTAAGAGCGAGAAAATTGGGTAAGGTTTTGGTTGAGGCACCGGTTCATCAAAATTAGGAACTTCTCTAGGACAAGAGAGGTTATGACAACAAGCATGTGATTCCTTGGGGGTTCGTCTGCTACTTTGGAATTGGAAGGTATGGGTGTCATCCCAACGTTTTCGATATCGCATATACCTTTCTACCTTTTTAGGTATATTGTTCTTTCGCGATTTCTTCAGTTTCGGCATGAAGTTGCAGTAGGCCCGAAAGTGTCATGAGTTTTTAGCATTTGAGCTTGAGAGCGTTTATTTCCTTTTCTTGCTTGTGGAAAAATGTCAACATTAATCCTTGATTCATCTTGGGACTTTCTTGGGAGCAAAAATTCCTAGCATTCACATGCTTATGGCATGAGTGGTTACTTCCATGCGCCTTCACTTGGGCCTCCATACTCATAATTGCTTGTGCTTGGGAAGTTGACCGTTCTCTTGGAGTTGTTCCCAACCTTCCTCTTCATATTCAGCTAGGTCCTCAATAACCTCCCGGCATGCCTCGGCGTGAGGTTACTTAGCCTTCCACCGGCGGCATAATCAATGGTTTGTTGGAGGAGAAGTGACATGATCATAGAAGAGTTGGACTTGGAGCGAGATCAATGCCATGATGAGGACTTTATGAAGTAAGTCCTTGAATCAGTCCATGCCGTGAGAGATTCACCTTGACGTTGTTGGAACATCAAGATGTCATTCCTAAGTTTAGTGGTTCTCCCGGTGGGAAAAATTGAGCAAGGCGAGGGTGAGATCATCCCAACTTGAGATGGGCGGCGGGAAGTTAAGCTCAATCAATTACTAATGGTCCGTGAGAGAATTGGAAGAACGCCTTGGTGGCGTGGTCTCACAGTAGTAGCATCAAGGTCAATGGAATCGACAATTTTGGAAATCCGTTAGATACGATTTGGATCTTGGGCAGAAGTCCATGGAATGCACAAGTTTTGCACCAACGGGATGGTGTGGTCCTTGAAGAGTAGTTTGGGCTTGGTCGGGAATCAATTGTTCCTATAGCCTGGTGGCTTGGTCACCGGTATTCACCAAGAGTCGCGGCTCTTGGCGGAATCAATTGGTGGTGGGTTGATGAATGGTGGGTGGTTAGCACCTTCCATGATGAAAAGTGATGGATTCTGAACAAAGGTCACGAAGAAGGGGGATAGACTACGAGGAAGCTAAAAAATGAGAAAAAATTTACTTGATAGGAATCAAGCAAAGAAACCTAAGCGAGGTGGACTACTAACTAGCTATTCTATTCCCCGGCGGTAGCAAAAACTTGATAGCGCTACGCGTGGTTCGAGTCAAAGGAACTTCTTTTTCTTGAACAAGTTTATAACACCCTAGGCAGTGAACCTAATCGTTGTAGTGTTGTATTAGGGTAAGCCACGGGTATTGATATCGTTCTCTAGGGGAATAGGAATGCTAGTGAGAAGTTACTACGCTAAGGTTGGGGTTGAGGAATTATTTTATCTTTTATGTTTTTAGAAATGAAAATGCAATCTCGGGGTTTGAATTTGGGGGTTTGGTATTCCTACCGATTACTCTACTTATCTAATTATCTAATCTAAGGTGATGGTAGTCTATGTCTAATTATTGTGTGCTCGTATAATAGTTTAAAAATGTGTTTACTTAGGTTTTATTACTCCTTAATTATCTCCTATTGATGGTTGAATTGTCACGTCCTTATTCTAAATCGCGTTGTGTGTCTAAAATTAAGTGGGTATCGTTTATCTAACTCTTTGAACTTACAAAAGGGTCTCGTCTACAAAATCTCTAGGATTTATACACTCTAACTCTAAGGCACTCTTTGTGGTTTAGCCTACAACTACTCTAGGTGTCATAGTCTAAGGTTCACAAAGATTAATAAAGCATTAACTACACAACGAATGACCTATCGCATTACTAGATCATTAACAATTAAGATAGAGACAACCAATCAATATCCAATAATTAAGTTTCATAATCACTAAGCAAACACACAAGTAAATTAGCGGAACATGGAGAACATGCAAGCATACACACAAATAATCAAAGACATAATTGTATTAATGAAGTAAAACACTTATCTTGATGTAAGATAGGGTTTGGAACCCTAAAATCTTGTACAAAACAGCCTTGGTTGGTTTAGGTTTTACTCAGACTACTCTCTATCTTGAAAAATTGGATTCTATATATAAATTACATATGCGGCGAGCGTCACCTATGATTTTGTGGCCTTGGGTAATTCACCATCATTAGGGTTTCATCTTGGCACGTTAGTCTTGCGGCGGCGTCACCTTGTTCTTGTGGCGCCGTCTCTTCAACTATGGCCGTCACGGATCAAATCTAGGCGTCCAGGTTCGACGGACCTACTCTTTAAAGCTTGACACCGTCACGAAAATAAAATTTGACACGTCCCGTCACAAAATGCTCCGGCGGCGTCATGATTAAGCATTGCGCCGTCACCTTGTGTTTCCAGCGGCTTGAGTGTCTCGATTTCTTGACTTTGGCCATTTCTTACGTATATCAGCCTTTTAAGTCAAATAAGTGCCATTCAGCAATTTGCCTTCAGAGACCTAAAAAATGAAAAGGCGATATCAAGTAATACTTGGATACAAAAGTGATAAAATAAGGGCTTAAATGACCCCTCAAAAAGGTACATTTTAAAACCTTATCAATCAACTACAACTCGCTACCAATTTTTAAAGCAAGTCGCTAGCTAGAATAACACACCGTGGGTCAAGTCGCTAGCTAGAAAATCTTACAAACTGTTGGAATCACTCCTAAACAGTATTTCAAGTATTTATATTTCATATGTAATAGGTAGCTTTATTATGGCCTTTATGTTTGTTTAAGGTCAAGCTTATGTAGAAGGCCCATAAGCTTGACCCAAGCCCAATAAGGATAGGAAGGGAACTAGGAGTGTTGCCCTAGCTTCCCTCCTATAAATACCTCTTGTAAACCTTCATTTGAAGGTTGGTTGTTCAAGTTTTCTCTCATTCACTCTTTTGCATAACCGGTTACATTATATACGTGTTTGTGTGTGTGTGTTAGAACTTGTTCAATCGCCTCATCTCCTTTCTTATAAGCTTGTGTTGTAAAACTAGTGACCTAAGAGTGGTATCAATCGCCAAATAGTTGGGTGTACTCGTTTGTTTTTGAAGTTTTGTTTTTGTAACTTACGGCGTAAAGATAGCATGAACCTTTGGTTATCTTAAAAACTCGTTTTTTACACTTTTAATCCAAGATTCTTGTACTTTCAATGTTTTGAGGTGTTAAAATACTTGTTTTGGCAAAAGTTTCAAACTTTGGCGTGGATTTCACGTTTTTAAGCTTGTTTTTGTTAGGTAGGTGTGGTTCTCACGCGTAACCCGTTTAGCAGTATTGGTACATCAAAATTCACACTTTTGTGTTCTTTTGGTACTATTGAAGCTATTCCATAACAAAAATCGGGTTTAGAAACACATTTGGGCAAAATCAAAGTTACGAGTAATCCTACGCGTATCAAAACCCTAAACTTACGCGTAAGATTTTCCTTGGTTTGATCTTCATTTTTACGGTTTATTCGTGTTTTCTTACTTGGATAAGTCGAAAATACGTCGACTTTGGATATCTTTTGCCTTTGTGAAGTGTAAAAGATCATTTGAGCAAAACCTAAAATTACGCATAAGCATAAGCTACGGCGTAGAAATCCTACGCATAAGATTCACTTTTGCGTAAACTTAGGTCTGCGCATAAGGTAATCCTACGCCTAACTTTCTACGCCTAACTTTTGTCTACGCATAACTTTAGTGCTTTTATCCTACTTACGCGTAAGCTAAAACCTCCGCGTAACTCCTCATTGTTACGCGTAACTTTTGGTGTTTTTACGCATAAGTGCTACTTGGTTCTTGTCTTTTCTACGCCTAAGGACACTTCATCAACAAAGGTTCATTCGACTACAAAGATCCATTTTACCACACAAGTTTTTCAACATGTCACAACCACCATACTCTAACTATTTCCCTTACACTTATCCTCAGCGACAACAACAACTAAGTCCACAACATCGGCAATGGAATCAACAACAAGCAATTTATCAACAACAATTTAATCAACAACATACTCCACAACTTGCTTCAAATCCACAACCTCAAATGGTTCAACCACCACCAAGTTCTCAAGTTCAACCGTACACAAATGAATTCAATCAACATCCATCAAGGAACACTATGAAGGAACCCACTTGGTTTGCAAAGATGTGTGAAGCTTTAAGCGGCCAACAATCAATTCATGAGGCTGGATCACTTGATAGACCTCAATGCTCACTCCAAGCAACTACGATCAATGGGTGATAAGGTTCTTTAGGTTTTGTGATCTAAAGAAGCCACATGGAAAGTTCTTAAAGAAGGTTATCTTAGAAGGTCCATTTGAGATGCCTACTATCATTGTACAGGAGATCCAAATGCCATTCCACGAGATGAACAAACCAACATTGCTCTTTGCGATTTAAATCCTGAGAACTTCTACACTATGAAGCCGATGAACTTGCAATGGAATACATCCTCTTAGGATTACCAAACCCAATTCTTAGTAGTGTTGATGCTCAAAAGCTGCACAAAAATGTGGGATCATATTAGTCTTCTTATGGAAGGATCGTACTCAATCGGGGAGGATTTGGAATCCAAAATTTACTTGGCGTATGAACACTTCATGATTGAACACGGAGAGACACTAGAGTCTTATCATCATAGATTTTCAGACATCATCAATGATTTGGATAAACACAACATCATCATGCCAAGAATTGCAGTGAATACTAAGTTCTTGAGTAGTCTTGGTTCTGAATGGGAGAAGTATGTCATTTTTCTCCGTCAAGCGAAGAACATGCATCAATCTACCTATGGATTGTTGTACGATTACTTGAAACCTCATGAAAAGGAAGTTGATCGGGAAAGGATTCTCCGTGCTCAAATTGCTCCACCAACATCAGGAAAATCAACAACTTGCCTTATATGCTCAAAACAGTTATTCTCCTCAACCGGCAACTCAACCAACTGCTTCAAACACACCTTCACAACAACAACCTCAACAAAATCAATTGGTTCCATACAACAACAATGCTCAAGCATATGTCGATGGCGAGGAATCCGATCCGTTCGAAGCATTGCAACAAGGATTTGCTATGATTGCTAATGCCTTTAGCGGTTATACCAACAAATCCAACAATGCGTATTAGTTCCTCATCTAACACACGGACTCAAAACATTTGTGAACAATGGGCGTGTTGAAGTTGAGAATCGTGATTATGGTGCGTCGGATGGGCGGTGGTCAAGGGTTTAATCTTTGTGGGTAGAAATAACAACGAGCTCAAGTGGTGGAGCAGGGAAATGCTGGCATGGGTTGAATGGTCTTGATGCTACAAGCTGCAATGAGAAGGGACACCTGGCTAATGCATGCCCAAAGCCAAGGACTAAGGGCCGTGCTTATTTCAAAGAGGCTCTTCTTTTGGCTCTTAAGGATGAAGCTGGTGGAACTCTCAGACAAAAAGCGAGCTTTATGGCAAATCTTGACTCGGATGATGATATGGAGGACTTGCGGGCCAATGCATTTGTTATGTTGATGGCTAATATCGGCGTTACACATGAGTGACCTGGGTCCGGTGTATGACAGCGATGGCTTGTCTCAGGTACCGAACAAACCATATTTATCTCGATCTCATATCTCGCCAACATCGCATCCGGCAAGGCTCGGAATGTTCAAAATGAGTCATCCACATCTCATTCGGCGATTTTCAACTAGACCCCGTAGTTATATTTGACGATCAAGATGACCTAAAGGTTTCCCTTGATAATCAAATTGACTCCGTGGTCATACTTGAGGATCTAAATAATGATCATGTTGTGACTCACGTTGAACAAGATGAACTTTTGCCCCATCCAGATCTTGTTCTGTTACTTCAAGACCAACAATCCCAAATTCTTTGCATGTGTTGCATTAAATCGGGACTTGAAAAGTAAAATGCCTTTGTTAACAAAGGATTTTGAATGTTTACAAAAGCAACTTAACTTTTTCAAAACTCAAGAAAAGCGTGAAAGCGGTTTTGGCGACCTTTGCCAAATCTTATCAAAGCGAAAAATATTTAGAGCGGCAGGATCGTGATCTAGCAGCGAAGAATGCTTTGTTATGCGAAATAGAACAAGCTGAAACATGAACATAAAAAGCAAATTCTCACCTTGGAAAATCAAAAAGCTAAGGCTGAGTTGTTAACTTGTCAAAAGCAGTTCTCTGCATACAAAAAGCATTCAACGAAGCGAATAGATGATCATCTTGAAGAAATCATCGGCTTGCAAAACAAACTTAAAGAGTTTAAAGCTGTTGTTTACAAACATGGCGAGTCGGTCACAACCATTGAAAAGTTTACTTTAAAACCAAATCCAAATGGATATGGACGAATCTTGCGCGATTACAAACCTAAGCTTTCAACCAAAACATTCAAACCAAATCACGAAGTTTCGGTCACGAGAATATAAAATTGATAATTACATTTATGAATGTTGTTGAATATCATCGTCAAGAGGAATTAGATGCAGAAGGCGAGAGTCGATCAAAATTAAAAACTGCTGTTTACAACAAACCTTTTAATTATTCTAAACCGGTCACTTTCGTCACACCAGCGGATTCTTCCAACACACCAAGAGTTATCATCAGAACACCTGAGTCTTCTATTGTTAATCCCAAAGCAGACTTTGCACAAACTTATGGTCCTTTACCTTCCATTAGTGAAGTAAACTCACAACATGAAAATCGAAAAATTCTTCGATATTTTGACATTTTCATGGCTGACCTCAAAATTTTACAACATGAGATAGAATATCGATCCGAAATCAAAGTTGAACATTTTCAATAAGCCTCTCTAGCGAGAACAAAGAGACATTTTTAAGAAAAATCTTTTACCTAATGTTAAAAACTTGAAAAGTTGTGCAATTGCACGGAAAAGGATTTTCATAAGGAACTTGGGGTCATGAAAAGCGTTTTGAGAAAGCGAAACATCTATTTCAAACACTAAGCGTAAAAAGAAAATGTTAAGAAAAGATGTTGATCGACTCTTGGAAGATGTTATATGTGCGGATGTTCAAAATGTTGTGTTATTGAATTCGTTGTCATATGCATTTGATAATATCTCTGGCGTCTTGTGCGTCGTGGTAAATGTTGAGAACAGCGATAATGTGCTTGGTCGAGTCCTTAAGCTGTTGAAAACAAGCGATTGTCAAGCGAACTTTCATATGCAAAACGTCGTCTTAATTGGTGTCAAAAAGATATTCACGATCAACAAATTGCTTTTCAAAACAAAATCAACCGATTCGTGCAAAACCTTCGATTCTAAAATTGAGCAACTGGATGATCAAAGCGTGTCTTTCAAGTGTCAAATCTCAAAATATGAACAAGAACTTGTAAAAGTTAAAAGGAATATGGTGTCATATTTGATTTACTTAAAAGACTTCGTGATGAAGCATCAAATGAAGTTGATCATTATCTTGCACACACTAAAGAAGTTATGCATTTTCTTTGGAAATGTTGATGCGAAAATCAAGATCGATTCACACTATCATCAAGTTAAGAGAAATGTTAGGAAAGTATGAACAAATTCTGCCAACAATCATTAAGAGATTAGCCCCCGTAACACTTAGTACTCATGCACCTAGAATCTCTTCTGCCAAATCACAAGTAGCTAGCGTGCTTCCTTCTCTTGAAAGCAGAGGAATAGTTGAGCCTTTTCCAAGCGTCCGCACTTCACGACCTAAGAGCACTCAATTGAAGAATAGGAAGTTGCGACCTAAGAAAAGATCAATCAAGAATGCTAAAGTAGAAGAACACCCTAGGACTCTGAATAAGACACCCGTTGCCTCCACTATAGATATTGCGTCTAGCAAATGTAATAGAAATAGTGATGTAACGAATGCTAAACCATTAAGTACTTTTGATATTGATCGATGCACCTTGTGTTTTTTGTGGTAAAAGTATGAATTCTGATTGCCATGATAAATGTGTTGCTAAAGCTATAATCTCTCGTTTAAGGAATCCTAAGAACAGGAATACCTCTAGGCCAACTAATCTTTCTAAGTGCATTGGCTTGGTAGACCGCCATCTTTAGATTCTAAGAAGCGCATTCTTTGTCCTGTAGCTCGGTTTCACCTCCTAGGATTGTAGTACCACCTAGTGAATTCACTAAGACTAAAGCAAAGAGTAGTTATAGATGGCGGAAATGGATATATAACACACTAGGATTTAAGTGGATACCTAAAGCTATTGATGTGTGTATATCTACTAAAAGCTGCTATGGAACCCTCTAACATTTGGGTTCCACATCTACTTCTATTCCATCATTGTGATGCATTATTGTAATGCACGGTGATCTGATCATTCTCTGGATTGTTGATAGCGGATGTTCCGGCACATGACAGAAATCTTAAATGTTATCAAACTTTATTGCAAAGTTCATTGGCCTTTGTCGGGTTAGGGAATGATCACTTAGCGACTATCATGGGCTACTGGAGATTATGTCAATGGGAACATCGAAATTAGCGAGGGTTTACTATGTGGAAGGCCTCGGTCTAATCTGTTTCGATGAGGTCAATTTTGTGATGGAGATTTGGAGGTTGCTTTCGGGAGAAAACTTGTTTCATTAAGTGATCTACAAGGAAATGACCTTATGTCCGGCTCGCGTAATTCTAGTCTCTACACTATCTCTATGCAAGACATGGTTGCTTCCTCTCCCATTTGCTTACTTTCTAAGGCAACATCAACAAAATCCGGCTATGGCACGTCGTCTCTCACATCTAAACTTTCAAACCATCACCAACCTTGCTCGACACAAACTAGTTGAAGGACTCCCGCGATTCCGGTATTCAAAAGATCACCTTTGCTCAGCTTGTGAACAAGGGAAAAGCACTTGTGCTCATTTTCCTTCAAAGGTGGAACCACGACTCAACATGTGCTTCATCTTCTTCACATGGATTTGTGTGGCCCGATGCGCGTGCAAGCGATCAATGGCAAACGCTACATCTTAGTAATTGTTGATGACTACTCACGATGGACTTGGGTCTACTTTCTTAGTAGCAAAGACCAAGCTCCACAAATGATCATCACCTTTCTCACAAAAATACGAGGTTGACTCCGAAACACCGTGAGATCATCGAACAGGACAAAGGCTGAATTTGTTAACAAAACCCTTCGTGAGTTCTATGAGAAAGTGGGAATTGAGCATCAAACATCTATTGCCGCATACACACGAACAAAGCGGAGTTGTTGAAGAAGCGAAACGAGCGTTAGTGGAAGCCGCAAGAACAATGTTAATAAATGCTAAACTTCAGATTACTTATGGGCGTATCTCTTGCATGCTATACTCAAAACCGTTCTATGATCACCAAGCGCCACAACAAAACACCTTTCGAGCTTGTCCATAACTGAAAACCGAATCTAAAACACTTTCATGTATTTGGATCTCTTTGCTATCCGAATAATGATCGTGATGATTTTGGAAAGCTCAAAGCCAAAGTTGACATTGGAGTCTTTATCGGATCTTGTGATAATTCCAAAGGTTTCGAATCGGAATCGTCATTACAAAGCGGTGATGGAAGCGATTCATGCTCATTTCGATGAACTTCTTGAAATGGCTTACGAGTATAACGACTTAGAACCGGTCACAACCGCTTAAACTTCCCTCAAACCCCATCATCACCGGTGAAGAAAGCCCTCGACTTACTCGTCACCAAATGGAAAGGTTATTTGCTCCTGCGGTTGTGTGGCGATATTGATGAGCGTGCTCGGGTGTATCCATTGTTTCCATTTGCACAACCCGATAATATTCCTATACGATACACGCTACAACAACTCTTTGTTGAAGAAGCACCTACACTAATTGACTCCAACACAACAGTTGAACACACCGCTTCCAACAATGATGAACCGGTGATGATATTACGAATGAAATACCCCCACTGATTTTGATCCAAATCGTTCTTCAACCCGTTTGCTAATGAGGCTGCTGCACGGATGTCGCGAATCTTCCACAAACCATTTGAATCCTCGAGCACAATGTATACCAACGTCAACCCTCCACACATAGATGGACGAAAGACCATCCTCTCGAAAACATTATTGGCAACCCGAATCAACCGATCGTTCACGAGACAAGCGTCTTCACTCGACGGTGAACATTGCATTTATGCACTCACCGCCGCGCCAATCGAACCTAAAACATCAAAGACGCAATGACAAAAGACAACTGGATTGAATCCATGCAAGAAGAACTCAACCAATTCAAGCGTCTTGAAGTATGGGAACGGTTGAAAGACCAACGAGGAGTCTCGTCATTGGTCTAAAATGGATTTGGAAAAACAAATTGGATCTTTGAAGGAACGCGTCATCGAAACAAGTCACGTCACGGTGGCTAAGGGTTATCGTCGGGAAGAGGATTAGACTTTGAAGAATCTTTTGCTCGGTTGCTGCGTCTTGAGGCATTCGGATATTTCTAGCATTCGCGACTCATATGAATATAGCGGTCTATCGGATGGATGTCAAAGCTGCGTTTCTCAATGGACAACTTAAAGAAGCGGTTTATGTCGACCAACCGGATGGATTCGTTGATCCCGAGTTTCGAATCATGTCTACAAAGCGAACAAAGCTCGTATGGTCTCAAACAAACTCCTCGGGCATGGTACGATAAGCTATCATCTTTCCTCATTGCTAATAATTTCACCAAAGGTTCGGTTGACCCAACTCTTTTTATACAATATCACGGGGAACATATCTTAATTGTTCAAATTTACGTGGATGACATCATTTTGGGTCTACACATAAAAAGTTTTCAATCGCTTTTGCAAAACTAATGAAGAAAAATTTTGAAATGTCCATGATGGGTGAACTTACATTCTTTCTCGGACTGCAAGTTCATCAATCACCGCGTGGTATTTTCTTGAGTCAATCTAAATATGCCCTTGAATTGTTAAACAAATTTGGAATGAAAACACTGACACCTATGCCACACCAATGGCTCATACCAAGAAGTTAGGCGCTGATTTACATGGGAAATTGGTGGACCCTACAAAATACCGTAGTATTATTGGGTCTCTCATGTATCTAACGACTAGCGGACTGATATTGTCTTTGCCGTTTATCTATGCTCCGTTATCGGTCGCGACCAAGCTGAAACCCACCTCTCGAGGCTAAAAGAATCCTCCAGATACATAAAGGGAACCATTAACTTGGGGATCGGTATCAGAAGGATTCGGTTTTGAACTAATCGCTTTTTAGGATCTGACCCGCGGGGATGCTTAGACTCACGGAAAAACGCACCGGGAGCTTTACAATTTCTTGGTGATAAGCGGTGTCTTGGCAATCGAAGAAGCGAGGATTGTACATGTTGTCATCAACCGAAGCTGAATATGTAGCCATGTCCGCATGTTGTGCTCAAGTCATATGGATGAGAACACAACTCAAAGACTATGGTTACGTATTTGGAGAATCCGATGTATTGCGACAATGGAGTGCAATTGCAATCTCGTGCAACTCGGTTCGGCACTTTCGAAATCAAAGCACATCGATCTTGATATCATTTCATCAAGGATCACGCGTGGAGCAGTCTTGTTGAATTATATTTTGTGGGTCTGAGAATACCAATTGGCAGATCTTCTCACCAAAGCCTTGCCTACCACTAGGTTTAATGAGTTGGTCCACCGGATTGGTATGAGGTGTTTGACTCAAGAGGAATTGGATGACCTCCTAAAGCAGTCTTAAAACACAAAACACCAAAACATCTTTTGTAAATATTTTCAAAAACAAAATACAAAATTATAAAATCTGATAAAAACAACAAAAATATTCTTCTAATCTACTTTTCTTTCAACATTGCAAGTACATTTCTTCCGTCAACACTTTAATCTTTCAAAATTCAGGTATTTTTCGATCAAGTGTTGAGGGGAGAAAATAAACTTTGTTTCAAATCACTGTGTACTTGCATGTTATCACATCTCAGTTGATTCTTTTACAAATGGTGGTACATTTTATGGTTCAAAGACACTCCTCGAACTTTAATTTATAACCTTTCATTATTTTCTCAAGTCGAGGGGAGTGTTGTCAAGTTTCTTTCAAAATCTTCATGTTTGGTAACCAAAATGGAAGTTAAAAGGCTTTGGTTGAAAATGGAAAAGGTGGAGGGACTGAAACTGCCAAAACCGCAAAGTCATTTTTGATAAAACTCTCCACCTAACTCTTATACTTCTCATTTATTACAAAATACCTAAAAGAATCCTACGCCTAATAATCACTCAAGAATTCTGTGCTTTTGATCATCATTGTGTAAGTTGTTTCTTGTGTAAAACATGTTTCTAAGCAAAGGTTTTTAATTTCATTCAAATCCTAACGGCTAAAACGTTTTTTCTGGCGTGATTATGTGTTCTACGCATAAGCGTATGAACACACAATCATTGTGTGTATGATTGTGGTAAAATGATTTGTGTCAAAACGTTCAAAATACATCAATGATACCATTTTTACCATTAAAATCCACCCAGAAACACGAATTGATGAGTCTTGAAAATTAGGGTTTATGAGTCGAATTGGGTATTTTCGTATATGAAGTGTTTTGGTCAAAAAGATTGTTGTGTTATGCTTATGTGATGATGAATTGATGATATCCATGCCTTATAACCACCCAGAAACCTCAATTGATTCAATTTGGAATTAGGGTTTAATGTTCTAAAATTGGGTATTTTTGATTCACCAAATTAAGTGTTAAAACTTGGTCAATATGATCTCACAACATCTAAGATATACAAGAAAAACTTTGGTGCATAATCCATGGCTAGATTTCATACGCGTAGAATTAGGGTTTAGTCTACGCGTATGGATTTCTACTGCATAAGCGTTAAAATGTCCAATTATGTTATGATCTGTCATAAAATGAATGTTATGTGTTAAACATTGATGATATGATGCTTTATTTCAGGCTTGCAACACGTAATATTCAGAATCAAGGTTGTTGTTAATCTACACATAAGGATCACCTTACGGCGTAGCTTGTTATCGCGTAAGATTTGTCTTACGCGTGGCGTCTACGCATAAGGTTCTACATATGGGACTACTGGCGTATCACGTGAAGGATATGCGTAAGCGATGACCTCTCATAAGGTCAACTCTTACGGTAGCCTTACGGCGTAAGGTTAATATATGCCTACGCATAAGCTTTACGCATAAGGTCATTTTTCCTCACGTAACACTTCTTACGTAAGTTAAGACCCTACGCGTAAGTTTACGCCTACGCATATATCATTCCTTTCTACGCATAACTTTACCAATCCTACGCATAAGCCGTGATCATACCTTCGTTATGAATTGTTACGTGTACAAACTTGTAAATAAACTAATCATATCATCACGAATCCTAAAATGTCACTAATAAACTGAAATCGTTTGATATGTTGTGAACAATAAGTGATAAAATAAACTTTAAAACTTAAAGTTAACTAACTCACGAAACATTTCACGGCGTCATTGGACTATTGAATATACAAGTGACTTAGGACTCGTAACAATCATTGACCTTTGTACATTCAATAACTAGACAATAAGACCTTACGTTGACTAACATTATGTCTTCGATATGTTGGTTCTTTTGGCTAATGTTATTTCGAGATCCACATGGTGAACAAATGAATATGGATGCACCTGAAGTTCTCTCCATTGATGATATCTATCCTCATGGCTATCCAATGAAGATAGGAAAGAATAATCTCGGTGTTGACTTTGACAACCTCACTTGCTCTGAATCTTCATGTTTAATTGCTATTGACATTACGAGGACTCATCCGTATCGAACATGCTTTCACACTCTGCAAGCCGTTCACGAGATCTACATCCAACGATTACGGAACACTATGGAAAGGGTCAAAGGACAAAGCTATGGTGGCGGTGACTCTGAATCACAAACAAGTCACCATTACACTGCAGACTTAAGAGTACATTCTCCTAATTCACGATGTCGATCCAACCAAACTATATGCCACACTCTTGAAGAGCTCACTCTCTAATTCTTAATCAATATCGGTTATGACGAGGCTACGGGAGTAATCACCAAGCATTCTCACGTAGAGCTTAAGAGTATTCCTCAACCACGGAGAACTCTCTACATGATCATCACCAAGTCGTTTACGTGCGTGGCGGCTATGAGCACCCTAAGCTCATAGGCTGCAAATATTACGGGCATTGGTCAACATAAAACACATCGCTATCGAAGCTCTGATTTGGGATGACATGATGTCATTTCTCAACAAACTTGGCTCAAAGATTCCCTACATCGGATATACAAAATTGTTGATCCAGAGAGCACTTGGACTTCATCCTGACATTCCCAAGAGGCTCAATGACCCCAACAATCACGACATGTTGACGGAACCCATTCTATCTGTTAGAATCAAGGAAGCGTCTACAAAGAAACAAGGTCTTTGTGCTGCCGATTTCCTTCTAGCGAAGATGTCGAAAGCTTCGAAGCGTACAAAAGGTATGCAGGAGCGGTCGGACAAGGCAAAGTTGGTCATCTCGACGAAAAATCTTACGGAACACCTATAAGGAGAACCAAAGAGGAAGTGCGGGGAAGTCGGCAAATCTTGTGAGTCAAAGGAAGTTCCCCAAGAGGAACCCTCCTTCAAAAAGGATTGTTCCATCTAAGGAAGCTGCTCCCATCCCAATTCCCAAACCCGAACCAAAAGAAAGCTTGTGGGCCGAAAGCTCGAAGGCAGCGACACGGATGAAGAGATTACCTTCTCACGAATGCACGCCGTATCCCTCCTCCGGCTGACTAAATCTACAAGTCCAACAGCCGAACATGGAAAAGGAAAGACTCATGTACTTGAGTCTCATGATGAAAGCTCTGAAGATGAAGAAGAGCAAGCGGATCAATCCTACAGGGAAGAAGTTTAAATTAGTTAGACAAATTCAAAATTTGTTGAAGAATTTGCAAAAGATCAAATGGGTGGCCCGGAGGATCAAGTGGTCTTTGTCCACTCTTCACGTCACGATGCGGTTAATCAACCCGATAAAGGATCACGTGCCACCACTCTTGTGCAACAACAACGCTTGTGAAGGAGTCTCTGATCTTAACATTGAGGAACGAGAAAAGAATATGGTGAGAAAGAGAAAGCGATGAAGAAGCTAAGAGGCAGACGGAAGAAAAGGCTAAAAGCTGGACATGATGGCGAAGAAGATTATGATGACTTTCTTCTCGCCAGCATCCAACTCGTTCCAAGGAGGATACTTCTGCACCTCCAAAGGACCCCGAATCTCCTCATGTCCCTCCTCATCAGATTCTTCATCTCACTCATCACCACCACCATCAAAAGATCAACAAAATCATCATCCAAATCTGTGAAGAAACCACCTCGATCTTGGATTTCTCAAGCTCATAAAGGATTCACAAAGGCTGTCAAACAAGTCGAAAGAAAAGCGTGCTCATCAAAAGCTAAATTTCTTTCTTTGATCACATACAAAGACATATGTATGACGAGCATGACAAGATGGAGAAAGAAAGGGAATTTGTTGAGAAGTTCATGAAGAGTCATCGTAAAGAGGAACTGAGCGAAATGATCGAAGGTTACACTAACAAGTACCTTCAGGATATCGTTCCTAAAATCCAAAAGAGCTGGAAAAGGCGACAAGAGATCATACTCACAAGTTTCTTCTTGACCTTGTCCCGGTGTGACTAGAGAAATATTTTCAGACAACTCACCCCTAACATCGTAGCATTGGTTAAAAATACAATGGCCAAAGAAGCGATCTCTCGAATGGAGTTAATCGCTCAACTTGTGATACAAATGTCAAAGCGATGCGGAGCGTTTGCCGGATGAAGCTAAATGTTTCGAAAATCTACTTGATTTTCAACTCAAATCATCATGCAAGGAGTCAGCCGATCAACCCAAACGACCAAGAGATGACGATGATAAGGATAAGGAATCGCACCTAAGCGTCGAAGCGATGCGGTAAATCTACCTCTATGCCACCTCCTCCATCACGAACTTCTTCTCAACAAAGGTCTCCTCCACCTCGGTCTTCTCTTGATAAACCTCGGGGCGATTCGAGTTACCACCCCGACTCATAAAGCGGTGATTACTTTGAGTATACGGGTGGTGGCGATGAAGAGGTCCTTGAGCCCCGACAACAACCCACCTCACCCAAACAAGTCACGAAACCGATATCATCATCAAGGCCTTCCAAAAGAAGAAGAAGACGACTTCGGCAGTTGTCTCATGGCTAAATAACGATAAAACCGAAGAGTTTGAATGGTTCTCCACACTTGTCAATCAAACTCCTACCACGATGAAGGTCAAGAATTGGTAGACGGTTCTACATTGGAGCACGCAAAAACTTTTGCAAGAAAAGTTCCATGTGAAGAAAATGGCGAAATCTGAATTGAAGCGAATCAAGAATGAAGCATTCCAACTTCTTAAAGACTTAAGCGCCGAGGTCGAATATCATCTTGAGAACATCGACCGAGCTATGTCTAACGACATGGATTGGCTCAATCCGGAAGCAAACATTGACTTCACACAAAGGGACAACCCTCCATACTACACCGATTGGACCAAACCTCTACCGACCATTGGCCAAACAGACGAACCACGGATTCCCTTCCGATACTTCTTTAGAGACACGGATTTTCTCTTACACGGTAGCGATGGTTCGCGAAAATAAGCTACATCATTGACTCTTCCATTCCCAGCGGCTATTTACTCAAACTGCATAGCTATCGAGGAACGTGCAAATCACTTGTTTTCGACAGCGTGCAAGCATACGACCAAGATGCATTGTATGGGATTCATCATTGGCACGAGCAGCCAAGAATCTACTACGTAAGTTGGTTGAAGTCTCAACATGCAGTTTATAGTTCTAAGGACATCGTGGCCATCAAACACATTGATCTCAAGTCTAAGTGGGACTATTCATTCTTAAAGAATATCATAGTCAAGCGACAAGATGAACAGGACTATGGATTCTCGAGGTGACTTTGAGAACTTGTCCTCAGCGACATCGAAGACATGTACCTTGCCAAGTGCAGGTGCGTATGAGACAATTCTCGGCGAAGTTCAACGTGAATTTATCAAGTCGGTTCTCATCTTCATTAGGCGCATTGTGATCAAAGAGCGTGTTGAAGATATCCGGATGGTCATTGAATCTTATCGACGCGTGTCAACCTTACTCCTCCAATGCTTACTCTTCCCGATCTCAATCAGCTACCTCAATATACGCTCATCAAGGCAAACCTTTCGGAGTTGTCTACCGCAGTGAACTTCAAAGAAACTACTTAATGGCGTGTAGTGATCTTCAGAAATTCGGGGATCATACTTTGAAGCTGGTTAGGGACGGATTAGCATCTGAGTTGAAGGATATACGCTGAAAGTGGGATCTAAACGCTATTTGGAATTCTCGTGAAAGGAGGGATGTGAGAAGGATCATCACCATGATTGATGAACGGTTGTTGAGGCGGGATCGATTCGATTGGAGAGCTATGTTGGTGGTCGACCGGAGAAACATCACCGCTTTCAACGCCTGCATGCACTCACAGGAACATCATCGCACTTCCGGTACCCCTTGAATTGTTTTCTTCATAATTTTGGATGTATGATTTAATATGTCGATGGCTTGTGCACACATAACGATGTACAACCCGTAATTGTCAAGAAAGGACCACGTGGTGCGGCTTGATTGCCACAATCCTTATTAAAAGGAGCGAAAGCTTCTTACTTTTGAGTAAAACCTATCAAACCTTTCATTTTTCAAGGTTTTGCTCAAAAGAACAAGTACTTTCCCTTAAGACTTTCAAAACCTCAACCGTTTATATCACTTGTTGAGGGGAGTATTTGAAACTTTGTTCACAAATTGTTCACGATGGTCATTCTTCCCAAACTTTCGAAATGGTCATATTTATTCTCAAACATTTAAAAAATAACACTTTAATATGCCATTTTTGAGGGAAAAATTGTGATAAGAAATATGTTGTACAAAATGCAAATGAATCTGTGTACCTCGGACTTAACCAACGAATTGACGATACTTAACTGTTAGTAACTTCGAAAAGACTTGTCTGGGACGGGTAATAATTTCAAGCTAGTTCGCTAGTGATGTAAATGTGTCTCGCAAAGGACTTGTCGGAGTAGAATGTACCATTCGAGAAACTCTTGATAGACATGAACTCTGGCGGGTTTGACAACCTTCCAAGGTTTGTCTACACCTTCAAGGTAGTTATTAGAGCTAGTTGTCACCTAAAAGCGGACAATGTAACTCTTTAACTATGCAGCGTAACCGTGTCTCAGCTGGGGATTGTCTATCTTCAGTGAATCAATTCAAAAGGTGCGCTCTTTTCTCCTGTGCATTTAACCATTAAAACTATTAAGCACATGTGGAAGGGGAGTATTTATGCAAAACATCATCTCTCACAATGGTTCAAACATGTTTTTCATTAACAAACCCTTTGAGAGATATTTTTCATACAGTGGTTTTAATGGCAAACATAGGTTAGTCATGGAGTTATAAGGTGACTAAGGTTAGGAATAACCGTCCTATGATCCTTGAGCGGAGGGATCTACCCACGGACACTACCATTAGTTAGTGTTAGAAGTCCTTAGGTATGATTGTAAAAAGGAGAAAATGAGAATCGGGGAAAGAAGGAGTTGAAGAATTAAAAAGAAATGCAAAGAAAAGGGTGAAAAGAAATAGCCCTCAGTTATTCAACTTAGAGGCGCATAATCGGGTTCAATTCATATACTCTTGGTTGTCACTTAGTGGCACCGGTATTGAAGATTAAAAGTCGTCATGGACCCGGTGGCGCATGCACTAAACCTTCTTAGCCACTCAAGTTTCTCTCAGCAAAAGCTTGTTTCATTCTCACAGGGAACCCTACGTAAACTATCGGCTTTCTCCTAGAGATTGCCGGTATTGAAGAAGGAGACCCTCTCCCTAGTCTCCGCTCAGGAAAACCAAAACGCACTATTGAGTCTAGAGCCACGAGATTCATCAAAAGATCTCTTAGGAACACTTGACATTTAATCACTTGATGATCAACTAATAAGATCATCGGTGGTTCATATCGAGTCCTTCACAGATCTTAGCAATCTGTCAAGAACATTTATGAGAGGTTCACATCTGTGATCCTCGGTGATTGAATGGAAACTCTGCGGGGTCAACATCAAACGGCCCGGCCGAGTCACCGGTAACTCCCGTGGATTGCGGAGTGTGTCTCAAGCGGTCTGATCGTGAGGTGATGCTTGATTGTACCTCGACTCATCAGCTGTAGATGTACCGGTACATCGCGTTATCTCACTTGTGGGACTCCGGTTCGAGGCGGCCTTTGTAAGAATTAGAGTTGTGTTTTCACACTATTTTGTTAACACTCTCGAAGTTCAAACTTGTAAGTGCCGGAAACCGCTTATTACTAACCGTTTGAAATGTTTTCTTCTTATGGAAGCTCGGGCGGGATGATCGTCTTGATTCTTCTCATGCTAACGCCAACATCATCACTAATGGAAGTTCTATTCAAAAGCAACACAACCGTCAGAATGATTCTTCGTCAAACCAAAGAATCTACAAAGTTAAAGACTTAAAGAACTTCATCGGTATTGAATTCCAACGTCAAAGAGCGTGTGAGCATGTTGAAGAATGGCGTGGAACCTTTGGAGCAGCGCGGACTGAGGCGGGCCGTCACGGAACAACAACATACTATCACTTTCACCACAAAGAACAATGATCAAAGAACAAAGTTAAAGATGGCGTCAAAGCATAAGCGTTCAAAGATAACTATCTCTCTACTGGGGAGATTGTTCAAATCAAGGCAATTCTTCTCACAAGAAAGAAGAATGTCAGAAGGCGTCACTGCTACTATTACATCAACGCCTTCACCGTTTTCATTCATATATACTTGAGGGGAGATTGTTGGAATCACTCCTAAACAATATTTCAAGTATTTATATTTCATATGTAATAGGTAGCTTTATTATGGCCTTTATGTTTGTTTAAGGTCAAGCTTATGTAGAAGGCCCATAAGCTTGACCCAAGCCCAATAAGGATAGGAAGGGAACTAGGAGTGTTGCCCTAGCTTCCCTCCTATAAATACCTCTTGTAAACCTTCATTTGAAGATTGGTTGTTCAAGTTTTTCTCTCATTCACTCTCTTTGCATAACCGGTTACATTTATACGTGAGTGTGTGTGTGTTTAGCTTGTTCAATCGCCTTTATCTCCTTTCTTATAAGCTTGTGTTGTAAAACCAGTGACCTAACACAAACACCACTTTTCAATCCAAAAAACAACCCAAACACGATGATTCAAGCATACCAAATCAAAACCCAGGCACATACAATGATTCTAAATACAAAACTACACCCAAAATTCAAACTTTAACACTAGAAATGATTCAAATGATGCAAAAACCACTAAACTTTCTCAAACTCTAAAACCATATAAAAATCACTAGAAATCCAAGGATATGTAAGAGATGATCAAACCATGGCTCTTGATACCATTTGTAACATATTGGATTTCACAAACACACTAAAACATAATCACAAGTAGGCGAATAAGATGTTTTAGAGAGAGAAAGTGGGATATTATAGAAAGAGAAACTTGTGGAATGTTAGATTCCCAATGAACATCCAAACCTATACCTTGCAAGGTAGAGGGTATTTATAGGTTACAAACTAAACGACCTCCTGACGGCCTGTGGATCAGGTATACAGTGGGTAAAGACCCGCCCTTCCTCTACGGTGTTGCACTAAACTAAATAGCTAACTAAATAACTTAGTAAATAACGTAATGTCTACGAGCTAACTTATGCTAGATTATATTTGGGGTAACCGATACTTCACTATGGAATTTTCTAATTCCTAACAGAAGTACTGAAGTTAAGATCAAGTGATAATCATTGAGATGTTGTTCATTAAGTCAAGAAACAATTTACAGCTTACAATAAACTTCAAGATAAAAGACCATCCCTATACAAAATCTACCAAACATATTCTAGATCCTATCATCTATTACAAAAGCTGGTGGATATGCATGACCAGTACGATGAAGAAGCTGAAGATGAAAATGGAATGATGGATTGATGAAAACGACGATGGATGCATTTGTGATATGAGAAATCTTCAGTTGTTCCATCTACTCATTCCACCATAAAGCATCACACCACCTTCTACTCCACCTTCCCTTTTCCCTTTCCCTTCACCTCTGCCTCCTTGCCCTTTCCCTTACTTCCATGGTATGAAGCACCAAATCCTAGAGCAGGAAGAGCAATCACCACCTCTCTTGTTTTGGGAGTGGGGATTACCGCACGTGGGCCTTGGTTAGGGTTGGGGTTGTGAAGGTTGGGGCTTCTCTACACCTGCTGATGTCCTCTCCTCTTCCTCTCACCAATCTGTGAAGATTGGCTCTAGACGCTCAGTAGTCATCGAACCCTAGATGAATCACTTGGATTCACTACACTATCATCTTCAGAAGAAGGAAGAAAAGGGGACTTCAAAGGATGAGGTTCATCTTGATGTGGGTATCGAAACAATGGGTGTGAATCATAACTGGATGATGATGATGATGAGGAGGAAGTTAGATTGATGATTTCTGGTTTGGTAGACATGTTTGTTGTTGCTGATTGTGGAATTATTGAAGAAATTAGGGTTTTGAAGTAAATTGGGGTAATTGATATGTGTTAATTGTGAATTGGGATTATCTTATAGGCGAAGTCAAGGTTTGATGGCAATTAATGTGAGTTGGGTGGCACAGTAAAACTAAAGATATTTACTGAAGATACTTTTACACTTGAGTTGATTTTGCTGATTGACTTCCTTCAGCAGATAGACCTTCATTTCTGCTGAAGCGTTAATTTTGAAATTGGTTGGAGTTACTTTACACGTCATATCTGGTCAACGATTTGTTCTGATATTTTTGACCATAATTGGGTAACTTCTATTTATAACCTACTTCGCATAATCTTCGCCCAAAATAAAATGGTTCCCTCTTCAATCAATTTAAACACATTTCCATTTGCTTGATTCATAACCTATTCTCACAATTTCTCACATGGCGGCACTTCCATTTAAGAAAGATCACAACAAGGTTGCTTTTCTGGGAAAAGCAAAGGGACATGAACTGTATGAACCTATGGTGGATTTCTTGAAGCGTTCCAAGATTCATTATGCTCTAACACATTCTTCAAATGTGATATTTGAATCGTTGGTTGAACAATTTTGGGCATCTGCTACTAAACGAAGTGACATAGAAATTGTAGCAATGATTGATGGAACAGAGTATGTGGTGACTGAGGATTTGATTAGGACAAAACTTCGTTTGGATGATGAAGGTGGGGTCTATCACACCAACACTGAAGAGATACTTGCTGGGTTAAGAGCTATTGGATACAAAAGTACTAACACAGATATGTGGCACAAGAATAAGTTTTGCCCCATGTGGAGGTTTTTGGTGCATACATTACTTCAGTGCATAAGCAACAAGTCAGGAGGATATGATCAATTCTCTACCCAATTGGGTTGTGGTATTGTATGTCTTTCACAGGGTTTAACTTATAATTTCTCTAAGTTTATTTTTGATAATATGGTTGAAAATATTCAAAAGAAAAAGCATAAGTTTCTAATGTACCATAGGTTTTTACAAATGATATTAGATATAACAACCCAAGACAGGGTCTTTTGTCCCATAGGAGCTCTTAGTGCTAAATTGTTTGCTTTCATGAAAACTCATTATGTTGGGACACATCACCCTTTGCTAGAGGCTATGTTGCCTCATGGCAATGAGGCTGCTGATGAGGGTAATGTTGCTGGTGCTCCACCCTCTCCTAATGTTGTTGCTGATGGTAATCCATCAGTTGCCATTAATGAGGGACCTTCCATAACTGCTGAAGCATCCAATGTTTCTCCTAACCAACCTCCACCTACACCTTTACCTGTTATATATTGGATTTCATAAACACGTACACAATCACAATAAGGGGCGTATAGTTTAGAGGTTTTAGAGAGAGAAAGTAGAATGGGAGCCTTTCTAGAGAGAGAGAGTAAAACAAAGGAAAGAAGGTTAGATTGAGTGAAAGGTCCAACCCTCTACCTTGAGAGGTAGAGGGTATTTATAGTTACAAACATAACGACCTCCTGACGGCCTGTGGATCAGGTATACAGTGGGTAAAGACCCGTCCTTCCTCCACGGTGTTACACTAAACTAATCTACGCTACAAACTAACTAATAAACTACTAAATAACGTAACAAATGACACGTCTACGAGCTAACATATGCTAGACCATAATTGGGGTGACCGACACTTTAACATGGAATTTCCAATTCCTAACAATCTCCCGCTAAGGGAGGTCACCCCATGAAATACATTTTGCATCCTAGCATTCTATCTTTGTCTTTAGTTCTGAGCTCGTAGACTTCTATTCTTCAAGTTCCTTAATCTTTGTACTTTAGTAGCGATTCTTCAAAGTCCGCATTGATTTGTACTTTTAGTGGAGGCCTTTAACTGATCCACATCTTTGATGATCTTCGAGCTTTCTTTGAGATCATCAGCCACATCAAATCTCTGGATCACCCTTTGTTGTGTTGCCATCATGTGATGTTGTGACTTTCGGACCGACATGCTCACACTTTTGGATCATGACATCTTTTCATCAGAGTAGCGGAAGCTTTTACTGGTTCAAGATATTTGCAGCAGTGCAGCAGGAACATAGTATAAAAATATCTGAGCGGTTCGTAGATATGCACAAGTCATGATTTCTTTTTTAATTGTGGATGCTGTGAGCATGCGGCTTTGATTGACTCCTCAATTCGATCACTGCAACCGTCCAAATGTACCTGCAAACAACACTTAGCAATAAAGCGCACGAAAGTGTCTTTGATCACTTTCGTTGAATTGAGGTACACGACCCACGGTTCCCCGTTGATCAGTACAAGTACTGCCTGTGATCAGGTATAATTCCGAAGAATCTCCTTGAAAGGGTTTCGCAGCTGTTCTAGCTATTCTCAAACCGGAACGTCTCAAAGAAGACAACACGGAGTGAGTGAACCAGCGAATTGAGATTCACTGATTGATGAAAAATTGATTTGAAAACAATCGTGTATTGCTTGAAGAAAGTGTTTTGCAATACGATGAAGGTTTTATGAGAAAGATCAATTTTCAATCAAAATACCTTTTGTATTTGAAAAGAGTACACATTCGATGTGCTAGAGAAAAGAAGATTTGCTCATCGAACGGTTTTTCCAAAAGTATTTTTTTTTTCAATCAGCGATACTTTTTGTGTTTGAGAACATAAGTACACATTCGACGTGCTAGAGAAAAGAAGGTTTGCACATCGAACGATTTTTCCAAAAGTATTCGTCAATTCCAATCCTGGACCAAGGTTGATTCAAGATTGAATCGCCCCATCGTTTCTATCCAGTTGTCACAAGCTTGATCTTTTGCAAGATTTCACATGTCACCCACCAAGAGCTTGTTTGATGTTGGCTCTAGAAGGATTTCCATCTTTATCGTGAATATTTTCATATCACTCGGATGTTCTGGCAATACCACAAGGATAATGCGTAGGACTCTTAATATATAATCTTACTTTCCACATTGTGTGAAATAGCAATTCTTCATGAATTTTGTGTCCTAATGAGATATTGTGGATGATCTCTTGGCTCTAGACACAATAGTGCACATTTGGTTCCTATGCCGGAGACTAGGGAGAGGGTCTCCTTCTTCAATATCAACAATCTCTAGGAGAAAGTCGATAGATTATGTAGGTTCCCCGTGAGAATGAAACAAGCCATTTTAAGAGGAACTTGAGTGGCTTGGGAAGTTAGGTGCAGTGCGTCACTAGGTCCATGACGTATTGTCTTCAATACCAGTGTTACCTTAGTAACCACCAGTAGCATATGTATTGAACCCGGTTTCTGCCCTAAGGTTGAACTATTGGAGGGCTATTTATTTTCACCCTTTTTCACATTCAATTCCTTTTCATTCTTCAACCCCTTCAGTGCTTACCGAGGCTTCATCACTAGAACCTTATTGGGTTTATTCCAGTACTAGCTCTGTCTCAGTCCGCACTTTTCCCTATTCTCATTTTTCTCCTTTTTTCATCATACCTAATGTAACAATCCGTCAATTTCCCGGCTATTATTTATATCAGAATATGCGAGTTATTTATTTTCTGATCATTATAACGCTAAAATGAGAAGTTATCTTGTGCTTTCTAATGTCCCGGCACCACACGCGTACCGACACCATAATAAAATTGGCACAAAATTTATTTTCTAATGTCAAAGTAATAATAATGCCATATTAATCCACTCGTCAAGACGTCTCCGGAAATATAAAATTTATAAAATACGGATACCCGAGCAATATTCTACATAAAGATACGTTATTTATTATGAAGCTGATTATACAGTACGGGGTACATATAATACAATTAATAATAATAAAACTAATAACAAAATAAATCTATTCTAATAATCCTACCCCTACCCACGCTCCATCACCCTCTCTCTTTCTTTTCTACTTCCACATTTCCCCCTAAAACCTACCATTTCTCTTCTTGTGTTCTTCTCCAAAAGCCAGAAACAAAAGAACCATGTTCCCCATCCCCTTCAAGCTTCAGCTATCACTTGTCTTATCATGTTCAGCCTATTCGACCCTAGGCTAGGTCACGAGCCTCCGCTGGAAAAAGAAGAGGAAAGCCAAGAAAGGATCTCTTGCATTTGAAGACCAAGAAAGAGGAGTCAATATATCCTCTTATTCTCCTACTTATATCCATGGTATCACAGATTCAACACATCTCTCATAATCAAAAAAAAAAAAAAAGGGTTCCACTAATCAAAGGGCTTTTTGAAATTGATTGAGGGGTTTCATTCTTGGGTGAAAGAGGAAGCTATCCCAGAAGTTAATTGGTCTAAATCAAACCGGGTCACCTCCAATTGGAGTTTTTGTGTTCGGTGTTCATAAAAATAGTGTAAGAATATATTCTTGTTTCTTCCTAAATCCATTTCATTGTAATCACATTTTATTAATTTCGAAATTTTATATATAATTCTTTTTCAGATTTATGAAAGTAACAAAAATGATGTTAGCTTAAATTTTTATGCTAATTGAATTGATAGAGTAATTAGTATTGATATGAATGGATTTATTATATATATATATATATATTTTTCGTCAATCGTTTCATATAAATCTGAAAAATTGAATATTGTTGTGTTGTTGAACTTGCGTGGTAAAAGAAATAAAACTAAAATGGCTTATGAAAAAAGTGCTTACTATTAATCTTGCTTGGTCCTTTTTTTTGTTTTTGCGTTAGTATTTGGCTTATTTTGTTGTGGTCGAGACCCACAGTAAGAAGTAAGAGTTGTTTAAAGCTTGGATTTGGTTCGAAATTGAGTTGTGTCAAGAATGTTTTTGGTTGTCATTCGATTTTTGTTGGTGTCCAGAATTGGTCTCACATTTACCCATGTTCAAATCCTACAAGAAATACAAAGAGGATGAATTGTATTTTGGCCATTGTGTTGAGTTTAAATTTTTTTTAGAATATTTTGCACTTATCTTCTTGGACTGTACACGAGAAAAATACACGTAGGGATATTTGGGTTGGGTAAATTTTAAAACTTGTGTTGAGTAGCCTTGCTGTTTGCCGCGCGTGCGTTGAGTCGAGATTCCAAACCAAGCCGAAAGGGGTTTCAGATGTGCTCACTGTTCTGTCCAAGAAAAACGGAAGTCTAAGTGTTCATATTAACATACTTAATTTAGATATATATATATATATATATAAGGATGAACTAGATGGAGTCTTTAACGAATAGACATATCCAAAACAAGTTTTCAAAGTTTCTTATATTTAATTTAACGAGGAGAGTTATTTTACATACCAAACTTTTCTTACATACCAAGGGACTCATCTTCACCATCCATTTAAAAAGAAATCAATGGCTGAGATTAAAAACATTTTATTATTTCACCTATTTTTTATAATTTAAATATCTCTTAAACCGTTAATCGTTAAGTGAAAATATTTACACCATCGCGACGAGCATTTAATTATCTTTCTATAGACGGGCACTTTGATATACTTCCGAAAAAAGAAAAAAAACTCGTTTTTTTTCACGTTTTTTCGTTATTTTTTCGTTTTTTTACGTACGAATTTACATAAAAAATCATATATGATAAAACACTAAATTGAATATCACATGTGATATTAGTGTTAAATCATATATGATATGTAATATCACATGTGATATTATATGTAATATCATATATGATATTACACTAATATCACATGTGATATTACATATCATATATGATATTACATTAATATCACATATGATATTCAAATTAGTGTTTTATCATATATGATTTTTCAATGCAAATTTCAGTAACGTAAAAAAACGAAAAAACTTAAAAAAAAAAAAAAAACGTGAAAAATACGAAAAAAAAAAATTTGTCGAAAGTATATCAAAGTGACTATCTATAGAAAGATAATTAAATGCTCGTCGCAATGATATATTTTTTTTCGCTTAACGATTAACGGTTTGAAAGTTATTAATATTTGAAAAAAAATGATGAAAGTGGGTTTTTAAAATTGTTGGGATTAATCTCATCAATTAGATAAAATAAAAATGGAGGGTGGAGATTGATCCATTGGTATGTAAATAATCTTTTGTCCTCAAATGATCTTTTATCTTAATTTAACAGTTGTGCATACATTTTACAATGTAACACATGCATGCATATATTATATGAATTGGGCCTAAATGCTTGTTGAAAACCAAAATGAAGTAAGTATGGAAACTGTGAGCTGGTGGAAACTGGAAAGTTAAAATGAATTGGGTTGTGTTTCCTTGTGTGGGTCGAGAATCAGTGGGCACAAACCTAAATGAAACATAATTTTTAACTTTCAATTAATATATAAAAATTTTAGTGATATATAAAACCAAAATGTGTAGCAATGGGTAACGATGACTTATTAATTTTCCGGCCTATTCCGTCTACTTGTTCTCGACCTAATTATAATTAATTAAACATGTTTCATAACTGAATTTCAAACTATAAACAAAACTTGGAAATCTATTTGTTTAGATAAAATGGGTTTTACACCTAAGACTATAAATCAATATTCTTGGATTACTCATTTCAAGTCTAAGTCGAAATGTAAACATATATTCTGTATGACTCAATTGGAATGGTCCTATACTCCTATTTTTAAACATATAAACTCGTAAGCATTTACTTGCAATTATTACTTTGAATATTAAACTTGGTAAAATTTTTATAAAACTTTGACAATGATCACCTCGAACAAATAAAGTTATTCGCGGGTTATGCCCAAATTTTCCAAAAACTTACATTATAACTAATAAAAGTATCTTTAATATAAACTCTTTTAATAAAACAAGTCAGATTTTAATATATTTTTATCATCAACTAGTATCGATCATATATAAATGCATATACTTTTAATAACTTTTGATTATAATTAATTAACGTCTAATCTTATATGTAATTATTTTTCGTACGTCGTCTTTCGGTTGCCATCGAACTGAAGATTTATTCGTCATTGATACTTTCTTATTATGTACTTATGCACTTCCAATAGCCAAAATCTACAAAAATTATATAAAACATTAATCATTGCCACATAAGCAACAACAAAACTCTATTTGACTGCTGCTTTAGACTGCACTACTGAGGTGAGTTCACAGCCCCCTTTTTACTGTTTTACTTATTTGGGGTGAAATGCATGATTATAAACTTAAATTGTTTTCCTTGAACTATTTGATATATTTTGAACCCTTAGACTTAATTAAAAATTTATGACTTGTTTGAAGCTGATGGACCGTACGTCCTTGACCTAAAGTCTCCCATGTTCGGAGCAAATGCCGAGTCTCCCATGTTCGGAGCAGTCTTAATTGATAGTATATAATAGTTGTTATGATGTACTGTTCGTACATTCGCATTGTTAGTCCCCGATTGGTTTGCCGTTCACACTCCAATTATACGTACCGTTCGTACGGCTCCCTTTGTGAGGAGCAGAGATAGTATGGATAGCACTATTAGAGGTCGGCCAACCTCTCGTTCCCCTGTCTACGGAACACATATTATTTATTTTAGGGGCTTTGCCGCATACTTTATCATATACGAGGCGTTATTGTGACCATATGTGCATTATTCACTTGACTTAAAATATGGAAATGTATGTGAATTCATATGTTACAAGTCTTGTATGGGCGGGATTTGTGACATAGTGAGTTGACAGGACATTTTCCAGTCAGACCTTCAAAAATCGGTATTTTATTTTACATAAAACCTGTGTACTCACCAACTATTTTCATAGTTGACCCGTTTTCTCATGCATTTCAGGTGATCGTTGATTAGCATATTTTATGAAGAATTTAAATAAAGGAGTCGTTACAAGTAAACTGGGTCGTCATGTACTAAAGTGTCATCTTTTAAATGTCAAACTTTATGTATCAATTGCCAAGGTCGGCTAGAACCTTGTTGTAATGTTACAATATTTCTTTAAATTTAAATTATGGTATTGTACTATATCTCTTTGCGATGTATATTGATTATGTTGCACCTCGCGTTTCCGCCTCTGGCGGGGTGTGACACCTAAGGACTTCTACACTATCTAGTGGATTGTCCCTGGGTAGATCCCTCCGGCTCTGGCGGATCGTGGGAACTAATACCTAACCTCACCATCCTTATAACTCCATGCATAAAGTAAAATGGTCGGTCTTTTGGTACATTTCATTCCTTCTCAAAACCAATTGAAAAATCATTTGGAAAAGCAATCAAGGTACTTGTGATATGAGATCAAAGCATTTTGTACCTTAATAGTTTTGATCAATTAGAAAACCTCCCCCTCAACATATGCATATGATTTAGAAATTGTTTAGCACATGGAGGCAAGAGGGCTTTGAAATATTTTCTTTGATCACAATTTTCATAGAAAACGCCATTTGATTTTCTTGGTAAATTCTCCCCCTCAATATGTGCATAGGATATTTGAAATCATTTAATCACATAGAGGAAAGAGTTCTTTTGAAGTACATCCACGATTACAAAAGCCATTAAGAAACCATTTAAAACTCAATCAAGGTACTTTATGTTAAAACATATAATTCTTTGTACCTTGAAAGTTTATTTTCTTTTGAAATTCTCCCTCTCAATATGTGCTTCGAGATTCGAAAGCGTTTAGCACATATGGGAGAGCAGCCTGCACAATTGAATCAAAACGATCATCTTTTATCAAATTTCATTATTAAATCACAAATTCTCCCCCGATCAAAAATATCAAACCCTTTGAGATTTTGGATCCCAAGTGATTTAATAAGGTTTAGAAAACATGGGAGAAAATGTGGTCAGGTTTAAATACTCATCTTGTTTTTGGATAAATCCTCCTCCTCAACATGTGCATTGTGTATTTGAAATCGTTTGGCACATGGAGGTAGGAGTGCCTATAAAGGACTAAAACCGATTCCATTAAAACAGATTTGAGATTTAAATCACGATCTCTCCCGCGATCAAAAATTTCAAACCAATTGAGATTTTGGATCCCAATTGATTTAAATCATTTAGAAAGTTTTAGGGAAAGACGTGGCAAGATTCAATTTTTGAAAAATGACAGATAAGGACCATTTTAAGACATTAAAGATTGTTAGTGTCAGGTATGATAGTTTTTAGGAGATCTTTAAGTAAAATAAAACAATTTCACAATCAAACAAGAACAGAAAAAATTTCATTTTGAAAGATCTTGATTCTTAAAGAAAATTCATACCATGACATAACATTAAATCTTTAGATCACCACTTATTTTGTACAATGGACATTAACTGATGGACAGATTAACACCATATATAGGATAGATAACTCCTCTATGCAGTTTACTTTCTTGAAAGACATCCTTCATTTCGTAGATAGGCAAGATTTGATTACTCTTCATGGTCTTGTCACACAGTATTATGCCACTCATATACCACAGGGTTCTGGTTTGTACTTATTGGGAGATCTTCAAGTTCTTTTTGATTCTCAGTCTCCAAATGGTAAAGGGTATTCAATTTGGAAGAATTCACATAAGTGGAAGGTTGATACTTGGCAATTTTACCCTATTCCAAATGTGCATGTTGTGGAGACACAATGTGGAATTTATGTCTGTATGTTTTCTGATCAGCATTATCCTTTGTCCATTAAACTGCTGAAACGTATGCTTAGAAGGAAATTGGAAGTTCCACCTGATCCAGTAGGGAATGATATGACTCATGCTGAACAATGGATTGGGTTGATCAAGTCCAAGCTTCAGCAATACCAAGCTTCTTCTTGATTCTGGTATCTTGTATAATTTCTTTATTTGTTTCATTTGTATCATTTCTTTCTTTGTTTAATTCTTCCTTAAAATATATATATATATATATATATATATATATATATATATATATATATATATATATTTGTATATTCTTTGTTTGTCTCACACTTCTTCTTTCGTTTGTTGTATATAACTCTGTTGATGGTTATCAACTCACCAGGTGTGACTTGTGTACATCAAAGAGTTGGCTAGTCCAAAGGATACAGCTTTGGTAAAGACACATCAAATCTGTTGATAGCCGTAATGGTTTGCTAAAAACCATAGGGTATGCAACTCACCCATGCTTAATTGCTGAGGGTTGTATGGTCATCAATTCACCATGGCTTATTCCTTTGGAAATATTGGCAGCCCACAAGTATATGGCTTGTGGTAAAGGCATGGAATACCAATTATTGGGTTATCAATTCACCAAAGTGATTTTCCCCTAAGAATTGACTAGTCCTGAGCAAACGGCTATAGGTAAAGACATTTCAAATCCTTTATAGCTCTGATTGCTAAAAAAGATGGTTATCAGTGTATCATAGTTTTCGAACTTAAACATTTGGCTACTCCAGTAGTAATGGCTATTGTTAAAGAGACATCAAATCCATTATTTTCAATGATTCACCTCTCACAAGAGTTAACACACCTGGATGTAATGAGAATAGTCTGAAACTAATTTGTTTTGATGTACACTTTGTCATTTGTTGCTGCAAAGATCTGAAGTTTCAAAGTTTTGCCGTCATAGAGATGTGATTGTTTTGATTCTTTGCTGCTGTTGTTCGAATTCAATCCTCTTGTTCTGAAGTGTTAAAGATCTATCAAGAATCTTGAACTTAACCATGTCAAATTCAAGATTAGGGGAGGATTGTTAGGAATTCTGCTGAATAAGAATTCTGCTGAATAATACTGCTGACGGATTCTGCTGAAGAAGTGATTCTGCGGAAGTAGTAAAACCGCGTAGTTTGTTTCTGCGGATATAGATATTCCGCGTATTTTATAGTTAGTTAGGATATGCATGAGCTTTATTAGGAAGTGATAATGTATATCTCTTTTAGTTTTATGATTATGCGTTTCTTGGGAAACGGTTTAGGGTTCCTTGTCTATAAAAGGAACACATTAGTATGAATGATGTACGAGTTTTGAAAAACAAGTTTTAGTTTTATTAAAAGATCCATAGAGGATCAAAGTATTCTTAGTAACAATTGTTCTTACTTATGTTTGATTTCCGCTTTAGAATACAAGTAATAGAGACTGTCTATTAGTGTGTTTGTGATTACATAAACATTACTAACGATCCACGAGCGCTCAAAGATCTATCAAGATCTTAGGTTCAACAAGAGCGATGAGTGTTAAGGCGATGAGCACGAGGGCGATGTAAACCATGTTGATGACGAACCTTCTTGGTTTCGGTTTGAGATGAGATGAGATGAAGATGAAGATGGAGTTTTGAATGAGAGTTAATTTTTGAAAGTGGAAGATTTGAAAAGTGGTGATTTGATAGAAGGGTCGATGGATGATTTATTTATGGGGAAGGAGGAATTTTTGAGATTTGTGTTTTGTTTTATTATTAGAAAGATATGATTTTTGGATTAAGTGAATTAAAACACAAGTTTTATAAACCACGACTTTAGACGAAAAGGTAACACCTATGTGAGAACAAAAAACTTCCTAATGAAGCTACATGTAATACATGTATATGCACAAAAGATAATCAAATAAATACCTAGGTAACCATACTAATTTATCAAGCTAAAGTCATTTAGAGATAAGTGAAAAGTCATACCTCAAATGCACTTAGGAATGTCTTTAGAAATGACACAACAAATGTCAGTAGACAATTCCGGCTCCTTTGTGTTTAAGATACCTTCTTAGGGAAGGTATTCTTGTTACCAAGCGATTCCTATGGCTTGGTAGGTATGAGTTTTGACTAATCAACATGACAAAGAGGATTAGTGCAATTAAATGAAAAATAAATAATAAGAAAAATGTTGTCATCTAATCAACATCTAACCAAAGAGTTTTAAAATACATGGTGTTTGTTTTTAGAGTAAATTACATAAATTGTCACTGTGGTTTGTCTATTTTTTGACATTGAGTCACTAAACTTTTTTTTGACAAGGTCAGTCATTAAGATTTCAAATCGTTACAGATCCAGTCATTAAGGTTTCAGTTTCATTACATAAATGGTCATTGTGGTTTGAAACTTCAGTGACCATTTATGTAACGAAATGGACTGAATCTGTAACGATTTGAAACTTCAGTGACCATGTATGTCAAAAAAAAGTTCAATGACTAAATGTGAAAAAATGGACAAACCATAGTGACCATTTATGTAATTTACTCTTGTTTTTATGAAAAACCCTTATTTGTAGTTTTCAATAAACCATGGATCGTATTAAGTTTTTAAAGTACAATATACTTCAAGAAATTTGGTAACAAAGCTCTGATGCCAATTGTGAAAAACTAGAAGGGGGGGGGGGTTGAATAGTTTTGCCAATTAAAACTTTTTTTTAAACTATTTAGATCGACTTATGTCAATCTATTTGGATGTGTATTGGATGTTGATAAATAATCATATAGAAGTATGTAATGAAAAGATAAGAATAAGAAGCACAAAACCACAACGCGAGTATTTATAGTGGTTCGGCTACAAGGACACCTTCCTTGCCCTACTCCACTCCCTGAGTCACCTACTCGAGAGTTTGTAATCACTACACAACACCGACTCCTTATGGTGGAGAAACCTTCACAACGTTGCCTACTCTTTTTTCGGTACTAGGCTAACCATCGGGTTCTTTACACCAAGGTGAACCACACCTACCACAACGTCGCCTACCCTTTATCCGGTACTAGGCTAAGTACCGAGTTCCATTACAATGGAGGAACTACTACCCAACACTACACCAACGACTAATCAAAAAGGAGACCAAATCCTTATTACAACATCATCCAGGATATCAATATCCTTGGATCCAATACTAATCTATCTTGTACATTGAAACACACCATATCGAATGTACATCTAAGGCACCTTTCACTAATTCCTTTAACTAGATCTTCAAGACAGCCTTCACTAATGTCTTGTGACTTGACTTCTAGGCACCCTTCACTAATGCCTACAATACGGACGATCGACACCTTTCACTAATGTCTTCGTCTTGACACTTGAGACATCTTTCACTAATGTCTTCAACACTACACTTCTTAGAAGAAAGAAAGGAACCATCAACAAGAGGACTTCAATAGTCTTGATGATGAGGAAGCATAGCAACTCATGGACTTGAGCTTGCTTAACTTGAAAGGTGGTGATCTCGCCTTTAAGAGGAACCTAGAGAATCACACAAAAACAAAAATACAAACATAGATCACTTGGATCTGGGGTTAGAGAGTTTTAAACTCAAGGAGAAAGTATGTGAGAAAGGGGTGAGAAACAATGAAGAAATGGCTCACTATTTATTGAGAGAAAATGCTTACTGTTCCCCAGATCCCACGGATCCCTCCCACAAGGGATCCATCTAGCGTAAAGCTAGGGATCCGTGGGACGCTCCTATTTGCCCATGGTTATTTTGGTTATGGGTCATGGGTCATGGGTTGATCCATGGGTTTCTAATTAGATACAATGTATCTTATGAGTTCAATGTACCTAGTCAAATTGGTATGGCTCAATACCATGGGTTATGGATATTTTCCATGGGTTGTAGTTTTTACCCATTTATATAATATATACTAGTTGTGTATATATTTTGCCCAATATGCAAACACTAGTTGTTGTACATATATATTACTAAATCATAAAATCACTTATACTTGTTTTAGTTTTTTATGTGAAAACGTTAAGTGTGTTAGAAAACTATTGGCTCAAACAATTACGTTTTTATTTGTTTCGTTAAAATGATTTTACGTTTGTTATAGACAAAACATTAGAAGATCGTAAAATATAAATAAACGTTTTTACAGCTTATTTGTATTAACAAAACTAACACATTATTTTGCGAAAAACGTGTGAAAAGTAATAATATGAAAAATAGAGAGTAAGAGAAGAGAATAATTCTCGTCTTAGCTCCCCTTGACGGGTGCTTCCCATTGTTGAGGGCGTCAAGTAATTAGGAAGACTAAGCGAGTGTTTTGCAATTATGTTTGCAAATGATTTCGTCTTTTGACGAACATGCTCCCCCTTCACGAGTGATCCCCTTTCTGAGGGTGTCAAGCAATAAAGAAATCCTAAGTGAAAGTATTGCATGTGTTTTTGCAATTGTTTTGCTTTGACTAAAAGCTCCCCCTTGTTGAAGATGTCAAAGTCTTCATGTGTATTTTGAAAATCTACAAAACAAAGGTTAGAAAGCAAGTATATGATGCATAATTTTCTGCAAATGAGACTCAAGTTAGTAGTAAAAATTGTTCTTGTTGCACGGATCCCATGGTTCCTGGTTCAACTAAGGATGCTTGTGGTGGTAGAGAGGTGTCTACTTCCATGTGATCCGGTTGTTGATTTCTCTTAATCCAAAATGGACTATTTATGGGTGATGGAGAAAAGGATACCGGTGCTAGTGTTGTTTCAACACCATGGTTTTGTTGTTGCGCTATTCTCTCAATTAAGGAAAATGTTGGCAATGGTGGAGGATGAGATGGCCTAGAAGGCAAGTCTTCTAAGTTGTAGAGGTGTGGAGATGAAAGTGGAGTGGTGAAGGATATGGCTCTAGGCACTAATGGTGATGGTTTAGTGGAAATAGGGGTGTTTGGCTTAGGAGGTATAGTAGTGTTTGGCAAAGGTAGTTTTGTGGGAACAATTTTTTTGGGGATTGGTTTGATTAGTTGAGTTGGTTGAGAGGGAATTCTAGCGTTTGTTGTTTTAACGGGTGATGATTCGGTTGAAGAGATTTCGTGAACAACCCGAGCAAGTTTCTTGGGAGGTCCTTTGGTGGATGAGTTAGCACTAGGAGCTTTTCTCATGATAAATGATAAATGGGTAGTGAAATAGAGGTTGAACAACCCGAGCAAGTTTCTTGGGAGGTCCTTTGAAGGATCTATGAGTGGATGTGAAACCAACTGAGCTTGAAAAAGACTTAAGTGATCATAAAGTATCATGTTTAACTAGTATAATATGGTCTATAGGATTGGATTGAAGTGAGGAACTTTACAAATCTACTTCTGTCTGCCCGGATCCCACGGATCCTTCACTTCAGGGATCCGGCTAGTTACAAACTAGGGATCCGGCATCTGGGACAGTTTTTCTTAACAGTGAGCGTACAATATTTTTCTCTAGCTATTGAATTTTGAAACCGATGATCTCTACAGCAAGAATATATGTATACAAGTCTATCATAGCAATGAGAGCATGTAAGAGTAGCACATAAGCAATCAAATGAGATCAAGCTCACAAATAACATAAAGGTTTATCAAACTTAATAAGCACTATTCAAGAAGCTCAAAACATACTTGCAATCTAGATTAGTAAATCGTTTGTATTAACAACGGCGTGCAAGGTTGTTAGGATTTAGTAAATCCGTTAGTTAAAGTGTCGGTCACCTCAAGTATATGTATTTGTTAGAAAGCTTGTAGTCGTAGTCAAGTTATGTTATTTAGTATTTAGTTAAGTAACACCGTGGAGGACGGACGGGTCTTTACCCACTGTATGCCTGATCCACAGCCCGTAGGTGTTTGCTTAAGTGTTATAAATACCCTCTACCTCTAAAGGTAGAGGGTTGGAGCTCATAATAATACTTTTACTTTCTCTCACTAAGTTCCCATACCTCTTAACATTCTCTCTCTAAAACATATAACATATGCCCTCTTTATATATGTTATGATGTGTTAGTGAAATCCAATATGTTACAAATGGTATCAAGAGCAATGGTTTGATCATCTCTCTTACATATTCTTGGATTTCTAGTGGTTTTATATTGTTTTTGGGTTTGAAAAAGTTTAGTGGTATTTGCATCATTTGGACCATTTCTAGTGTTAAAGTTTGGATTTTGATTGTACTTTTGTGTTTAGAATCATCATAAGTGCTTAGGTTTTGATTTGGAAGGCTTGAATCATTGTTGCTGGATGGATTTAAAAGAGGCGTTTTGGTTAGTTTAAAGGTAGCAGTTTGTGTCTCGGTAAAGTATTCAAACGAGCGATTTGTCCTTGTTTGGAAGCGATTTGTGTCTTCTACAAATCACTTATTTAAGCGATTTGCCCGGGTAGTGGCTGTACTTGTGCGATTTGTTCGGGTGAGCGATTTGTCATTTATCAGCGCTATTTCGCTTATTTAAGCGACTTGTGTTGTTTATGTGATTTGTCATTTTAAGCGATTTGTATGGTTAAGCGACTTGCTTATTGAAGCGAGTTGATTGTTTGCCGATTTGTTAGTTGATGCAACTTGTCTGTTTTGAGCGATTTGTTGTCTGTAGCGACTTGTCACTTTTGAGCGATTTGTTGTCTGAGCTATTTGTCTTGTTGTGCGATTTGTCTCTTGTTACTTAGTGCTTTTCTTCTTGATTACATTTTATGGTTTTCTCTTGATTTAGTAAAATCCCGTGAAAGAATCTATTTCCCGGTTTAATCCAAGAGTTTTAAAATCCCGTAGAATCAGTAATTATGTCTACCAACGTACCCACTATCATCTCTTCTGTTGCTGAAGACGTTCAAGCCGGATCCGATACTCGCCCACCTACTTGACAGAACTGATTATGACTCATGGGCTCAACGAAGTAGGTTATACTGTTTGGGAAAGGAGAATGGGGTTAACATTCTCAAATCAATTGATGAAGGACCTTATCAGATTGAAACTACCAAAGACACACTTGAAACTGCTGCGGATGGTACAGTGATCTTAGGTTTGGACAGACCAAAGACGTATGATGAGCTCAGTGATAATGAGAAAAAGAGATACGATGATGATATCGTGGCTTCAAACATTATACCGTGTCTTCCAAAAGACATCTACAAGTTAATCAATCACAACACCGGCCAAGGCAGCTTTGGGACAATGTTAAGATGCTTCTCTCGTTCATTAAGTAAAGAAGACAGAGAATCTCAACTGTATGATGACTTTGAGCACTTTAAGATGAAACCAGGAGAAAGTGTCATTGAATATTACGTGAGGTTCCACAAGCTTATGAATGACATGAGGAATATCAAAATGACTATGCCAAATATTCAGCTAAATTCAAAGTTTGTGAACAACATGAATCCCGAATGGCACAAATTTGTCACTTCAGTCAAGTTAACAAAAGGTTTGAGGAACACTAACTATGAGCAGTTGTATGCATACTTGCTTCAGAATGAGAGACATGCTACATTTGAACGAATGATCTTGGAAAAATTCAATTCAAATTCTGGTAATGCAAGTTCGTCAAATGATTCAACAGCCTTCTACACCAATGTAGGGATTACTACCAAAGCTTCACAAGTCATACCTACTGGAAATGGTAATCACAAACTCATTCATGATCCAAGTTTTAAGCAATCTGATGCTGAAGCAACCATGGAATATTTTATCAATCAACTGGCTCTTATTGTTAAGGAAAATCTGAACCTCACTCCATACACTAACAATGATATCAGAACTGCATCCAATCTACACAATCATGCTATTGTCAGAGATGGTAAGATCATGGTGCAACCAGTGCAAGGAAGACGGTATGAACAAGGAAAGGGTGGAGTAGGTGGAGGGTATGTTTATAATTAGAACCGTGGAATGAATGCAAATCAAGGAAAGCCAATCAAGTGCTACAACTGTGGGGGTGAAGGACATATTGCAAGGAACTGCACGTCTCCAAAACGCCCTGAAAATGCTGAGTATTTCAGGGAGAAGATGCTGCTGGTACAAGCTCAGGATAATGGAGCTGTTTTGGATGAAGAGGAGTTGCTATTTCTTGCTGAGGGAAATGCCAAGACTTATGATGCTGATGTGGATGAACAGCCAGTGCAGGGCATGGGACAGAATCATCCAAATGCATTTCAAGTAGCTGATTGTGATGCATATGACTTAGATGTTGTTGATGAACCAACTGCCAAAACCATCTTCATGGCTAGCATTTCACCAATGGTCTCTCCAAAGGCTACTTCACTACAACAGGCCAGTTCCTCCAAGGCATCAATCATCTCTGAGGTATTAAAATAATACGATGAGATTGATGCGCAAAAGATACAATACAAAGTACAACCAACTGAAATCTTTGAATCAGATATTGAAAATATGGGCAATAGCAATGTTGTCCCTTATGATCAATATGTGGAGCAAGATGAAAGTGAAATTGTACCAAGTAATGTATCTTCTGCAGTCAATGATGATTATGCTTTCGATGAATACACCTAATCTGATGATTCCATAGTTTCTGAACTGAATGCCTATAAAGAACAAGTTGCTATTTATAAACAACTTGCTAAGTTTGAGTTAATCCACCGTGAGAGCAGGAAATGGATGACCAAATGCGCATAAATTATTAGAAAAAAGTAATTTTAGAGAAGAAGTGTTAAAACAAGAGTTAAACTCCTTACAAGAAAAGCTTTCTAAAACTGTTAAGCAAAAGCAAGAACTCCAAGATAATGTTAAAGTGCTTAAACAGGAATTTAATGCTAAGGAATCAAAACTTTTGAATGATTTTTCCAATAAAAAAACTTTGAAAAACAATCTTGAAAATAAGTTGTACGTACAAGGGAATACCATTCAGACTGCTCACATGATCACTAAGCACAAAGTCTTAAGCGATAAGCATAGTTTTCCCCTAGTAGAGGAGCCAAATCCCGAGTATTGTAAAAAGTCTAAAACTTTCCATACAATTGTATATGATGGCAACGAGATCCTCAAGCCTAGGCAAACACCATCATGTATTGGAAGCACGGAAGAGGATAGAAAATTAGAAGATGTCTCTAGGGAGAAAATGGATAAGAAGCTAAAAGATCCTGAGAGTAAAAAGAAAAACATAACGATCAAACCCTATGATTACACAAAAGAAAATTGGATCGCCCTGAACATGTTTAAGCCTCATACTCAATTAACCCCAGAACAAATTTTTTGAAAGAAAGACATGGATAAGCAAAAAGCAAATGTACTTGTTGAAACAAACATTCCCTTTAGGAAAGTGCCTCAAGTACATCGTGGTATCCTCCAAATACACCAATGCATTTAGTTCCTAGAACTATTTCTACTAATAGCAAGACCTTAATCAGCATGTATGTTGTTTATCAACTATTCGTTGATTTTGAGAAGACATGTAAGAAGAGAATCACACCTATAGGGATAACTGAAGGGGAAAGGGGTTTTGAGCAAACTAAAGAATGCTATTTAACTGAGGTCATACCTTTCTTTAAACAATTAAAAGGTCAATTTGAGAGTCTCCAAAAAGGGATTGACTCAGATATTAAAGAAATGGAAAAGGAATTTGATGCAATGATAGTTGAGTTCAATGATTATGAACGGGAACTCAAATATAATGAAATTGAAAGGAAAAATCTGCATATCTTAAATGAGAACTTAGTATTGAGTTGTGTGGCTCAAGATGTGTTTTATACTGTTACTAAGCATTCTATTACTGCTTCTGAATTTCATGAACTATCTGTTGCTTTAAAAGTTTCCCATGATCGTGTCATTGAGCTTGAAAACAAAAACTCAAAACTAAATGAGAAAATTGACCGTGATGATCACGATAATTTGGTAAAACATTTTTCTAAGCTAGAAGTTGAACATTTTGAGTTGCAACTAAAATATCAACATCTCAAAGAAAATGTCAAAACCTTAAACATCAAGACATCCTCAAATGTTCCAGAGTTTGATGAAGTTTTTGAAATAAACAAACGTGACGCAATGATTCAAGCTCACTGTAACACGATCGTAAAGTTGAAAGCCCAAATTTCACAATTAAAGGGTGAAAAGAACAATGTGACGGGTTCCCAAATGCCTCCTCCTTTAGATTCTCAATTTTCTCAAAACTTTCATCTTCAAAACATCATTAACATACTACAACAAGAAAATGAGAGTTTTCTAGAAGAAAATGAAAAGGTCAAACGACACTTCAAAGAGTTATACGATTCAATGAAAGTCACCTGTGACAAAAACAATGAAAAATAACTTCGTTACAAAATGAAATTGAGAATCAAGAGTCGTGAAAGGGAAATGCCACTTGTCTTTAATGAGAATGTTGCATCAAAGTCATCTGCAGACTCTAAATATACTGTGACTGTTAAATACATTCCTCCTCATCTTCGAAATAACGAACTTGTGTTTCATAACTATTTCTTTCACCTTAAGGAAAATGCCACTTGTCTTTAATAAGAATGTCACCATGAGATTGTAGAAGAGGATTACATAAATAAGCCACTTGATAGTGAAAATGATCTCAAGAGCTGTTAGAATGTTTAAGAGCAACATGTCCTAAGCCCTTTGGTGAGAAAAATAAAGCAGTGATGCCTTGTTCCATGCCTAGTGCTAAGTATGCAACCCATTCGATGCCCAGTTTTAAGAAAATGAACTTTAATGTGCCTTCAAGTAGCTCAGATCCCAGCACTTCTAATCCTGAAAAGCAAAAAGTAGCAATACCAACTAATGTTCTCATTCCCTCTACATGAGTAAAAAGTGACACCAAAGCGAGGTGTCAAAGCCTCAAGGTAGCACAAAGAATGATAGGACCTTGCAAGCTAGGAATGTTCAGTGGAAGAGAGTAGAAGACCAACCTAGGAACTTTAAGTTTGGATTGAATAAAACGAATCGTGTTGATTCTAGTATTAGCTTTAAGCGTATGTAATTAATTCAATTCTCGCTACTTGCAAAACATGTAATAAATGTTTGATTTCTGGTATTAATCATGAATGTGTTGTGAATGATGTGAGCAATTCTGTTAAATCTCTTGTAATAAATGTTAACTTTAGAAAACATGATGTTAAGGTCTAAGATCAAGGAAGAAGAGGGCTAGTAAACATTGGAAACCAACAAGAAGAAAATTTAGTAATGTAGGTTATCATTGGATACCTACTGTCAGAATTCAATCTTAATGAGTTGTGCCTTAAGTTATCTAGATCAATGCCCATTAGGAAATGGATGCCTACTCGTAGAAATATTCCTTTAAGAAGTGAACATACTTTGAATAGGTCTAATGAGTACACTAGCATTACATCTATCCCTAATGAATTCATTGTTTCTGCCGATGCGGTGTTCCAATCACTTTTACTAACCAAATGGAACCCATTATTGCATGGGGATCCCAATTATCCAGTTATCCATTCTTGTCTCGTGTTCAACTCAAGCAGACGTTCAAATCGTTCGTGGTACTTGGACTCAGCCTCCAAGCATAATGACTGGAGCTCGTGGGCTCATGAACTTCGTGAGTAAATTTATCGGATCTGTAGATTCGAAACGACCATTTTGGAGCATATGGGTTATGGAGATTATGTGGTTGGTGATAGTGTAATCTCCGTATTATGTTGAAGGTCTTGGTCATAATCTATTCTCTATCGGCCAATTATGTGATTCCGATTTAGAGGTTGCCTTTAGAAAACATACATGCTTCGTTAGAGAACTAGATGGTGTTGAACTTTGAAAGGAACACGTGGAACCAATTTGTACACCATCTCTATCGAAGACATGATGAGATCTTCTCCACTGCTGTTATCAAAGGCCTCTAAAAAAGTCTTGGCTATGGCACCGTCGTTTCAATCATTTGAATTTCATCACCATAAATGATCGTGTCAAGAAAGGACCTATGAGAGGCTTGCCTAGACTAAAATATAAAAAGGATCACCTTTGCTCAAAGCCAAATGGAAGCAAGAAATATGCCCATAAAACCAAACCCTCAAACCTCATTTATGGAAGTTCTTCATACTCTTCATATGGATTTGTGTGGACCAAATGAGTGCAAACAATTAATGGAAAGAAATACGCGCTTGTCGTTGTTGATGACTACTACTTGATTTACTTGGTTAAGTTTTAGGACAAAGATGAAACTCAAAGGCCATCATCAAACTTATCAAACAAATTGCAGTTCGACCAACAAGATTGTCGAATCATTCAATTAACAATGGAACTGTTTGTTAACAAAGTGGCGAAAGCATTGGAATTAGTCATCAAAAAGGTTCCAATGACTTCAACAGAACGGTGTAGTTGAAAGATGTAAATCGAATCTTGTAGAAGTTTGCACCATGCTAATTTATTCAAAGGTTCCAATGTTTCTCTCGGTCAGCCATTGCCACTGCTATACCCAAATCGCTCTCTATCCACACCATTCATGGAAAACCTAGCACAAACTTGTCCACAACAAACCTGATCTCTTTCCTTCGTATGTCCGGTGCTTTATGCTATCCACCAAATGATGGTCAAGATTAAGGAAAATAAGAGCCGGGAAGATATAGGTTTTTTGGGTTATGCACCAAACAGAAAGGTTACCGAATCATAGGGTCACTAGTTTTACAAACACAAGCTTATAAGAAAGGAGATGAGGCGATTGAACAAGTATAACCACACACACACACATATAGTATATAATACTTACGCGTAGAGAGTATGAAAGGAAATAACTTGAACAACCAACCTTCAAATGAAGGTTTTACAGTATATATGAGAGGCTAGGGCAACACCTCCTCCCTTCCTTATTGGCCTTGGGTCAAGCTTATGGGCCTTCTACATAAGCTTGACCTTAAACAAACATAAAGGCCATAATAAAGCTACCTATTACATATGAAATATAAATACTTGAAATATCAAGTTAGGAGTGATTCCAACAATCTCCCTCAAGTATATATGAATGTAAACGGTGAAGGCTTGATGTAATAGTAGCAAAGGACGCCTTCGACATTCTTCTTTCTTGTGAGAAGAATTGCCTTGATTCAACAATCTCCCCAGGTAGAGATAGTTATCTTTGAACAGTTATGCTTTGACGCCATCTTTAACTTTGTTCTTTGATCATTGTTCTTTGTGGTGAGAGTGATAGTATGTTGTTGTTCCAGATCGTCTGCCTCAGTTCGCTTCGCGCTCCAGTGTTCCACGCCATTCTTCAACATGCTCACACGCTCTTTGACGTTGGAATTCAATACCGATGAAGTTCTTTAAGTCTTTAACTTTGTAGATTCTTTGGTTTGACGAAGAATCATTCTCGACGGTTGTGTTGCTTTTGAATAGAACTTCCATTAGTGATGATGTTATGGAGCATGAGAAGAATCAAGACGATCATCCCGGCCCGAGCTTCCATAAGAAGAAAACATTTCAAACGGTTAGTAATAAGCTGCTTCCGCACTTACAAGTTTGAACTTCGAGAGTGTCAAAGATAGTGTGAGGACACAACTCTAATTTACAAAGGTCGCTCTCAACTCGAGTCCCACAAGTGAGATAACGCGATGTACCGGGTACATCTACAGCCGATGAGTCGCCGAGGTACACCGGCATCACCTCACGCATCAGAGACCGTTGACACACTCCGTAATCCACGGGAGTCCGAAGGACCCGATGTGGTCTGTTGATGTTGACCGCAGAGTTTCCATTCAATCACCGAGGATCACGATGTGAACCTCTCATAAATGTTCTACAGATTGCTAAGATTCGAAGGACTCGATATGAACCACCGATGATCTTATTAGTTGATCATCAAGTGATTAAATGTCAAGTGTTCCTAAGAGATCTTTGATGAATCTCTGCTCTAGTGCGCTTTTGGTTTTCCGAAATGGAGACTAGGAGAGGGTCTCCTTACTTCAATACCAGCAATCTCTTAGAGAAAGCCGATAGTTTACGTAGGGTTCCCTGTGAGAATGAAACAAGCTTCTCGCTGAGAGAAACTTGAGTGGCTAAGAAGGTTTAGTGCATGCGCCACCGGGTCCATGACGACTTTTAATCTTCAATACCGCGCCACTAAGTGACAACCAAGAGTATGAATTGAACCTACCGCGCCTCTAAGTTGAATAATCTAGAGGGCTATTTCTTTTCACCCTTTTCTTTGCATTTCTTTTAATTCTTCAACTCCTTCTTTCTCCGATTCTCATTTTCTCCTTTTACAATCATACCTAAGGACTTCTAAATACTAACTATTTGTGGTGTCCTTGGGTAGATCCTCCGCTCAAGGATCATAGGACGGTAATTCCTAACCTTAGTCACCTTATAACTCCATGACTAACCTATGTTTGCCATTAAAACCATCAGATGATGAAAAATGTCTCTCAAAGGGTTTGTTAATGAAAAAAAAAAACATGTTTGAACCATTGTGAGAGATGATTTTGCATAAATAAATCTCCACATGTGCTTAATAGTTTTAATGGTTAAATGCACAGTGAGGAAAGAGCGACTTTTGAATTGATCCACCAAGATAGACAATCCCTCGCGAGACACGTTACGCTGCATAGTTAAAGAGTTACATTGTCAACTTTTAGGTGACAACTAGCTCTAATAACTACCTTGAAGGTGTAGACAAACCTTGGAAGGTTGTCAAACCCGCCAGAGTTCATGTCTATCAAAAGTTTCTCGAATGGTACATTCTACTCGTGAAAGTCCTTTGTAGACACGCTACATCACTAGCTTAACTAGCTTGAAATTATTCCGCCCGTGACAAGTCTTTTCGAAGTTACTAATGCTTAGTACCGCCAATTGCTGGTTAAGTCCGAGGTACATGATTCATTTGCATTTTGTACAACATATTTCTTATCACAATTTTCTCCCCTCAAAAATGGCATATTAAAGTGTTATTTTTGAAACGTTTGAGAATAAATATGACCATTTCGAAAGTGCGGGAAGAATGACCATCTGTGAACAATTTGAACAAAGTTTCAAATACTCCCCTCAACAAGTGATATAAACGGTTGAGGTTTTGAAAGTCTTAAGGGAAAGTACTTGTTCTTTTGAGCAAAACCTTGAAAAATGAAAGGTTTGATAGGTTTTACTCAAAAGTAAGAAGCTTTCGCCCCTTTTATAAGGATTGTGGCAATCAAGCCGCACTACGTGGTCCTTTCTTGACAATAACGGGTTGTACACTGTTATGTGTGCACAAGCCATAGACATATATAATCATACATCCAAAATTATGAAGGAAACAATTCAAGGGGTACTGTGAAGTGTAGTGATGTTCCTGTGAGTAGCGCATTGATGCTGAAAGCCGGTGATGTTTTCCCGGTCGCACTCACCAACATAGCTCTCCAATCGCTCAATCGATCCCTTCAACAACCGCTCATCAATCATGGTGATGATCCTTCTCACATCCCTCCTTTCCCCGAGAATTCCAAATACTTACGGAGATCCCACTTTCAGGCGATATCCTTCAACCTGTATAATCCGCCCCTAACCAGCCTTCAAAGTATGATCCCCACTGAAGATCACTACACGCCATTAAGCGCTTCTTTGAAGTTCACGCGTAAACAACTCCAAAGGTTTGCCGATGAGCCGATATTGAGGTAGCCGATTGAGATCGGGAAGAGTAAGCATTGAGGAGTGAGGTTGACACTGCCCATAAGATTCAATGCCCATCCGATATCTTCAACACGCTCTTTGATCACAATGCCTAATGAAGATGAGAACCGACTTGATAAATTCACGCTGAACTTCTCAGAATTGTCTCATACGACCCTCGACCTTGGCAAGGTACATGTCTTCGATGTCGCTGAGGGACAAGTTCTCAAAGTCACTCGAGAATCCATAGTCCCGTTTCATCTTGTCGCTTGACTATGATATTCTCTAAGAATGAATAGTCCCACTTAGACTTGAGATCAATGTGTTTGATGGCCACGCTGTCCTTAGAACTATACATCGCATGTTGAGACTTCAACCGTGCAGCTTCAGAGTAGATTCTTCGCTCGTGCCAATGATGAATCCCATACAATGCATCTTGGTCGTGATGCTTGCACGCTGTCGAAAACAAGTGATTTGCACGCTCGATAGCTATGCAATTTGAGTAAATAGTCACTGGAATGGAAGAGTCAATGATGTAGCGTATTTTCAACCATCGCTACCGCGGTAAGAGAAAATCCGGTCTCTCGTAAAGAAGTATCGAAGGGAATCCGTGGTTCGCCTGCTTGGCCAATGGTCGGTAAGGGTTTGGTCCAATCGGTGTAGTATGGAGGGTTGTCCCTTTGTGTGAAGTCAATGTTTGCTTCCGAATTGAGCCAATCCATGTCGTTAGACATAGCTCGAGCGATGTTCTCAAGATGATATTCGACTAATAGGCGCTTTCAGAGCTGTCTTTAAGAAGTTGGAATGCTTCATTCTTGATTCGCTTCAACTCGCATTTCGCCATTTTCTTCACATGGAACTTTTCTTGCAAAAGTTTTATGCGGCTCCAATGTAGAACCGCTTACCAATTCTTGACCTTCATCGTGGTAGGAGTTTGATTGACAAGTGTGGAGAACCATTCAAATTCTTCGGTTTTATCGTCATCTAGCCATGAGACAACTCCAGCCGAGTCGCCTTCTTCTTCTTTTGGAAGGCCTTGATGATGATACCGGTTTCTCGCACTTGTTTGGGTGAGGTGGGTTGTTGTGGGGCTCAAGGACTTCTTTCATCGCCACCACCCGTATACTCAAAGTAATCACCGCTTTATGAGTCGTGGTGGTAACTGAATCGCCCCGAGGTTTATCAGTAGAAGACCGAGGTGGAGGAGACTTTTGTTGAGAAGAAGTTCGTGGTGGAGGAGGTGGCATAGAGGTAGATTTACCGCATCGCTCGACGCTTAGGTGCGTAATCCTTATCCTTATCATCGCCATCTCTGGTCGCTTGGGTTGATCGGCCACTCCTTGCATGATGATCCGAGTTGAAAATCAAGTAGATTTTCAAAAATTTAGCTTCATCCGGCGCAACGCTCCAGATCGCTTTGACATTTGTATCACAAGTTTAGCGATTAACTCTGATTCAGAGAGATCAGCTTCTTTGGCCATTGTATTTTAACCAATGCTACGATGTTAGGGGTGAGTTGTCTGGAAAATATTTCTCTAGTCACACCGACAGAAGGTCGAGAAGAAACTTGTGAGTATGATCTCTGTCGCTTTTCCAGCTCCTTTTGGATTTTAGGAACTATATCCTGAAGGTACTTGTTAGTGTAACCTTCGATCATTTCGCTCAGTTCCTCTTTACGATGACTCTTCATGAACTTCTGAACAAATTCCCTTTCTTTCTCCATCTTGTCATGCTCGCCATACATATGTGATGTGATCAAAGAAAGAAATTTAGCTTTTGTAGAGCACGCTTTTCTTCTCGACTTGTTTGACAACTTTGTGAATTGCTTATGAGCTTGAGAAATCCAAGATCGAGGTGGTTTCTTTTGGATGATGATTTTGTTGATCTTTTTGATGGTGGTGGTGATGAGTGAGATGAAGAATCTGGATGAGGAGGGACATGAGGAGATTCGGGTCCTTTGGAGGTGCGTATATCCTCCTTGGAACGAGTTGGACTGCTGAGAAGAAAGTCATCATAATCTTCTTCGCCATCATGTCCAGCTTAGCCTTTCTTCCGGCTCGCTCTTAGCTTCTTCACGCTTTCTCTCACCATATTCTTTCTCGTTCCTCAATGTTAAGATCCAGAGACTCCTTCACAAGCGATTGTTGTTGCACAAGAGTGGTGGCACCAGATCCCTTATCGGGTTGATTAACCGCATCAGACCTCGTGAAGAGTGGACAAGACCACTTGATCCTCCTGGCCACCCATTTGATCTTTTGCAAATTCTTTAGCTTTTTGAGTTTGTCTAACTAATTTAAACTTCTTCCCAGGATTGATCCAGCTTGCTCTTCTTCTTCTTCGAGCTTTCATCATGAGACTCAAGTACAGAGTCTTCCTTTTCCATGTTCGCTATTGGACTTGTAGGTTTAGTCATGGAGGAGGGGATATGCTGCGTTCTGAGAAGGTAATCTCTTCATGTCGCATCACGTGAGCTTTCGGCCCACAAGCTTTTGCGTTCGGGTTTGGGAATTGGGATGGGAGCAGCTTCCTTAGATGGAACAATCTCTTTTGAAGGAAGGTTCCTCTTGGGAACTTCCTTGACTCACAAGATTTGCCGCATTTCCTCGACTTCCTTTTGGTTCTCCTTACAGGTGTTCCGAAGATTTTTCGCCGAGATGACCAACTTTTGCCTTGTCTCTGACCGCCTGATACCTTTTGTGCTTCGAGCTTTCTCACATCTTCGCTAGAAGGAAATCGTAGCACAAAGACCTTGTTTCTTTTGTAGACGCTCCTTGATTCTCGACAGATAGAATGGGTTCCACAACATGTCGTGATTGTTGGGTCATTGAGCCTCTTGGGAATGTTGAAGTCCAAGTGCTCTCTGGATCAACAATTTTGTATATCCGATGTAGGGAATCTTTGAGCCAAGTTTGTTGAGAAATGACATCATGTCATCCCAAATCGAGCTTCGATAGCTTATGTGTTTCTTGTTGACCAATGCCCGAATATTTGCGCTCCATGAGCTTAGGGTGCTCATAGTCCGCCACTAATTGTAAAACGACTTGGTGATGATCATGTAGAGAGTTCTCCGTGGTTGAGGAATACTCTTAAGCTCTACGTGAGAATGCTTGGTGATTACCCGTAGCCTCGCCATAACCTATATTGATTAAGAATCGAGAGTGAGCTCTTCACAGTGTGGCATATAGTTTGTTGGATCGACATCGTGAATTAGGAGAATGTACTCTTAAGTCTCAGCAGTGTAATGGTGACTTGTTTGTGATTCAGAGTCACCGCCACAGTAGCTTTGTCCTTTGACCCTTTCCATAGTGTTCCGTGAACTGGATGTAGATCTCGTGAACAGTTGCAGGTAAGAGTGTGAAAGTACGTTCGGATGAGTCCCTAATGTCAATAGCAATTAAACATGAAGATTCAGAGCAAGTGAGGTTGTCAAAGTCAACACGAGATTATTCTTTCCTATCTTCATTGATAGCCATGAGGATAGATATCAAAGAATGGAGAGAACTTGTGTGCATCCATATTCATTTGTTCACCATGTCGCGGATCTCGAAATAACATTAGCCAAAAGAACCAACATATCAAAAGACATAATGTTAGTCAACATAAGGTCTTATTGTCTAGTTATTGAATGTAAGTGTCAATGATTGTTACGAGTCCTAAGTCACTTGTATATTCAATAGTCCAATGACGCGCGGAAATGTTTCGTGAGTTTGTTAACTTTAAGTTTTAAAGTTTATTTTATCACTTATTGTTCACAACATATCAAACCATTTCAGCTTTATTAGTGACATTTTTTTGGATTCGTGATGATATGATTAGTTTATTTACAAGTTTGTACACGAAACAATTCATAACGAAGGTATGATCACGGCTTATGCGTAGGATTGGTAAAGGCGCGTAGACGTGAATGATATATGCAGAGGCGTGAAACTTATGCGCCAGTAGGGTCTTAACTTACGCGCAGAAGAAGTGTTACGCTGTGAGGAAAAGAGACCTTATGCGCAGAGCTTATGCGTAGGGTATATTAACCTTTACGCTGCAAGGCTACCGTAGAGTTGACCTTATGCGTAGAGGTCATCGTTACGCGATATCCTTCACGTGATAATGAGTCCCATATGTAGAACCTTATGTGACGCTACGCCAGAAGACAAATCTTACGCATAACAAGCTACCAGTAGGTGATCCTTATGCGTAGGCGTATATTAACCTTGATTCTCAATATTTAGTGTTGCAAGCCTGAAATAAAGCATCATATCATCAATGTTAAACACATAACATTCATTTATGACAGATCAAACACATTTGGACAGAACAGCTTACGCTGTAGAACTCGCATATGCCAGTAGTCTAAACCCTAAATCTACGCCAGATGAGATCTAGCCATGGAATATGCACCAAAGTTTTTCTGTTATATCTTAGATGTTGTGAGAGCATGTGACCAAGTTTTAACACTTAATTTGCAAAGTGAATCAAAATACCCAATTCAAGAACATTAAACCCTAATTTTAATTGTTAATCAATTCGGTTTCGGTGGTTATAGGCATGGATATCATCAATTCATCATCACATAAGCATAACACAACAATCTTTTGACCAAAACACTTCACATATTTAAAATACCCAATTCGACTCATAAACCCTAATTTCAAGAATCATCAATTTGTGATTCGTGGATTTTGATGATAAAAATGGTATCATTGATGTATTTTGAACGCTTTTGACAAACCATTAACCACAAACACACACATATGTTGATTGTGTGTTCATACGCATAAGCTTAAGAACACCTAATCACGCTTAGAAAACGTGTTAGCCGTAGGATTTTCATGAAATTCAAAACCTTATGATAAAAACATGTTGTGATCACAAAACACTTACAAATGATGATCAAAAACAAAAATCTTTGAGTGAATTTTAAGCGAGGATGGTTTTAGGTATTTTGAGTAATAAATGAGAAGTGAAAGTTAGGTGGGGGTGTTATTAAAATAACTTAAAGGTTTTGACAGCTTTGGTCCTCTCCACCTTTTCCTTTTTTCAAACCAAGCCTTTTAACTTCCATTTTGTTACCAAACTAAGATTTTAGAAAGAAACTTGACGACACTCCCCTAACTTGAGAAAAAATAATGAAAGGTTATTAATTAACGTCCGAGGAGTGTCTTTGAACCGTAAAATGTACCACCATTTGTAAAAATCAACCGAGATAAGATAACATGCAAGTAATAACAGATGTTTTGAAACAAGGAAAGATTATGTTTTCTCCTCAACACTTGATCGAAAAATATCAATTTTGAAAGATTAAAGTGTTGACGGAAGAAATGTACTTTTGCAATGTTGAAAGAAAAGTAGATTAGAAGAATATTTTGTTGTTTT